>CM061154.1:30259174-30639174 GCA_030710495.1 Labroides dimidiatus
GTTACAAATCAGGCACCTGATTGTGAACATCTGGGGGAGAGAAGTTCAAAACAAGTGTCAATCGCGACAGCAGAAAATAAAAGCTGTTTGGAATTAGCAGAGAAGATTCGGCTTTTCTTTACGGGCACAACCCACATATTCAGCTGTGCTGCTGCTCATCTCATAAATGATGTTCCTTGCAAACGTGGCCCCAATTAAAAGTGGAACAAACAGGCTTTCCAGAGATAAGGTCATGTCAATTCTGGCAGCTGAATGTGAACTTCACTTAGTGAACGCCGTTTCTCAAGTATTCAACAGGTTTTAGGATACTTCCAATCGGTGTCGGCGTCAGGGGGGGGCATTCGCGGGCTGTGCCCCTCCATTAGATCGACTGTGCCCCCCCACTTCACAAGAGCGAGACCGGGAAAAAAAAAATATTAAAGTCCTAGAATTCATTTTTTTTAATATTTACAAAAAATGGTTCTGAAATGCATGTTTAAAAGGTACCTTTAAAGTTCTGTTACCGTTTGGGTTTCATTGTTAACGTAAACGTTTCGTGTTTAATCGCTGTTTAATGTGTTTAATATTGGTGCGCTAAAGCGCGCATAGTTGTGTGCACACCGGAGGGAGAGGAGAGAGAGATGCGTGACTTTCAGCTGTGGTTTAGTGCCGACTTGTGGGCGTAAATTTGAACTCTGTACAATCTGTTGAGTGATTCTTGATGTGTGTTTAAATGGCGATCATAGACGTAGCTATACAGAATAAATCCAGTCATGATCAAGACTTTGTGCCCCCCTGCTGTTGTCTTGATGCCCCCCCCTTTGAATTTTGTCTGACGCCGACTCTGCTTCCAATGTAAGATGCACCCAAATACAGGAAACAAGAGGCTCCAATTTTCTAAGGGGGTCATATCCCAGATACTTTATGTGCTAAAACAGACGCATAGTATGACTGCTGACATGTGGACTGACTCTTTACAAAGAGGTCACTTTGAGTTCCAGTGGTTTCCACGCTGCCTGGCCGAAGGTTGAGTTCCATTTAGACAGTGAAAGGCCTTGTTTGTGAGTTTTGTTGCACAAAGACGAGACGGTAAAGCAACAAGAACAGCAAGACACCACTTCTGCAGTCTGCCAGGGCTTGTAACTTTAGACTCAATGAACTGTTTGCACAGTAGCAGATCAACTCAAGCGTTCTATGAAAAGTATTCTGAAAGGGGACTTCTCTGCAGTTGGTGCTGGCAGAAAGCTAATGGCCAAATCAGAGCGCTCAAGTCAGAAATCCATTCAATGCCATGGGGAGTAATTGAACAGAGCCAGCAGAGAGCGCATCCTTTGAACTGGTCTGGCGGCTTGTTACGCTTCCCTCATGAACACACTGTAACACACCTTGAATATAGATATGTTCAGCTCTTGTTCAGGAGTTTAAATGTTACCTGTGATTAAAAGGAAAGTTTAACTCCTAAACATATCCCTTAAACTGCAACCTGTCCACGGCAGTCTGAGATGAAATCATGCTGAAGCTGATGACAGCGAGTCAAAGTGAATCATCGAGTGAGTCCTCAGTACCAGGATGTCTAAAGAGCTGGACTCGCTGGCTTTCATCTGGTAATGCTGTTGGCTGCTGGCCTTCCCTTTTCTGTCCACTCTGGCAGCAAAGAGAATATTAGACGTCTGGCCTGCTTTATTGCAGAAAATGTATTTTTAGTTTTCTACAGAACATGAAGCGAAGCAGCACTTGAAAGGGAACTACAGTTGGCCTTTGCTGTGTTCTTCACTGCACTGCTACAGAAATACATGAGGCCCTTAGAAGAGAAACTGAAACTACCTCATGACTTTTTTTTTTCTGGTTATCAGCGCAACTGTACATTTAGTTCATGCAACTTTGACCAAGTGGGGATAAAACACAGAAAAGACCAAAACTTTTATACTTCTGAACATCTAAATATGAAAATCAAATAATACTTCTACTCTCTGAACGATATTTGATTTACTGATTTACATCAACATTCACAAACATGTCGTGTTAACAGTTAACACGATGGCTGTTAGTCCTCACATGTTAATTGCAGTGCAATTTATGTCTGAAATCAACACTTTGATTTTAGGACCAAAGGCTCAAATTTAGGCCAAAACTTGGCTCACTCTACAGGACGCTGGGAATTATCAAAAGAATCAATGTCCAAGATAAATTTGAAAACATTGGTACTTATTTTGAGTGACAGTTGGAAAATTATACATATATTTTATGGACACTTATATAGGATTGTGATAGGATTTACTGATGTGTAACCCAACAGAAGTGATCAACCTAAGAGAAGCATAAACAATCTGTTTCAAGTTGATGAAAAATGTGCAACATTAGGTGTCTAAAAATGATGATGAACACGTTCCAGGAAAAACTTTTCGCTGCCAATGTGCAGAAATATGAAAAATAAAAATGATTGCAGAGAACTGTTAGTACATGTCAAGAAACTGCTCCTTCTCCCAACACTCCACTGTCACAAGGCGTCCCCCAGGGTTCAGTTCTTGGTCCTCCTCTATTCATTCCTTACATGCTAACCCTCTGTAAAATTATATCCTCCTGAGACCCACCCTATTCATTTTTGTCCTCTGTAGTGGACATTTGTTTTTGGTGTTTATCATTTGACTTATTTAAGCTACAACCTAGTGTGGTCCTTCCATTGGTATCTTTTGTATTTTGGGTGGACTGAGGGGAACTTTGGTTTCATGCTGAGACAAAATGCAGCAAAAAAACACACTTGAGGGAGGGAGAAAAGGTAAGTCAAATATTGTCATGATAACAATTGTTTACCTATGGAAATAATATATTTTCTTGTTTATGAATATTTTATGAACAGCCCATTTTTGAATTTCAACTGTCGTGGACATTTGGACAATTCAATGACGTAAGCTAACAGAAAACTAGCTTGCTAGTTCACTGTCTACATTTAAATTTCAACCATAAAATGCATTTCTTTGTGGGGTTATAAACGTGTTATATGTATATTCTATGTTAATTAATTATCTAATAAATAAATAAACAGGTGTTTAGAACTGTTTATTTTATGCTGCTTTATTTTTACACTAATACAGGAGGCAGAACCAAGACAGATAGAATTATGTACTGAATAAATGAGGGAGATTCAGATCTGGAATTATCAGATGAGGAAAATTCTAAGAATCTTCTCTGGGTCTTCTCTGGCATGTCAGTCCACTCGGCCAACCTTGGCGTTTCCTGAATCAAAATGTTTTGGGTCAAACTGTTAAAAGGACCTGAATGCCTGTGAAAACTCATATCAAACTCAAAACATTACCCAGTACACTCAATAAACAAATCCTGTCAATGAAAAAAGAATCTGTTCTGCAATTCAACAAAAGATACAGGCCAAATGTTCAGTATCATTTATAAAATTTAATCATGAAATTGGTTGACATTCTTGTTTTGATGTCTCATACTATTTTGATTTCGTTTTTTCAGTAATATCGTTCTTTTGTCTACTACAGTGGACATGTTATAAAATCTAAAAAATATATATTTTTTATCAAAATCTAAATTGTAAGGTGCTGTTTTAGCTCCAAAGAGGCAGGAAAATAATTTAAAAAAATAATAACGTGAAGGATACTTTTTTCCTTGGTTCTCAGGAGGATATGCAAAAGCAGTCTTCATTTTCATATTGTGAGCAAATCTCCGTCTCCACCTAATCCATCACTTCTTCAACCCTCATCACACTGACAGACCGTCTCCCTGAAATAAAAACTGGGATGTAAACCAACTTCCTTCAGCAGACCTGTCAAAAACTGGACGTCATTACCATCAGCTAGACGTCCCTTAACAAAAACATTCAAAACTTCTGCCACGACTGACAACGCCACTCAACCTCAGTGTTATTCACAACATCAACTTCCTATTGAACAGCATATCATTAATATATTATCATCAAAAATACACATATTTTTGAACATTTTAATGTTTATTGTTATTACTGTAATTATCTTTGGGTGCGGTGACCCATTTATTTTCCTTCTCTCTTTTCCTTTAGCCCTTTCCAACGAGCTCGTTTGCATTGTTAGTTTTCTTGGTTACATGGTTAAACACAAAAGGCAGACCGCACGTGTCACACCGACACGGTCAAAAAAACGTTTGCCTCCTCTTCACACACCTGCCTCATTACCTGGGACTTACTTAAATGCCTTTTCTGGTGCCGAGCACCACCCACTGGTAAAACACAAAAACAGCACATGATGTTCGATATAATAGAGAAGCAAAGAAAAAATGGAAACAAATGGAAACGAAAAAAAGACTGTATTATGGCTCCAACACAAATCACTACTTTGTTATCAGGGTCAAACTGTATTTATGTGCTTTTCTCTTTAATCAGACCTCATTTTGTGGACACTAAATAAACATGCATTTATTTACCTTTTCAGCCTCATATGTAGAAGCAAAGCAGAATTAAACAAGCTCATGATCTGTTTCCACCCTTATCAGTTCTTTTTTATCAGTTTATCATGTTTGAACATGATGTATTCACAGGGTTTCCTCTGTACACTTAACTTCAGTACAAATTAAGTTTTTAAAGGTTGCTTCTGTCACGCGTCAAACAATAGAGTTGCGCAGCTACAAACAAATTCAGTCCATCTGCAGCAAATCATATCAATCTATAAATGGTAAATAGATTTTATTAATACTGTGATTTCTCCAGTTCTCTGGCCACTCAAGGCCCTTTTACTTTAGATACATTTCACTCCTACATTTTGTGGGACCCATAATAATGTTAAGCATGTATGTGGACACGGACACCCCCCCCCCCCCCCCTCTCATGATTATTTTTGCTATTCTGTGTGTAATCTTGTTCCTCTGTTAAAAGATAAATATTCATGCACTAAAACATATGTAATAATTTTAGTAGCTTGAACGAACCTGATTTTGGTCCATCACCCAACAGCCAGACAACAAATAAGGAGACTCCAAAACGAGCAGCAAATCTGTAGGTTTTAAAGGATTAGTGCTTAATTTAAAAATGAGGAACTTAGTCAGGATTATGTGTATTTTTCATTCACTGAGAAACTGACAGGAGAACTGGTAACTGGTCCTCTTGAAGCTGACTCCAGAAGTACCAGAAGCCATGAACACACATTCAAGAAAGCTGATTTTTACAGCGAATTGACCACGAACAAAACGATTCTGCTCCAAATAATTCATTTCTCTAAGCAGTTTGGACATGAAGCTTACAACTCCTGCATCATCAGAACCACAGATGACCTGACAGGCAGACCTCAACTCCTCCTCTGTAGCTCACACTAGCTTGACAGAAGTTAGGTTGAGTTTTTTTAATAGGGCGTCTGACAAAGATGTGGCTCAGAACTTTGCATATTGTTCTGATATCAACACAGATACACAACCTGGGCTTTGGGTATCGAACCTTAACCCTGATCCAATACCAATGTTACAATAATAACCTGCATGCCCGACTGTGGGATAAGACTGGTAATGTTTTGGGTGAAAAAAAAAGGAGTACATATGAAATTACTGAAGTTGACGTTTATCTAAACTATTAAGTGTTTAAATGTTTTCCAAATCCAGTGCTTCAGAAATGAGCAAGGCTCACAGGCATTTTGGGACAGCTTAGGGGTCTTTGGTATTCACGGGTGCACACGTGTTAATTCAGTAGACCGGGATGTACTGCAGTATGCAGCCACGCTGAGCTGATGTGCCTGTGTTTCTGTATTTACAGCTGGATTAGAAGTTGTTTAAAACCCATGCACGCTTGGAAAAGGTTTTATTTGTCCAAGAGTGCAACAATTTACACATTGATGGAGGAGGTTCCAGTGTAATGTAGAGCGCCCTCCAGTACTGACTGATCCCATTCACAAACCATTCACTCAGCTCTGCGGGTTCAGTTTTGAGGTTCAGTGTCTTGCCTGAGGGCACTTTGACAGAGAATGTCTTCAAATGGTACATGGATGGCACAATTCCCCATATTCACCACGAGATAATGGAACTGAAGAATCATAAAAACGCTCTCTTTCAGGAGCAGAGACGAGGGTTAACCATTCCAGCTCTGAGCGGAGTCGGAGGGAAACTGCTCTCCATCTGCGTGTTTGCCTAATAAAGAGTTCAGTTTGAGTCTATCATTCCAGAAGTGGCGTTATTTCCTTTAATATTTAATATGTTTAATCTAACGAATGGCACTGCAGTTTCACAGCAAGGTCTGGAAGTGAAACCTTGTTTGCTCAACTGGGAAAAAAAAAAGTCATTTTCAGTGGGAGCTCTCCATAAAAGTCATTTTAAGCGTATGTCACATCAACGTTAGAGTTAAGCAGCTCCACAGAATCATGTAACTCTTTGGAGCTTAATAAATTTATCCAGTAGCAGTGGATCGAGCTGTATCCAGTGAGAACAGCTGCAGTTTTGATTCCCGTCCTCGGCATTCTTATTCTCAGGTTCAACTTATTATTGCCAGACATTCACAATGGCTGCACTGCTTTGTAACGTGTCCTTGACCATTATATATATTCGACTACTTTCAGCTGTTAAAGGAATTTTGTCTTCAGGCAGTAAAAAAAAAAAAAGTTTAAACCTGACCTCAAAGTTGAAATAGTGTGTAGTTTTACCGTGATAATAACTTCATCGAATGACGTTACAGTGCGTCAGATTTTATGCTTGAGACACAGAGAGCACTGACAACATCTGCAGGCACTTTTTTTTACACACTTACATAACAAACTTGGATGAATGGAGATGGAGCGGGAAAGTGTTTGATTCCTTTTTAAGTACCAGAGCATCAAAGGAGGAAACTCAAAGACGCATCTCACAGCTGTTGGAATAAAACTTGCGGTAGTCATCCACACCCTTATCGCTGTTTTGATCACAGCAGCTTCAAGGCAAACCAAACACCGTCGCAGCGACCCATGGAGCCTCATCTGGAGTGTTGATCCTCATCGACACACTGCTGGCATGGGGTGTCTTTTGATGTGACTCTGGATGTGTAAGTTCAGATTTAAAGCTGTCTGCCAGCCCTGGCTTTGGCTGAGTGGCTCCCTGCCAGGATGTTACCACCAGTCACAAGGACTGATCCATTAGTGCGGGGCACCGCCTGATGGTGGTAATCTCCTCTTAAGCACAAATTCACTTGGTCTGTTCATTTAAAGAGACTCATTCTGACTCAGAGATGACGGGATGAAAGAAAAGCAAAACATTTTTGTGACTGAAAATAACTCATGTTGTGGGAAAGAGTAGTAATGATGTCAGTTTTAAGCCAGAGTGGTTTAACTACAAGTGAAGTGCAGCAGATTGGTTGTTGGTTGGAATGAAATAGTAGTAATGAGTTGTTGCAACGTTAAATCAGTCCATTAAACATTAAACAGTCAGACACAAACCAGTTACAAAGCTACCACCGTGTGGTACGGCGCCTGCACCGTCTCCTGCCGCAAGACCCTGCAGCGCACTGTGAAAGCAGCTGAGAAGATCATCGGTGTCTCTCTTCCTTCCCTACAGGACATCTACAACACCCGCCTCACCCGCAAAGCCACAAGGATTGCGGGTGACCCCACCCACCCATCCCACAGTCTCTTTAACCTGCTGCCGTCGGGAAGGAGACTGTAGAGTCTCCGGGCCAAAAGCAGCAGGCTCAAAGACAGTTTTTTCCACCAGGCAGTCAGGACTCTTAATTCCCTCCCTGTTCTGCCCCCACCCCCACCCCCCACTGGGCCACAGACTCTGCCCATGCACACACCTATTTTAGGACTGCACACTTCACTTGCACTATCTGCACTATTTGCACTATTACCCCATATTCCTCATGCCTGTTCACTTCATTTTACCCATGCCAGAATTTGCACCACTGCACTACTGTTTACCTCATGTCTGTTTACTGTTTATACTGTTTATAGTAGTATTTAAGCGTAGTCTTATCTTACTTTAGTTCAGTTTAGTTGACCAAAGCATGTGTAGCATATTTGACAATAAAGTTGACTTTGACTTTGACTTTGACCACAAATCTGATTCTGACCTATTAAAAAAAAAAAATCTAAAAAAAATTCAAAAAGTTAAATTTTAGTTGAAATTTTCTACCACCCTACCAAGTACAAAACATTAACCTGATCCAAAATGAGCGAGGGAACAGATTTTTTGTTTGTTTGTTTTTCTGTATGAGGCACCTAACCATTCAGAATATTACCCACATTGGATTACAGCTAGCTCCGCCCCTTTTTCTGCCGTATACTCTCGGGAATGTCAACCATGGCTTTTGGCGATAAAGGCTGTATATAACATTTTCAGAACTTAGCACTGATTTCAGACCCGATCCAAATGTCTCTGATCAGCTGTGGGTTCTTTCCTCAACATACTGAAAACAGATGCTGTGAGTTAAACTAATGCAAGACAAAGTTGGAATGACACTAAACTTCATAAACTTTCCTGATAGATGTAACTGGCTGCACCGAACTTTCATCATCCACGTCTGATAATGTCTGAAGTTGAACCAGTTTAAAAAGCGGTACAAACACATGGTTTTCACAAGGTACAGGGTGGAAGAAGGGCTCTAACAATTTGTTTATTTACTTTATTTATTTTGTAAATATGTGTGTTTGGTTTATGTATTTGTTGAATTACTCTATTATTTTCTACTTTTGTAAATGTGTTATGTGAATATGAGTTTCCTTAATTGGTGACATTATTTGAGTGAGGAAGGGGTTAAAAAAGCTTGTGCTTCATCTTACTCCTTTTCGGACATGTTGGGTTTCTATTATTAACTTTGTTTCTTTTTTAATTTTAATTTTTTTCTTTTTAACGTTCTTGTGATACTCACACATGTTCGAAATAAAACATAATTCAATTCAATTCAATTCAAAGTTGTGTTTGATCCACATCGCCAGCCGACGACACAAACTTCGAAGAAAACAAAAACTCACTGACTTTTTCTGTGGTTTACGTTTTCTGCAGACATCTTGTTAATTTTACAAAAAAATATTTTTAAAAAATCCAGAAGTGAAGAGTTTTCTTTCATTATCACCTCTGTTTTTTAGCCTGTGATAAGCAGCATTAAGAATCAACCCCTCCCCCTGCTATAAATACCAGTTCCTTAAGCGTCCATTTGAGCCGGATGCAGTAGCCAGGGATGTTTCCTCCTTGACACCAGCGGTGTGGTGCCTGTTCACCCTCAGCTTCAGATAAGACTCTTCAAATATATCTCAGAGACTCAGGGCCCGTTTCACTGAGGCCCAAGCAGAAGTGAAAAACAGCTTGTAAATAATTTATAATAAAACTCTCTCCCTTGTAATTCTCCGAAGGATCAGGCTACAAGTGATTGACTGTATGATTTAAAAAGTTTACATTGCCTGCAGGCTGCTCTGTGAACAGTTGACACAAGTTGTGCTGTGGTGTGTTCAGGCGCTTTGAGAAAATCAAACTCAAACATTTAATGAATCAAGGGTTGTCCGATATCTGATTAATGTTTGTTTTATAACTTAAGATTTTCTGACAATTTAACTCGGTGAAACACCCAAAACCTCTCTCACACACACAGAGCCGCAAAGACAAAGATTGACCGATGTTTCAACTCTGAACGTAATCACTCTCTGCCGAGACTTTGCCTTGAGACAGGAATCCAAATCAAACCTGTTTAATGCTCAGCTCAATGCACTTAAAAGCACTGCAGCTCAGTTAATAAATGAGCAATAAAAGGGAGGACAGCTCCCCATCAAAAAGGCCCCTTCATACAGTTTAACGCAACAATAACCTTAGATTAATGTTCTTTTTCTTAAGCCTGCGTACATGGATTTGCTGCACTGCAGAGATGCATCCTGGAGAGTAAAATGGACGTTGGTAATCCATACTGAAACCCTCCTGTTTACTCATTCACCTCATTTCAACCTCGGAGTGTGTTCTAAACTCTTTATCAATCCAAATGGACACTTTTGAATCTCTTGAGCTTCACTTCGAATCACAGGTTCATTTATAATCAAGCAGAGGAAGGTACGGAGACTCAAGAGACAGTAAACTATCAAAGTCGACTTGCAGCCCTTTCAAAGTAAACACAAAGAGCTATCCTCTCCCATAGAGAGGTGCAGGTGGAAATGGAGTGAGGTGGGTAAAGCCCAGCAATTATCCCTTGGGTGCATTTCAAAGGTAAGTGACACAAACACCATCTCTCAGCGTGTGGAAACTACTCCCTGGTGACTGCACAAGTTTGAGTTTGATGCCGCTGTCACCTTTTCCATGCTGGGGTCCACTCTCAAGTCCCACCTGAATGGCTTATATCCGTTTGTGTGTGTGTGTGTGTGTGTGTGTGTGTGTGGAGTCAGGAGGAGAAAAGCCTTTTATTCCAAGCTTATTAACCGGAGTGCACAGTCGCTAGACATTTCTGGCATTCACGTCCGTGGCTAATGAAGTGCCTTGTCAGACTGTATGAATGTGAATGTGTAGGGGTGTGGGTGTGTGTGTGTGTAGAGTGTTCTATCGTGGTATCACATTTGAGAACACTTGCACAAACCATTTGATTAGATGGTGTATACGCCACAAAGACATATGCTTTCTGGAGCTTTTACAAGAGGTCCACTGGGTCATTTAATTGCAGTGGTTGAAGGAGTGGGACTGAGGTGCCATGGCCCGAACCGTTTTCTTTACAACAAACGGGCTGCAGATTCTGCTGCAGTGCAAACTTTATACGGAAACATGAAATAAAATCAACAAATGTGCTTTGCAAAAGCAAAAATGCAGGGGTACTAAAAAAGACTCACTTGCCAGCTTGGCCAGGGAAAAATTACAGTTTCTATGGAAACACATCGTCACACACCCCAGTGTACACAGACTCTTCTCTCTCCAGGTGGGGCGGGATTGGCAGAGAGTGGCCCTCTCCTCCCTCTCTTCACATAAACCGCCTGAAGCTTTCTTGCTTCACAGGAAAACGCTCAGTGCTTCCTCATGAACGCACAGGAAGCTCCGCCGCGAGGAGTAGACATGTTGTCTCGTGCTCTCCCAGCTTGATGGGGAGATTCTAGGATTCTGATTCTGGGCCAGTGTCTCTGAGTTTGGGCTCTGAATGGGTACATCTTGAGTGACTAGGCCCCGTGCAGTGGTAGGAACCATATGGAGCATGAAGGCTCCATCCACTGCAGCCTGCTACGTAGCAAACAGGGGCATGTCTAGAATTTTTTTTCTTGGGGGGGCCAGGTAGGAGCACAGACTGTAGAAAATCAAACTCACCAAAATCAAACTTTTTTTTTTTTTTTAATGCCATACAAAGATCGTAAATGAAAAAGCTGCAGGTAGCTTACAATGATGCTTTTAGAATATTTCTGAAATTGCCGAGATGGACGAGTGCTAGTCGCATGTTTGTTTCCACTAATGTGCCTACATTTCATGCTGTACTTAGAAATTTTATGTGCAATTTATGGTTCGATTAATTGATTCAGAAATTGAAATAATAGTGTCACCAACTCAGCTCACAATGAGTGAAACACGGTTCTTGTTGTGTTACTGGAAACATTGGTACACATCTCTATGTGTTCTAATTACTGATAATCAATGAATTGTCATTTTATACTTGTTTTCTTTGTTTTTATTGTTGCAGATTATTGTATGTTTGTTATGTATACAGATATGGACCTATGGGTCTGGAATAAAATTATATATATATATATATATATTTTTTTTTTTTTTTTTTTTTTTTAACCTACAAGAGCTGCCATGAACGGCCTCCAGCCACTGGGTGTAGCTGTAGTCTACCAGTAAGTTACACTTTGTTTACTTTAGGAGCTAAAGGTTAGCAGATGAGAGGCTAACAAACTCCCCTCTATCAACCAATCAATCAATCTTTATTCATATAGCACCAATTCATAAAAACGTTATCTCAAGACGCTTTCCAAGCGTTAACAGGTCTCGACCTGTAAATGGTAATTAAATTTTATTAACAGAAATCCAACATCAAGACAAGATAAGAAGTCTTACCTCATCTTAACCCACCATTAGTACAGACCTTTGCAATATTTAGCAAGTTACAACGGCAACGAAAAACTTCCCTTTAACAGGCAGAAACCTCGGACAGAACCAGACTCATGTTAGACAGACATCTGCCTCCAATTGCTTCAGCTAAGCTAAGCTAAAGTAAATGAAGGCTAACCTCAACTTTGCAATGTAATTTGAGACGTAATTAAATGTTTATTAATTCATTTGATATTGGGGATTAAATAATAAGAACTATGAGAGTTCTGTAGTGTAGTGACAGTTCTGTATAAGTGCTAGCCTCTCATCTGCTAACCGTTAAATGTGCTGGAGTTCATCATGGGAAGAAAAGGAAACTAAAAAAACTCTAATTGTATTAATTTTCATCAACAGAATGAAGTCTTGTCAGTCTTGCGGTGCTTGCTTTTATGGATCATACAGCTGCATCACTTTTAATTTCAGCCTATTAAAAAAAAGATCCCCACTGGAGCTTTATTAGACCAGAATATGATGATTTTTTAAAAGAGATTCAGTCTACCTTCCCTTTGCGCCAAGGGGGGGAAAAACATCAACTTGAGTTGGGCTGACTGACGCGAGACAACTTTATAATGTTCAATTAAAATCTTTCTCTAAAACATAAAAAAAAACAGACAATGACAAATGACAGTAATCAGAAAAGCCACATTACCCTCCATTACGCCCACGTTTCGAGGGACACTCAATTATTGAAGCCGTCTTTAAAATAAACTCCCAGAATAGGTGACAGTATAATTTTCATGCTGTCCTGTGATTGCAGCACAGTTACATCATCCAATTTGTTTTATATCATATTTATTCCCTCGTCAAACCCACACTCCAAAGCATATTCACAGTTGCCACTGGTAAGTTAAAATCCTGTCTATCCTACAGCGATGACAGTGCAGCTTCTGGCCAAGAAGACGAGAGGAGGAGGGGGAAGCAGTTGCTGATTGTTTTTCAACAGCTTCCCAGGGAGAACTTGCATCTCAAAGTAAGAGAGACTTCCAGAGGCAATGAGAGATGTGCAGGCCTCCGTGTGCCAAACTTAGTGGGCATAAAACGATGTTTACGTTCGCCTGTCTGCTCTGACACCTCCGAGGGGAGGTTAAGCGGCGGTGGTCTCCAGAACGAATGGGGTGCCCAAGGCTTGCTTCTGGATAACAGTGATCCCGAAGCTCGCCGGTCTCGTCGCCGAACGAACGAGCGTGCCAGCGTACATCACTGCTCGTCAGCGTGTTTCTGTGATGCGTTTCAGCACTCTGGGGCTTGTTAGTCTGTCAGCGCAGACAGGAACTTGAAAATGTCAGGTTGTTTCCCAAAAGTACAACGGATACACGCTTGTGATTTCCCTGCAACTGCGTGCATGTAAAGAAATCATTAAGCAGGAAATGTTGACAAGTATACCGTACGCCTTATGGGGCTGCGAGGGGTTTGTTTGTACAAATCTGGAGACTGATGCTGGCAAAATAACAGCCTGAGTATCTTGTTTAATTTGATGCAGCAACTTTGATGAAGATGTAGCCGCTGGATGTTCACGAGGGAACTGATCAGAGGTTTCAAAGCTCGGGTGGATGTTTCAATATTTCTATCACTGGAGCAGATGGATTGCAAAACTGATGAATAAATGAATGATAGGCAGATATTTACTGTCATGACTGCCATGATAAGTGGATGGTTTTCTTGTGTTTCCTTCAAAGTGTGTGTACTGACAGACTGTGCTGCAACGTTGCTTTGCTCCACCTGGCAGAAATGCTGCGGTGACAGCTGTTCATTCAGCCATCATTTGCATCTGACACAGGGTACATGAGCTGCAGCTAACACTGCATTATTCTCAATTTGACTGAGCTACAAGCCAGATGAGCGGTACGATGCTGCTTGTTCATATTAGTGATAGAGCGATATGCTTTTCCAGGGCCGATGCTGATACAAATTATTAGCCATGAAGGAGGCCGATAACCGATATTTGCAGCCGATATTCATTTGCAGTAAACGTGAATATATTGACATCAAAATTTTGAATAATACAAACTCTGATCCTTAACTTTGTTTAAATGCTTTTCAGCACATGTTTATTTAACATTTTCCAGCCTCAGCAGCATGTCTTCTAAAGGTAAATAAACATTTAAACAAATAAATAGCTCCCTTAAGTTTTCTACAGTATATAAACTGTTTCAAAATTTCAATACAACTAAAATGTTTATCTCTTTTTTTTTTTTAACTTCAAACAATAACAATATCATTTTCAAGTGCCAAGCAAGCTGTGAAAGTTAGAATAAGTTCATAGACTGTGAGATAGTCAGGATACTAATTGCGTTAGCCGGTCAATGGGATTTTCCATTCATGTTAGCATTAAGCTAGCGGACTTTCGCTAACCGAAGCAAAGTAGTTAAGAATAGCTTTCCTTTGTCAAGTTTTGAAGTGACCTATTATCGGCCGTCGTATTAAAAAAAAGGGTCAAAATGACAAACATATGCGCCGATAATCGGTCTATCCCTAGTTGATATGCTAGGTTGTATTGTTGACAACAGAAATGCAACAGGCGCTGGAAAACAGGCAATATGCATGCCAAAAGTCAGGCCTGGGTCCATTTTTACACAGCCCTTAGCTTTTATCTTACAATTAAGTCATTCGTTAGTTATCAGTTAAATGCATCAGAATAATGAAACTCTGGGCTGTTATTATAAGTGGACAAACATTTGTACACATATCAGTACAACGATAAGGCTCTTCAAACGTGTTTCCTTCATTTTATACCATTTTTTTTTTACCTCCAAAGCTTCAACAATTAGTGTCCTCAGTTCACAAACGCTTATTGATTGTTGTTTAAAGTGGAAATGTGATGGAACACAGTGGAAACATGAGCCTGAACCAGCTTTACTGGAACGTGTTGAAGGCATCAAATTCAAAATGAGAGAATACTTACAAAAAAACAATAAAGTTTATCAGTTTGAAGAATAAATATTTAGTCTTTGTTGTGAATTCAGTTGAATATAAGTTAAACAGGACTTGCAAATCTTTGTATTCTGTTTTTAATTTACATTTTGCACAACGTCCAAACTTTATTGGAATGGGGGGGGTTGTACAAACACTGGACGCTGAAAAACGGAGGGACCAAAAGCCAAGCCTGAGAAGCTCGTCTTATCTTTTACCTACACATTTCTTTGTCTTCTCAAAACTGTGGAGTAAATGGACTTTACTTGAAAGGTACTTTTCTCTTTTATAGACGAAGTACAGGGCAGAGACAGGCACACACACACACACACATTTAAACACACAGATGGTGACTGAGCTGTCATGAAAGGTGCAGCTTCGCTCTGTGTCACTTCCATCCTGAGCCGCAGGACTTTCAAAGACCACTTTCTGCTGTAATCTTCAGCATTAAGAGCTCAATCAAAAAGTGAAAGGAGGGAATTTTTCTACAAAAACAACTACTGACTGTACTGAGCAGAGAGTTAAAGTTTTAGTATGTTACAATAATTACTGTAAAATGGAAACAACTCTCCAAAGTGAAGAAGATAACATGGTTCCTATTTGCAGTTCTTAAGCACTCGTTGTAAACTTTAATAGGATGAGTTTAAGGTCTTGTAAGCTTATTAAGGATATCTTAATGCTTGTTCAAGTTTTAGGAGATTTTCACTCCAAAGTTCCCCTGAAGATAAAATGGGAAACAGTAAACATCCCTCTTATTAAAGAATTAAAGTGAGGACAAACCCCTCCCACCCCCACTCGATCACCAGATCTCAAAGTCACAGCCAGACGCTCCACGGTTGGTCGGCAGATTTTCAATACGATGGGCTGGAGATGAGGTTTCTCACTGTGGAGGAAGCTGTGGTAATAAAGCCGTCACAAAAACAAAGCTGGTTCTCTGGTGTCTGAGACGCAGTGAATCACAGCAGCTAAATATGCCGAGCAGTGATTTTAAAATCATTCTGTTAATTTATCTGTTTGGGCAACTTTGAAAAGGTTCAGCTCAGTTCATGGGTCAGAATAAAAAGGAGGAGGAGGAGGAGGAGGGGTAAAGGTGAAGGACTAATTTCCTGTTTGTTTAAAACAAGATTTGATCCCAAACTAATGACTCTAAATGAGCATTCTAAGGGTTTTTTTTAAGTTATTTTTGGGCTTTTTTCGTCTTTATTTTTGAGAGGACAGGACAGGACAGTGGCTAGAGGAGGAAACAGGGTGAAAGTGGGAGAATAGCCACAGGTTGGACTCGAACCCGGGCTCCGCTCAAGGGCTGTTTGCCCATATGGAGCGTGACCTTAACCTCTAGGTGCTCCAGAGCATTCAAAGTTAAGTGCAATTAATTCAACATAAACGCTGCGAAATATCTTAGAAATTGGAGTTGGGTTACATATATATACAGACTTTGATCTTACAAGAAACTCTAAGCCAGGCGCTGTACTGGTGGCCTTGTGAAACGTTCACCTTTGTGGGGTTTATAAGAGGTTTGGCCTGCAATGGCAGCTGACTCTGAGAAGTCATTTCTCAGTATGAACTCATTTTTTTTTTTCTGTTTCTGAAACGTCTCGCAAAACTGTAAAACCCACAAAGAAGGAATCCATGAACCGAAGTCTTCAATCACCAACTGCTGAGAAGAAGCCGACAGAGACGGTGAAAAGAACCCTCCATCATTTTCAATCAATGAATTTTGTCTAGAATTTATTCACATGATTGATTTTTTCTTGAGTTTCCTACAGAAAAGAGATGCGTGCCGCCCCCCCTCGGAGGTTTTTCCTGCCAAACAGTCTACATGCGGCACTTTGTCTCCAACTTAAAGTGACTTTTTTCCATTTTGTCTTATAGCTTCTGATCATATGAGAATCTGATGATGAAGCAAAATAACCAATTATCATTTCTCTATTAAAGAAAATGAAAACAAATCTGAAATATAAAATAATACTTCAGTTAATTTTTTGGTGTATTTTTTTATTTCCTCATTTCTGTTTGTGTCGTTGTTTACATATTGAACCCAAACTTTTATCAGTCAGATCTAATCCCAGTCTAGTAGATATTTAAACCATGCATCCAGGTGTGTGTGTGTGTGTGAGTGTGTGTGTGTGTGGCGAAGATGTGCATTCATTAAATCTAAAACTGTCTGAGTAAGTTGGACTGACTGCTGCAGATTAAAGACGCTCAGAAACATTTGGGAGATTCCACCTTCTGAGGGTTTGAAATCTGCCAGCGGTGGATAGCAGAGCTTCAAGTGTGCACATGAGGATCTTTTAACATAACCAAAAACCCTCCTGACAGAGTGTGAGTCTCTCTGCTCCTGTTTCTCTCATAACTCTTCTCAGGCGTCCTTCTCTCCTCCTAATAATCCCCTTTCTCTTTCTCTCCCTATCGCTCCTTTTTGCTCTCTGAATCATCATATTTCTCTGGCGAATTCACGTGTTTTCCCCTCATTTGTGATGTTGGGGCTGTAGCCTGTGGACCACTTCGAATAAACACAGCACCCCTCTATCTATCTTGCCACAGGCCATTCTCTTATCCCCATTAGACAGGACTTAGGGGAAAGATGGTGCCAGCAAACAAATGTTCCGCCCGCCTACAGACACCGAAGCACATTTGCATGAACATATGCACACACTCAGAGACGGGCAAACATCTAAAACACACCAACACACAAGTGTGTGATAAACTTTTTAAACGCCGTGCCTGAGGACAGGCAAACACTTGTTTTTTAATCTTTAATTCTCACCATGATTCAACTGATAATCTCCTCCCGCTCTAATTTTGATTATTCATTTGTTTGTCCAATCTGGTGTCTGCATTGTGCGGCGATCTTTAACGAGCCGGCGGTATTAGTTATCCTAAAGGATTCAATTTGAGGACGCAATGAGCCGCAGATAAACCCACAGAGTGTGGTTAATGTTTGTTAGGACTGCTGTAAAACAATATCAGTTCTGGGCTTATTCCGCTCTGCTGAGAGCCACTTTTAGGAGTCAGCACTTTGTGATTTTATTGATGACTCTTTCTGTTCACATTAAATTCCAGCTCACTTGTAATGTATAAAAGTAAAAGCTGAACAAATGTGGTTTTTTTTATCACTAAGTGAAGAATCTGGTGATAACTCATCTGGAGATCTTCAGTCTGGCTTATTTTTTGTTTTCACTCCTGTTGGTGCTGCGTGTGACATGAATCAGACGTTCCTCTTAGCAAGCCCAAAGAGTGAGGGAAGACAGAGGAGCTCTCTCTCTCTCTCTCTCTCTCTCTGACGCACACTCACAAACAGAAAAGAGATTAAAGCTTTGAACATAACCGTCTACTTTGTTCACAAGAAATGTCAAAAAGTCAGATCAAGAAGAATAGAAACAGGCTTGTTTGCCTCCTGTCCTCACTTATTTTCCCATCTCAAAAGCAGTTAACACACCGACCCTTAAGACGTACCAAAAGAGACGGCAAGAATCTTTGGATGATGGTGGCCACCATCTTGGCTCCGTCCTCACAACCACAACGCATGCTAGTTTAGTCGTGTAGTATCACATCCATTTATGCTAACAACAGTGGGAATGAGAAAAGTCAACATGTTAAAGTTTTCACTTCCTGAATCTGGCAACACAGTCAGTTGGACGCACTGGGTTGCAGAACCGCTCTAAGTGGAAATGCAAATTTGATTGGCTGGTAGCGTCACATGGGACAAGCACTGGGTCACAAAATGACGACTCCCCATCATCCGTCCTCCGAAGCACTGACCAGCCAGTGCAGCCAGTTGCCACCAATGACCTCAGTCTGTTTAGCTGTACGCAGTTATTTTTTTTCAGAGCTCAAGTTTGACGCAAGTTGAGAGATTGCAAAAATGTAGTGAAGACACTACAGCAGCTCAGAAACTGTGAGCTAAACAGGAACAGGAACTTTATTTTTTAATACTGGGATTTATTCATTTAATCTCTACTTTCACTTGATTCTATCTTTGATGTAGTTAGTTTCGATTCATAAGCTCTAAAATTATCCAGATTTTGTTGGTGGAGGACTGGATTTTGTTTGTAACTATTGTTTAAGTGTTCATGGCTCTAGACAAGACATAAAGAGTAAGTGCATGATAGAGCACAAATGGTTGAGTCCCGCACTGATTGGTCGCCATTTTTTCATAACTTAACCGTAACCAGTGACTCAAACAGACTTCAGTTTACAAGCGCAGCGAACAATCAGCCATGTCACTCTTTTTAAAGGGGTTTGAATCTCACTGAGGCTTTTACCTGGTTAAACAAAGGATTGTATGAAATCAGACCAACCAGACGCGTAAAAGACGAGAGCCAAGCAAGCCTGCAAAACTGACGGCAGCGAGTCTTCCTGCTTTGAGGCTCTGATTGCCTCCTTTATCTCATCCATTGACTTAAAATGTTGTTTCCTAAATTTAAAATTCACCGTATAGCTCCACATCATCATACTTTTCCAAAGGATTTGTTCAATCCCTGAATATCCGATGTCTTTGCATATTTAGTTTTAGATGGTGACGCATTAGCATGATGTCCGCCATCCTTTAAACAGACAAATAAGTGCGGTAATCCTGCTGTTAGCACCTGTGATGGTTAGATCTATTTTCATTATAAACACTCTGTTGGGGCGTTGACCTGGCTCATACATCCTGATGATTTTTTCCCACCATTAGTACAAACAGTCCATTTTCATCTCTAATGGCTGGAAGTGCAGATGGGCCCAGGTCTTGGACGTCATTTCTAAACATAGATTTTCCAATTTTGGATGTTTTTAGACTGACTGTAAAACAAGGCAAGGAATGGGAAGGGAGCTGTGGCCTGAGGTTCTTTGTTGTGAACGGCTGGCAACACTGCAAGCCTGACCATTAGTCTGAACCGAGGGGTAACCTCTGGTCTGAAAATATGAGATGATGCTGAAGTGCTAAAATAAAAATAAACATGTTTACAGCCTGGTACAAAACATGTCTCCCGTCTTAATCGCTAATTACGCTAACGGCTCGCACTGTATGGGGAGTGAATTTTTTTCTAACTTGGCAATTTAGAAAATATGACGAACATAAGTTCACCCAATCAGAGACACAGCTCAGCTCACATGACTGACAGGCATCCTATAGCTGTAAAGCCGGCCCCATTTCCAATAAGGCGGCGCCAACTGTGTGACATCATGGAGACTAAATCCATTCATTATTCAGTCTATAGTCTTAACATACCATTATGGAACCGCCCATTTGGCCGTAGCATTAGCCACAAGCATGACTGCAAATAATTGGCCAGTTAACCAACTGCACTATGAAAGCGAGGCAGGTGCAGAATGTCAACATATGTTGAAGGAACCAACCGGAAAACTCCAATCCAACAGAAGATCAAGAAAAAATAAATTCAGTGGCAGAAATGGACATGCCCTCGTAACTCCATGAATAACTCTACAAGCAGTTGTTTGATGACCTCCAACATTTCACACATCCTGGAAAGAACCATAAAAGCTGAGATCCAAGCAAGCTTGCAAAACTGATGGCAGTGAGCCTTCCCACTTCTTGGACGTCATTTCTAAACATAGATTTTCCAATTTTGGATGTTTTTAGACTGACTGTAAAACAAGGCAAGGAATGGGAAGGGAGCTGTGGCCTGAGGTTCTTTGTTGTGAACGGCTGGCAACACTGCAAGCCCTGAAGAAGTTGGCCTGTGCCCCAAAAGGCATCCATCATAACTACTCATACAGCTTCTAAAACTGTGGTGTGGGTCTGGTCTCACTCTTAAATAACAGCTGGTTGGTTAAACTGGAAGCTCTTAGGAGGTCTTTACTCAAAGAGGCTATGCTGTCATCAAGGAGTATGCATTAAGTATGATGGTTGGGGTTAGAATGACCGCTGGTCATTAAGCTTTGAGCTCGCTCTCGTTCAGTAGGCTTCCTTCTGGCCTGTATTAACATTTTCCTTTCATTCAGACCCAAAGAGTGAGGTGCAGCTCCTTTGCCTCAGGTATAACACTATTCAGTGTACAGCACATAGAAAAGAGAGCTTTCTTGAGGGGTGCCCAAAAAGTGTTATCAGTCAGAGACCTTTGATGACACAAGGAGAAAAGTTAGGGAGATGGAGGATTGGGGAAAGTACTCCAATGTCAACGCGTCCCCCCAGCTCTCGGGCAGGGTAATGACGGAAGCAAAAATTGACTGCGAGGCGGCAGACTGTGAACAAAGAAATCAGTGAGCCAGTTTGAGTAACAGATAAAAGATAGACTCTACAAAGGAGAGACAGTTCCATGGCAAAGTACAGAGGGAAAAGCAACTAACAATTTAAGGCTTTGATTACAAAGGACCGCAACCTAGCATGTAGGCGTTCCCTTGTCCGTGTCGGTGTTTGTGTGTGTGCGAAACAAGTGGCAGCACAAAGCAGAGGACAGAACTCCTGTTGTTAGTGGCCGAGTCAAACAGTGGTGGGCTGAACACAGAACAAACCTGTGTGTGCGTGTGTGTGTGTGTGTGTGTGTGTGTGTGTATTAGCAGCCTTTGTGCCAGTTCCAAGCACACATTCGGAATGTGTATGAGGGCCAAATTTCTATTCCCCCTTGCAGGCATTAGTGAACTGACAGTGTTACAATATGATTACACACAGAGTACAAAGTACTTTTCCAAAACACTGTTTAGCAAGACTGTTTCCCAGATAAATCCATTACTCGCCATTTACAAGATTAGGGTTCATTCTGAGCAAGCAGATGGAAACTGTGTTCAGGAGAAGGCATGGCAAGATGGCCACGAGCCACCGCAGATAACCATGAACCCCCCTCGTGGTTTCAGGACTGCGCAGATCTTGTTAGGCGGAAAACACTAAAGCACGAAGCAACCAGGCCACGTGTTCTGAAATGTGAACAGGGGGATAGAGTAGATTTACCGCGCGGGTATCTCTAATGAGAGGGAAAGAGAGGCAGGAAAAGGCTGAATCCAGTGACCTCTTCTCTCAATTCATCGCATTTTACAGACACATGGTGCCAGTAGAGATTGAACAAAGATCAGACTCTCTTATTCCATCTGGTTGTAAATTCCATCTGGTGTTACCAAATTACTGTAATTTACAAACCCCCCCAAAAAACAGGCATCGCATGTTGGAGAGAGGAATCAGCTGGAGGCTAGACAGCAACAGAGATAGTGCCTGAATATCTCAAATATGGATACAAGACGGACAAAAATAACCCCCATCCTCATTATTACATTACACTGTGTCACTGTAGCCCTTGATTAGATGTGACAAGATTATTTTCTGCTAATTTCTCCCATTTTGGCTTCTTTTTTTTTTTTTTTTTTTTGCGATACTGACAGAGCAGGCTCCTCTTGCTGGCACATATATTCGTCTTGAATGAAAAGAAGATTTTCTCAAGGGCGTTTCTCTTCTCCTACTTTTATTTGTTCAAGGCAGCTTTCTGCAGGATGCAGGGTGACAAGGTAATCTTTTTAGCTGTGTAGATTTATCGGCGCTCAGAACTTTGTGAGTAAGAACCATTATTAAGTTGACAAAAGGTGAATAGATAAACAGCCACTCAAGCACCAGCATTCATGTTAAATCTTGTTCTTCACCATTTCGCTCTTCATGCAAGCCCTGGAGTCTGGGACCAAACTTCAGCAGAGAGGTTGTGTATTTTTGCTGTTCCAGTAACTTACTTATCACAGCCTAATCTTACCAGAGGAGCTCGAAACATTTCCATTTGGGAAATCCAATCACATCTCCGGCTGCACTACTGCTCTGAAAGATCCGACCAAACGTGTCGCTTCTTGTTGCATTTTACTCTTTTGCATTAGATTTTTGTTGTTGTTGTTTTTAACTCATTCGCTACCACTGTCGTCTACAGACGTCAGTTCGACGTACTAAACTCGTGTACTGACGAAGCGACCCCTGTAGGTAGCAGTGGTGCTCCCTTTAGATGAGAGATTAGCATAGATTATGAGAGAAAGATGTGAGATGACAAAGAGACGATGGCGAAATGTTGCAAGTCGGACAAGTTCAGGTAGCTCACACTAGAACAGAGTACGTGTTACAACTTTAACGCACCAAATAAACCAGATATGTCCAGCTCCACTCCGCTGCATGTTGACTGAGGAATTCCCATGGTACCCCCTCCATTGAGAAGCCTCTCTTTGTCCATGTTGGGTTGTTAAACCTCAAACCTGTTGACTCTTGACCGTTCTGGTTGCAGTCAAACAAAGTGCAATCTGCTTTTGACACGGTTTGTTTTATTTTGAAGGTCACAGGCTCTTTTTAGGTAGTTTACGTGCACTACTTCCTGTCCCGCTCCATCTTCTCTACTCTGACCTGACACGTCACAGCTTAGGCTGAAGTAAACATTTGGGATTTGAGTTGGAGAGTTTTGGAGATGAACCCTGAAAACTCATCAAAGCTTGTTTTATCTTTTTTTTTTTTTTTTCAGCTGTTTTTGGTGAAACCAGCTAATGTTCAACTACCGATTAATAAAACCAGAAAAAGGCAGAAACAAACCTTTTCCTCATGAAAGAAGAGAGTTTACTCTTTCTTTTGGTGCCTTCGGTGTGCTGGCAGCCAATGAGTTAAACACACCGCTTTGACTGATGGTAGTTTTTGGTCTCCTTTAATGATTTCTTGTATTAATTCTGTGAAATGATTTCATTCAGGTATTGATGAAGATGATCAAGCTGAGCATTTTGTTAAAGAAAACACTGAATTAATTTGTGCTATTGAGTGACTCATAAATTAATCCAATTTATTACAAACTACGTGATTAATTAGAATCAATAACCAACCAACCAACTTTATTTATAGCGCACTTTAAAACAACCAAAGCTGGAAACAAATTGCTGTACAGGGAGCTAAATAAAAATGATAAAAACAGACACATAAAAAACCCATTAAAAACAAATAAGATCAGACTAAAGAACTAAGTTTCGCAGGGATTAAAAACCAAAGAATAAAAGTGGGTTTTTAAATGAGATTTAAAAGTGGACGGTGAAGGGGCCTCTCTAATGTGCAACGGTAGATCATTCCACAATCAGGGAGCAGCACTAGAGAAAGTCCTGTCCCCTCTGAGCTTCCTCCTGGATCTCAGTACCTGCAGGAGCAAACTCTAAAACACAGCCTAAAATAATGAGAGAAGCTTCGTTATGTAGGTAGAGGTCGTCTCTAACCTGATTTTAGATTAATAATCACCCCCTTCAATCCTCGATTTAAATAAATACTCCTTCAGCATGAAGATTTAGTCTCTCAGTTGATGCTGAGTAGAGCATGCAGTAGGGATGAGCGAGTACACCATTATCTGTATCTGTATCTGTATCTGTTTACTCATCCACATTATCTGTATGCATATCTGTACTCATAGGGGCGGGGCCTAAACCAGAAGTGGGCGTGTTCTGTTCGAAAATGGGCGGAACTTAAATCTGAACATTATTTTAAGTCTGAAACTGGCAAGAATTGATTTGAAATGGTTATATTTATTTTCAGATATGTTTTATGTACAACTGGTAAAATGTGTATGTAGTGGTGTGAAAGGCTGTCTCTTTATTTATGATCTGTGTAAATTTAACAGGTGATTGATGCAAACATTCAGTGGCAAAAAAATTAAAAAATATGCCTTGTTGTTCACTGTATTTTCAAAAACACTGTGCTCAGAATGAGCAAAGCTTTCCAACTAACTTTCTCACCAGCCAAACAAAAATCACGCAGCCAGTTAAAAAAAAAAAAAAAAGACCGGCGTGGAGAAACGAGGGGGGCACGCGACGCAAGGAGTTTACAACTTTAAGCCTTCAAATGCGTTGCGTGTACGTTGCAAAACAGTTAATCCAGTAACTTTAAATTTAAAAAAAGAACTTAAGAGATGTGAGACAACGAAAACCTTAAAAAAACGGTCCTGAATTGAAGCAAGAGGCACTGACCAGCGCGACACGAGCCGTTTTCAGCCCCGTCTTGTCACATGCATCGCGTATGACAGGAAATAAGTTGAAGAAGTAACTTTAAATACCAAACAAACCTCAATAGAGACGAGCAGAAGAAAACTGAGTGAGTAGTACAGAGATTAGAGCAACGTAAACTACAGTCAACTCAAGCAAGCAAGAGAAGCAGTCGCTGTCACTCGCTGCCTGTCTGTGTGTGTGTGAAAGAGGAGAGCAGGCACCTCCTCGCTGCAGCATGTGGGTGCAGGGAGGGGGGGGTGCTGTGTGTGACTGGCCAATCACAGAGCATGAAGAGTGAAGACAGTAGTTGTTGCTACCCAATGAGGATTCTTTGAGCACGGAAACGAATAATCCTAAAAAACTCGTGTTGCACTCGGACTCGGCAAAAATGCATTATCCGTAACGAATACTCGTTATGGATAATGTTACTCGAAACGAATATCCGGCTCATCCCTAGCATGCAGGTACAGGAAGAGGAGATGAAGACGAGATCTGTGATACTGTTGACAAACAGCACTGGATCACATTAACAGACACAGTATTGTGTCACAATGCATCATTCATGTGTTCTGAAACAGGCTCTGAGCCAAATGTGACACTGACCACGGCTGTCTGCACATGTGCAGAAGGTGCTCGCAGTCCCATTCATCAGGGTCTGACCTCAAAGTCTGAGCAACACCGTGAACTCAACTGAACTCATTTTTGCATTACTGATTCTACAGCAGGCCTGCACACACTGATTACCACTGCAGTATGCTATAACATTGTTCAATACTGCAATGATGACATAAATGTCAATAAAATATGTGCTTATTGGCTGAACAGCGTCTGTGTCAGTCTGCTCCTGGGTGAAAGGCACAAAATGAGACAGGATGAACTTCAGGGAGAGACGCTGCTGCCACGTTTTCATCAACACGTTATCAAAAATGTCACTGTTAAATATGGATGCACTGATGAAAACTTGATAACTAAGAATTATTTAGAGAGAGTTTCAGGCAGGCGGCGTTACCCGTTCACTGTAAAAAAGAGAAAGAATAAGACTAAAAACTGCCGACCCATTTTACCTTGTGCTCATTTCCTGTTCTCTGTTTTGTGCTGGTCTGAAATACCGGCCTGTTTGTGTGGAATTCTGCTCTTGGCTCTGCCTTTCGTGGCTGACCCTTTGCCTCTGTTATCGTGGTCCCTGCTCAGTCTCTCTGACCCTCCAGCCCTGAATTAGTTTTACCCTTTGCTTATTTTGGCTCAGAACATTATGTGGCCAGCCCGGCTCTTAGCTTCAGCTGCAGCTGCAGCTCCATTGTACCAGACAGTCAGAAAAAAAACAAAACAAAACAAATGTTTGCAGGGAAACAATGATTTATAACTGCTACCCTACATGTGCATGGGGTAATCTCTGTGGATTACGAAGACGAATACATTAATGTTGAGATGGAGCCTGTCTGGAGCATCATGTAGCGTGATGGGTTAACAGGGTTTTACATGTGGATGTTGCTCCTGTTGTCTCAGGCAGTTTTCTAGTACTCGATTCCAGGATTCGGACTTGGACTCGAGTTCTGGCTGCATCAGGACTCGAAGGAGGACTCTGGCTTTCACTTTTCAGTCTGGCACATGTTTGTTTACCTGCATGCGCGTTCACGTGCCCTCTCCTTCAGTCTGTGGTGGGATGCAACAGGAGGAGCCCCGAGCTGTGCCGTTTGTTTTTCAAAGATGCTACGGCTAACGCTAGCGAATGCAGAGCAACATGAAAAGTAAACAAATGAGCGCTGGAATTTGAAATTTCATAGCCAACAGCTGTTATATAAGAAGGATAATCCTCTCAAAAGTGTGTGTCAGTCGGTTTTAAAGCAAACAGCTTCATATTTGGTGTTTCCCATCGCCTATGTAGTGTGTTAAAAATCCTATGACGGATTACACATGCATGTCACTCAGCTGGAAAAATGCAGAAAACTGGTTAAAGCTTTGGGAAAGAGGACCAAGAGGACCAAAATAATCAGGAGAAGATTAACAGGCTTTCAAACAGGAAGAAGAAGCAGATTCAGATGATAGTTCTCCGACTGAAAGCTCTTCAACCTCGCCTGATAAATATCCAGATTTGTAATGTTATTTTACCCACTGTACCATATAACACATAAAGCAGCTATAACAGCAACAAACAGCAACAGCTGAGCATCTCGACGCCCTGATCCCAGAAGCATTTCCACCACCTTCTGGACTGGATTTTACCAAACACATAACTGTAAGAGTTATCAAACAGCTTCGCCAAGATATTCTCTGTACGCCTCAAAACGTAGCATGTCTGACAGATCGCAGCTGAACAGCTACAGGTTACTGTTTTAGTTTTGTATCCCTGAAGCAACAGCAATACTGCGTTCACATCTATGGCCACTTTACACAGAAACAACACCCAGAGCTTCTTCAACACACTACAGCAGATACACACACACACACACACACACACACACACACACACACACACACACACACACTGTATGTTTTAAAGACAGACGAACCTGCCAGTTATTTGATTTTAAGAAGAGTCTCCAGACAAACCAGGTTTTGGATGATGTCATACCTTTGAGATGTAGAATATGCTGTGGGTGATGGTGGCACGCCCACTCTTGGAGCTGTTTCTCAGTGTGTGTACTTCAGCATCCTCGTGATACGTCATCAATCAAAGCCAAAGTTCTGTTCCAATTCAATGTCCGCATCAAAACAAGTTTGGTCGAAGTACCGGATTTGGACTCACCCCGCCCCTTTTACCAAGTCTGCTGCTGGACGTAACTTGACCGAACTTTTCACAGATACAATCCCACAATGCAATGCGTGCCTTCCAGTGGAAAACTCAAACAATGGCGGAGGAGAAGACGCACAGCTGAAAGTAAGCGTTGCTGCCGTGTAAATAAATAGATAAATAAAAACAAGATACTTATTTGTGACAGAATTTTGTTGGCAACCCAGAAACGTTGGATGAGTCGGGTAAAATTATACGTCAACAAACTGCCGGATGTGACAAGAAGGTACATAGAAGGGGGCGCTAGCAAAGTCCGCTGCTCTTCTAATAGTAGCAAGATCCTTCTGCAAACTCCCGTACCTCTGAAATCTGAACTCTGGAACAAATTTTCCAAGTCTGAACTTCCAGAGAATGTTAGTTCAAACCTGTGAACAGCTCTACTGACCACTGTGGCAGGGCCTGTGCTCCCAGGTGCTGCCAATCAAACACCTGATCAGCTGCACCTGGTGGTACCATAAGCTCAAAACAAGAGAAGCGTACGCTGTTTGATCGTCAGAAAAACATGTTCTTCATAAAAGTGGCCTCATTTGAAGAGGAAATAAACTGGCTTTAAGATTTTAGGGTACGAGATTTATTACCTGTTAAAACAAAGAAATAATCTATGGACTTTTTGCACTAAGTTTATGAAAGTCTTGCTCGCTCTGAGAGCCTATTCTCAGTTTCACCACCTGCTCTGTATTCGCACACACCCGGTGCTTTAAGTGGGCCGGGACACTCTGATTTGTTGAATGTAACTCCTTGGGGCTTTTTTTTTTTTTTTTTTTTGGAGTGTACAGGGACTTCTTACCAGCTGCTGGTACCTTCTCTGTCTCCTTCACGTTATGTTTACTGTCGGTGATTCACACGAGCATCTAAAACACATTATTATATGACACCCACATTCTCTGGCGGGCATTACTTCACGCCTACTCGTTTGTTTTCGCCGGAGAGTAACATCACTTGCAAGCCTCTGCGGTGTTGGATAAACAAGTGGGATCGGAGCGAGGACGGTAACGCTGGCATGGCTCCAAAAGGCCACGGAGGGGACGCGGACTGAAGCAGGCCTTCTTTCATCTTTTTTTTATCTTTCACTCACTTTTGAGATTGAGATCTTTGCACGAATGATTAACAGCGGCTGCGAGACACACACGCCAACAGGTGAATAAGAGGAGTATCTGCACCATTTACAGCTCTGCATCCACCTTTTCTCCTGTGACACGTTCAAATCCCTCTGACATCCTGCAGCAGCGCTAAATGCCACAGAAAACGTGACTTCCCCCCACACACTCCGTGTTGACACTGAATGTCAGGACAAAGGTTCTGTTTGACTTTAAAATCCAATATTTTTCTACAGGACAGTCGTGTCACTAAAATGGTAATGAGACGGAGAAGAAAAGGAGCCTTGCTGTAGAGAAAAAAAAAGTGTAAGATGAAATGGATGGCCACAAAGAAAATGAGACAAAGTGAGATTGTGTCTTTGAACACATCTTTTGAGTCTGCCTCCCGTTGGTTTCTGCTCGTTCCCTTGAACAAACTCGGGTTTCCAGTGGCGTTTTTAGGGATCATACTCTGCTGTGTTCAAACCGAAGCGTGACGAGCGGTTTGTCCTCCGGTAAAACGGGTTAAACGTGCATCCAGCAGAGAGCTTCCAGCCTCTGTGCTTTTCTGAGTTAATTGCAGACATGAATTAAAGCCTGAAAAACACTCGCAGGTCTCCTGACTTCCTTCTTCTGTGCGCTTGCGGTACCGCACGAGCCAGCGGCGTGTTTTTCCTGTTTGTATCAGAGTGTATGCGTGTGCAGACAGCGCTCGCGGCTGGCTCAAACATTATTGAGTGATGGTGGGATGGAAAGCACATCAGCCGGGCGATGGAAAACAGCTGTTCAATTTCACACTTCCTCTCGCTCTCTCTGGCTACCTCCAGCCTCTCCCGCGTATTCCACCATCCCTCCATATCTGTCCAAACCTTCTGCCCCCTCTCCCTGCTGAATATACAATGATGCCTTTCAGCCAGCAGCCTCTTAGGTCTTTCAAACACACAAGGGTGACACACAAACAGGAGTCCACACACACATGCGCACGTACAAATACAGCTTGTTCTGACCCGCACCGCTGGGCTGAGTCAACATTTCAATTATTTATCACAAGTCTCCTACAACACACAGGAGCCGTCCGGCAGAGGGATCGAGCAAGTTGCTGCCACAATAACAACAGTGATGAGTTCTTGTTACTCGCCTCAGCATTTTTCTACTCGTACGACAAATTGCACTTCGGAAACCACGGAGCTGAAAACCATTACTTGTCATCATTCAGTAAAGCTCCCCTTTTTCCCTGCTTCTTTGTCCCTATTTTCTATATTTTTTTTCCAGACACAAACACAGCCGTGTCCTTAGTTCAATTATTCTTACAGTTGTACTCGGGACTCGCACTGAATCGTGATGAGGTGAGGGACACTTTCACACCACTAAACAACCGCTCCCTGCTTCACAATTAGTGCTCCCACAAACAAACACACCATACATTATTTATTCCTCATTTATTTATCTTAAAGCCAAAACTCCATCAGCAGCGTTGAAGGGATAACTCTGACTCCATGAGGTCAGTGTTCGCTGAGGCGCTTTCACACATGAACCCAAACTTACTGACATTTCTGCCTGAAAACTCAGAGGAGCTGCACGACATACAGATAGTCATAGAAGAAGATGAACACTTCCACACTTTCCAAACATACGATACAAAATGTGTTACTTAGAAGTTAAAGGCAGGGTTGGTAGTCGTGGAAAACTAGCATGAGCTTGAATGTAGCATCGACTCAGGACTCCGTTCAGCCCAAGGGGAAACATCCAGTAGAGAAAAATGAAGCCTATGCAGACATGAGGAATCTGCAAGAGGCTGGCTGCAGAAAGACCAGAAGTCACAAACACATCAAGACAAGAAACTGGTTCAAGACTCGAAGTCAAGGCAGAAACTGAAGCAGTGGAGGAGGACAGCGTGTCGCTGGATGATTTGGTCGCTTGTCAGTGGCCGTGCACTCGATGAGCCTCTCTATCAAAACTTGATCTTACCGTCCATATCCAGCTCAAACTGGTTCAAACTAGCAGGGAAATTTGCTGGTTGACACTTTGCTCGGCTCCTACCATACCTGATCTCCAGAAAGCTCACGAGCTGTTGAACAAAGTTTGTAGCAGCACTTTTTTTTTTTAAGTTTTGAGCATTTTCAAAGTTACAGTTACTGTATAAAAACATGGATGGTAAGGATGGGTAAAAAAGGATCAAGCAGCATGAAGCTTCATCTTTATCTTCACAGAGATGGCCATGGAAGCACTTAAAAAAGCAGAGATTTTTTTTCTGTTTCTTGTGACATTATTATTCCCGACTCTCTCTTTCTGCAGAGTGCTATCGTCTGTGTGTGGGTGTGCGAGTGTTTGTGTTTATGTCAAGGGGCAACATCCAGTAGAGAGAAATGAAGCCTATGTGGAAGTGCTAAGAGTTACTGTTCATGGAGAATCCACCAGAGGCTGGCTGCAGGGGGTGAATTTTTTTCTTACTCAGCGGTTTAGAAGATATTAGGATTATGGGTTTGTCCAATCAGAGGCTCAGCTCAGCTCACATGACTGACGGTCGCCCTGTAGCTGTTAGAAAGGAAGCTCAAAGTCTGCGTCATATCCAAGATGGTCCTGTCCAATGATTGGCTTCATTTGACTGTATCAGGAACAGACGCGTGACGTCACGGTCACCATACAGTCTATGGCAGCTGCATGCAGCTCTTCAGCACTCCCCTAGTGGCTCCCTGGAGCTTTTTCAAAAATGTGTGAAAATGGAAAAAGAATGATTTTTTTGTTGTTGTTGTTGTTGTTGTTTTAATATGGTTTCTTTAGGGGGGAAAAGCTGACACAAATATCCTTATGCTGTAAAAATTAATGTAATAAATACTGAATTTCAGAATTGCGCCAAATAGCAGAATTGCGTCACAGCCTGCGACACACAGTGCAGGTGGCTGTTGTAAACAAACGAGGGTGTGTCACGGGCCATGGGAAGGGAAAAAGAGAACGATTGCTGTTGAGAACAGAGGATTTAAGGAAGAATGGACAGAATCGTTTGCTTTCATTGTAAATAACAAGAAGAGTAATTTGGAGCCACATTTCCAGGTAAAACATGCTGAATCTGCAGCCGAGCTCCCAGTTGGGACTGAGAGAAAAAGTACAATTGCAGGACTTGTGGAAAAATTAGAGGACCGCAAAAATAGTTTCAAGAAGTGGATTGCGTCTCTAAACTCTACGACTGCTGCAAGTTTTGTTGCAGCCCGGGAGATAATAAAGCGTGGGAAACCATTCACCGATGATATTCTGCTATTCCGGGGTGCTCAACCCAATGATACCTCAGGGCGCCACACTTGTATTTCTATAATTTAATCAATGCAACAAAACATAAAACATTAATATTGTGATGGAAGTTAAACTTGAAGCACCAAATATGGTACAGCAGAGTCGTCACGTGATGTGTCATTCTCTCCAGGATGTGCTGCTGGGAAAATAAACATTTAATCATGAATGCTCATTTTTCATTTGTAGCCTACTTAGTCATTTTAATAGTAGGCTTATATAGCTAATATACTGACAGCCTATGTTGCCTTCATATTAGGCTTATATAAGGCTTTTAATTTTTCAGACAGGTTTGGTTTTTGTTTTTTTGGGCCAATATGGCTCTTTGAACATTTTGGGTTGCCGACCCCTGGTCTATGGTTTAGCCCCGCCCTCCCACACTCTGAGCTTCTCCAAAACAACCCCCCCACTCACATGCACGAGCGCCGCTGATTCGTGATCATATGATGGAGACTGATTCAAACCACAGACTCAGACCGTTCCTCAGCTCATGGTTTCTGTTTGCTCTACGTTAGCAGTAATCGGGGTTTAGGTAGTTTTTCTCCTGTTCTCCAGCGTATTTGGATCCTCTTGGTTTTGAGCATTGAGGAGTACCAAACAGGAGAGCATATTTTAATCCATGAGCACAGCTTGTCTAAAAAACGTATGTTACACAGTGGACATTGTTTCTTGCACCTTGTAAGAAAAGTTTTTCTTGAAATAATTTCCTGTTGATCAACCTGCTGCCGTCCTCGATGCAGATCCATCGGCTTGATGATAAATTGTACATTATCTAATTGGTATGTTATTAAAGCACTGGAGCATAAAGTTTAACGATGAGCGGCTTTGTGAAACTCTTTCTCTCCAGCAGCTGCTTCAGAGGTTTCTATGTAGGTCACACTGGGTAAAACGTTTCGTAGCATCCAACAATGTAACAGTGCCCACGGTGTGCAGTACGACTCCCCTTCCTCATGTCTCTCACTCATGTCCATAATTGAATTCTCGTGAAGTGGTGTTTTTATAACAGCTAATTTCATCCCAAATCATCCTCTCTAGCTGCTCTGGTGACATCTGGCAGATCTACTCGGGCAGTTTTCAAACTGTTATGGTTGTTTTTACCTGCATTTCATATCACTTCACTCCTCTTTTAATACGACAACACACACTCTCACAAATACAAACAGGCTGAGCTCTTCCTGATGCGTATTTGATGGTTTTGTTTGATCAAAGGTAGCTGGAGTGCAGAAGTTACCTGCAGATGACCCTGTTCACCTCAGTATGACCCCACTTCATTTGCTGCTCTTGGTGCTTGATGCAATAGATAAGCAACGACACACACAAAGCTTGTAAGGGTTTAATCACAGACACGGCGACAGCCGAGCCTCGCTTCGATCATCTCAGTCTGAGCGGATTAAAAAAAGGCTTTTATCACAGAGGCTGAACATTCATGACGACATGTATGATCCACAGACAGAATAACTGACCTACACCTCGACCCCTCACGTATTTAAACCTGTTTCTAAGATAGATCGGATTTCTCCACCACTTTCCGGTTTGCTTTGAGAAAAAACGAAGAGTGCACGACCGCTGGAAGTGATCAGACGCCGGCTCTCGCTCAGCAAACCTTCGGAGCGAGGCTCCATCCGGTCGAGGCACAAAGATCTCATTATGCGTTGCACATCATGTAGAGTTTGCTGTTATTGATCGGGCTTTAGCTATTACAGCGGCACCAGGGTTGTCCATTAGGCAGTCCTAAAAAGACATGCAAGCAGGGATTTCAAATGTGCTTCACACCGATGAGTGTGCATGCGAGGGGCAGAGGGTCTCAGAATGATGAGAGTGGTTTCGAGTTTCTTGTTATAAAAGCAGGACGTGGGTCAGCACTCGTGCTCAGTCCATTCTCCAGATTCCTTGAATCCTCGAGATGTGTCCTTGGTAAACTATTCCTTTAATTTCATGACTGAAAAGAGTGAGGGCTCTTTAGAAGAAGTTTTCAAGCACAGCTTCTGTTGATCCTTGCAGAGTACCACAATAGCCATGCCCTCCAGTGGACTCCATAAAAAATACACAACAAGACAGCTGCCAAAAAGTGAAGCCAATATGGTTCCTGTTACTGGAGTTAGTTTATATAATGCTGGTTAATATTGAAGTTTTATTTGTTTACCCTTTTATGTCTTTCATCAGTTAATTAAAGGCTATAATGTCATGATTGACAGCTGAGTTGAACAAAAGAAGTTGGACTGGAACAATCTGAGAGTACCTTACTGTTTTTTCAGCAGGTGAAATGTGTGTTTGGTGGCGGCTGGCTCCATCAGTTTATTTCTTACACCCCGTCTGCACACGAGGTCACTCAGGAAAAACGCCAGCGTCTGTCGTAGGAGGAAATTTTGGCATCACTTTTGCTGGTTGGAAGAAGACGGCATGGCATGCCGCTCATCTTTATGCAGTCAGCGTTTGCTCTAAAACAAACCAAGTCCTCACCGATTAACACATGTTGGCGTGTCCAGATCATGTGACTGATTTTAGATGATGTCACAGCAAGACGCAGACTCGCCGAGTCGTTGTTTCAACTTGTGTTAAAAGTGTGGATTTAAAACCATTTACCAGTTTTTGAATTGTACTGATGGGCCAAAAGAATCCAGAGATAGGACAAATAATAAACGCTGTCACATTTAGTGCAGGATGAAACAGGAAAACATAATACTCCTTTCCTATTGGTCGAAAGAGCACCACCTCAGCCAATCACAATATTATATGGTTTTTAGGCAAGAGAGGAAGTTTTGGGAGTTATGGAGGTGAGAGAGAAACAACATTCTGATCAGTTTGAGACTTTTCGTGTGTTTGTGTTTGTATTACATCCATGGTGTGCAGCGAGTGTGGTGTGTTTAGTGTTTTTCGTTTTGTGTGTTTGCGCAGTGAGACGATTCATGACGATAATTCTGCAAAATCTTACTGAGAGCTGATGGTTTTTGTAAACGGTTGTAGAAAAACACCTGGAAATTCCTGTGTTTTAATGCAAATAATTATACTTTATTTATTTATTTATTTATTTATTTTGGTCACGTCAGCACACTTATACAACATCACACATTGTCAATAGTTGATCAAGTTGTACATGTCCGAAAGGGAGGACGGGAGAAGCAGAGCTTATCTAGTCCCGCCCCCATTTCCTCAATATTTACTCAACTGCTGTTTGCTAAATTTGTACTTTTTTTTTTAATTTTACAATTTTTATTTGCATTCTAAGTTTAAGTTATAAAATGATTTTTGTTATATATGTTTGTCATTTCCAATTAAACTAAATTAAACAAAAATCAATTTTTTTCTCTACTTTAATTCTGTTTTTTCCTTTTTTTTCAGTGTCCAGATACATAAACATTATATCAAAAAGAACAAATAATGATACGAACATACAGGTGAGACATTGAGCTTTTAAGGTGAAATATAAACGTCAAATCAAACACAGCCAAGGGTTTATTCTCACTGTAGTATGAATTGTTTTTCCCTTAAGAACGTACAAAAAAAGTCCAACATAAATCCATAATTTGTCCTTGAATTTATGTGTTTATTTTCTAGACTTTCTTTTAAAAAGGAGGACTTGTTGATTCCAATCTATTCTTAAAACTGCGTGGCTGTATTTAAAGTAGATCGTTATATTAAGATCAAAGTTGTTTTGAGTTTAATCAATCAAATACTGATTGGGAGGTGACAAACAGACTTGTTGGTATACGCAGCTTTTCTAGTCTTCAGGCACCTCCTCATTATTTGTATTATGGTGAATAAAGTGTGTTTATCACCAGAGGACACAGCAACGTGCGTCTGGAGGTGCTGGGCTTGAACAACCTTGAGATAAAGAGAACCCTCAACCACTGCGCCACAGCTTCTCCCATACAAACACTTTTCTTTGACCATTTTACAAAAAGAGCAGATTTGACGAGTCCCCTACACGCCGTGAAGACACGCGACATGAAACGTCCATCAAGGACGCGAACAAACAGGAGCTCATTCAGCGTCTGTTTGTTTCTGTGAACGTGGACCACTTCTATTTGCAGCAGCTCTATTCTGTGAGGCTGCTCTGCCACTCAGATACCTACCAGACTGTGTGGTCGCACCTCAAGTCATTTTTTATTTTTCTTAAGATAGACTCAGAGACACGATGTCACACCCAGAATCCTCCCAAACCCTCCCAAGAGAGGCGTTAAAAATATGCCTCCCATGACAGCAGCGTTACATCAGCTAAGCATCTCTTTCTTATGTGTCTGCCGGAGAGTCTGGCTGCTCTTTTTCATATGATTTATTCACTTTTATCTTTTTTTTTTTTTGTGGAGGGAAAGCTTCAGAATAGTCAGCGTTGAATACGCAGCAGACATAAAAGCAGCTACGTCTGTGTGAGTGAAAAAAGAAGGGGAGTATTAAATATTCAAAGGTTGCCTTTGTTTTGGGTTCCCCCCCCCCCCAAAAAAAAAAAAGTTAAAAGTTCCCTCTGTGAGCTTGACCTCTCCAACAATCATCCACCACACAAAGTATTTTCTGCACACTTTCTCTGCGTTCGGGGTTTTTCAGAAGCGAAGTGAGAAAGAAAAACATGTTTGATGAACATTTACCGATCGTAAGAATTCACTGGAGCAAGAAATGGAAAGTCTACCTCTGTGTCTAAACATGCACACTGAAAAGGTTAAACTGCTTTCAAAGGGTTGATGGCCTGTGTCAATTTTCTGCTGCACTTTCTAAAAAATGCAAATGTCCCTTTGCTATTCACAGAATGAACTCTTTTTCTACAGCTCTGTTTTTTATGCCATTTGGACGTAATTGGAACTAAACAAACCATCGAGGTGTGAAAAAAACCTGATTTAAAATATCTTTAATTATGATATTTGCATATAATAAGTGCAAAGGCATTATAAATAACTGCACAGATGGGTTTCGTGGTTATTGGTAGCAGAAACTCATATTGTGATTGTTTAAATGTTAATTGCTGCTGCAGAAAACTGTGTTTGATGTCTGGGCCCGCACCTCATCACCTCTCAGAGTAATTTTGACATGCAAAAATTCTCAAGCAAGACCATCTCCAGGGTTTACAGAGAATAGTCCCGAAAAGAGAAAATATCCAGTGAGCAGCAGCTCTCTGGGCGAATATGCCGTATTGATGCCAGAGGTCAGAGGAGAATGAACAGAACGGCAACAGTTACTCAAATAACCACTCGTTACAGTAAAGGTCTGCAGGAGACCATCTCTGAACACACAACACGTCCAAAGTTAAAGCAGATGGAGACCACACCGGGAAACTCTTCTGTTAGCTAAGAACAGGAAACCAAGGCTACAATTCAAGTCCTCCAGCACTGAGGGGGTCTGTGAGGACGGTCTGTTCGAGGTGGATTGAAGCGACAACAAAGGAAGGAACCGCGCTGATGACTTGACTCTCCACAAGGCGCATGTTTGTTTTGGAAATGAGTGGAGATCGAACACTACCTTTCATTGTTCAAGAAAGAAACAATCAGAGCTAACGTGACCTCACTCTTCATTTTATTGACAGACTCTCAAGTTTGATCAGATCGCTGCAGAATAACTGCTGCATGTGGGTTGGAATGAACATTATCACAAACAGATTAGCCCCTGGTTTAGCCTTTAGCTTGTGTTTTAGCCTTTAGCTTGTGTTTTAGCCTTCAGCCTGTGCTCTGTCACTCTCCCGTTTATCTTTCTTCTTCTCTTCTGTCCTTTTTCTGTCTGTCAGTTCAGCTCCAGTCTCCACCATCTCTACTAAATTAATCAGAGAAATCGTTTTCAGCAGAGAAAAACACAGATCTCTCTTCCTACTGCTTCATACTACATCAGCCAGCATGGATTTTGTTATAGAGACTTTTTTTTTATTTATTTATTTCATACATACTTGCATAAAATAAGAGGAAAAATATCACATTAAGTATACATATTTAAATATATAAATAAAAATAAAAATAGAAGACAAAGAAAAAAATAAATAACATAAGTGTGAGGTGTGGTTAAAGTAAAGGTTTGTGTAAAAACCACACATGAAATATTACAAATATTATACCTAAATTAAAACATAAACAACAGAAGACATCACAAGAAATATTTAAATGTACAAGTTGAAAATATTCATGTGGATATAAAATAAATGTGTAAAATCGTAACTTCTACATACAATTAATAAAATAAAATGTAAGAAAGTTCAAATCAAAAAAAACTTTCACAAAGAACATTTTTTGGATCACTAAAATGTACATAATGGTTCCATAGAATAACTTCACGGTATTTAATAGAAAACTGACCACGAGTTGTTCAGTACGATGGAGGATGAAGATATGTGCTGCAGATCAACATCAATCTGCCCGACCTGATCAGGAAGCTAAGAAATATTGTTTATAAATAACCTAAACTGGTGCTGATTAGGGTTTAATATTTTTCCTGAAAGTTAGAGGGATCAGATCCCGGGAAATACAATTAATTTCCCGGGAATCCCGGTGAATTGCGTTTTTTTTTTTTTTTTTGTTTGTTTTTTGCAGCTAAGCCAATTTGCCAATTTGTTCCTCAATCCCAAGATGACATTTTTTGCATGTTATATTTATCATTATTAGGGCTCAGGAACACAGTTTTTGTCCATCAGCACAGGCTATGAATGATGAAAGAGAGCTCCGTGCGTGTCGGGACTCAGAAGTCACATCTGCTGCAACGCTAACTGTGAAAAGCCAAACACACGTCGTCTGTAACTGATCTTCTGAAAAGCTTTACGCAGCAAAAAGCAACCCTAATGAAACTAGTAGTTGACAGAACTCCCTAACGAAATACGATGAAGTAAACCATTTAATGATTACCTAAACCATTATGTAAAATGCATTCCTCTGTGGCTGTTGAGATTTAGGCTGCAAACAGGAACAATAAGCTATTATAATTAGTAGTTAACGAAATATTCCATTTTTAGAGCAGGGCAGGCGTATTTCTTTAACACCTAACCTAGAGGTTACACTGAACCAAAGAAAACGACACACAGCTGCGCATCGCGCTGCAACAGAAAAATACACCCTGGCGGCGATTTTAGCTTCATAAAAGTTGTTAAAATAGACCATTTAATGATACAGATTACAGCTCGATTATAGAAACGCTGCAGACATCGTCACATGAGGTAGCTACGGTAGCCAGTGGCTACTGCTGCGTAAGCGAGTCTCTGTGTTACCATAACTACAGTGAAGCACCGCAGCCTACATTAACATTAACGTAAAACTATAGTAGAGGCGCGATTTTTTTTTCCCCGTTTCCTGACACATCCTTTCCCAGGAATCGAGAAACTGTTTTTATCAGATTTCCCGGGAATTAAACTCTAGTTCTGATAATCTCATGTAAATTGTGGATTAGGATCAGGCAGATATCTAGAAGAGAGACTTTTTCAAGATCACACAGAAAGTCTTTAATCTCAAATTTAATTTGACAGAGCAACTATTATTGGACTAATCTGAGCGGAAGTGTTTATATTTGACATTGTAAAGCTGTGAATTCCTGAGAAATGCCACATGGAGCAGCTCCTTTGAGTCTGCGATGATGAGAATGGAGTGTATGTCACTGGGACTGCTAAATTAAACAGGGTATGTCAGGCATCCTGGATGTGAATGCTCCCCTTTGTGTGGTCTGTCATTTACACCATGGGCCTGCAGGCACATCACTCAGCTGGCACACAGATCAAGTAACGCCATCAGCTATTGAACAGGATGTGACAGACTGCAGATAAAAATAAAAAAAAAAAAATACCTGCACACAAGCACACTGTTGGCTCTTAGTAAAACGATGGACAAGACTTTCAATTATTAAAACTGGCCGAAGCTTCCACCAGCTCTCTCACTCATGCAAACACGCACTGCGGCATGCACAATAACACACACACACACACATTTATTCAGCCTCTCTACAACTTTCTCCCCCTCATCCGTCAAAATGACAGAAAACAAGTCAGTTGTTTCAGAGTTGAGCTGCCTATAAAAATCAATCCTTCACCACACACCCACTGTATTGCTTCTCGCTTCGTAATGGAGGCCATCTGGACTTGAGTGTTTGGTTGCTGGGAGGCCTTGGCCAGCAGTGAGGCTTCACAGCTCTCCTCTGGCACACTGTCCAGCCCCCCTGCTGGTTGGCCACCATCATTAAAAGGCTGAGTAGATGAAGGGGAGGATCTTTCCAACCCTGGGGTGAGCAATCAATCTCTAATATCCAGCGCCTGACAGTAAAAGATCACATCAGGCAGACTGAGGGAGTCAAGACAGAGAGAGAGAGAGAGAGAGAGAGATACAGAGGCAGGCACTTAGATATGCAGACAAACTGTCTGGTGTGTGAAAAATGTCAGCTTTTATGCATGTCTGCATGCACACACACACGCTCACACACACATATGCAGAGAGGAGCCTGTCGCTGACTCACTCTTCTCCAGCCACAGCTCATACTTCAGCACCGCTTCTGTGTTATTAATACAATAAATGTCAACGTAATTGGCTAAGTGTGCAGTATATGAATGTGCTTCATTCACCGTAATTACATTAAAGCTTCCTCGTCATGTTTAAATCCTGAAATCACCACCATATAGTCCTCAAAGGAAAAGCAGGCTGTGGCTATTTAAAGTCCAGCAGCCTTGTTTTAGTGCATTCATACAGGGAATCATTTGCAAGGCCAAAGCAAAGCAAATTGCTCCACATTGAGAACCTCATTAGTTCTACATTTTGGGCTTTTTCGAGAACAAAAAACGGTATTTTATAAAAGACACTTTCACACATTGCTTAGCCGCGTTGGAACAAATTTAGGAAAAAGGGATAGAAAAAAACTCCTCCCCTCTGCAGCACCTCTGATACTGACTTTTATCAAGGCCTCTAAATTCACACCCGCCAAACCATCAGATCTCCAAAAACATGGGTAAAATTCAGGGCGTAAAAAATGACTTATTAGCCAGCTCAACGGGTCATAAATGAAGCACTTTACCATCTATTTCACTCATCACATGAGCACTGTTTCTATGGGAACACATCATCACACACCTAGGTGTGCATAGATGCCTCTCTCTCCAGGTGGAGCAGGATGTGTCAGTCTCAATTTGTCGTGAGAGTGGCCCTCTCCTCTCTCTCTTCACATAAACCACCCAAAGTCGTCTTCGTTTCACAGGAAATCTCTCAGTGCTGCACCATGAACGCACAGGAAGTAGATGCGTTCTCTCGCACTCTACCGGGGAGATTCTGTGATTCTCCGTGCTGGGCCAGCATCCGTGGGTTTGGCCTCTGAATGGGAATGTCTTCAGAGACTAGGCTGGCCCCCCGCAGTGGTAGGAACCATACGGGGCATGAAGGCTCCGTCCATTACAGCCTGTTATGCTGCAAACAGGGGCTTGTCTAGAATTTTTATTATTATTATTATTTTAAAACTTTTTCATCTTCATTTTCTGAATTTATCGATGCTTTCACGTTTAACAGGGGCGTTTTTGTTGCATGATGCAAACAAGGCAAAGTGTTGAGAAAGCGACGCATCCAATGGTGAGGTCGTGGATTTATTACGTTTGCAAAAGTTTATCTATAACTGAATTTTTGTTACTGTGCTTTATTATTACATGGGGGAATATTTGACAGATCAATATGATTGTTAAATAAGCAAATATCCATTCTGATCAATGAGCATTATGTGCGTGTTTAGCTAACTGAATGAAGAAAAGTCAACCTTGCAGGTTAGCACCAGAATTACTACATAGTTACACAAATTACTGAAACTTTTATCATCATCGAAGGCCAGAAATGTTGGTTTTGTGTTGCGTCTCATTTGTAGTGCAGCCGTCCTCCACTGCTACACTACTGCAGGGCTGCAGCAGCTCAGGATAATAATGAAGAACTTGAGTTGAGAACTAAAGGGTGACGATGCTAGCTCTGCTAACGTTAGCCACACTGTACACCCAACCTGTATTGCATCATTCATCAATCATTCATTCATTTATTCATCTTCTATACCATTTATCCCATTCAGAGATCCTAGTGGCTTGATCCTATCCCAGCTTTCTTAGGGCGAGAGGCGGGGTACACCCTGGACTGATCACCAGCCAATCGCAGGGCTGACACACAGACACAGACAGCCTTTCACGCACACACTTAGAAGATGCAAACTCTCCACAGAAAAGCACACCGTGCACTAACAGCTGTGCTACTGTGCGGCCCATTTATCAACCAATCAAATTTTATTGATAGATCACTTTTCATACACAATGTGGTAACACGAAGCGCTTAACAAACAGGAAAACAATAAAATAAGATTCCCAAGAGTTAGATGTTAAAACTTAGAATGAGAAAATAAATTAACCAAATTAAAAGACACAAACAGGACATTGAAATACTACAGAGATACTAAAGAATAAATAATACTAATAGATAAATAAGTAAATATGTGTTAAAAAATAGATTAAGATATCTGCAGACTCCACGTTGAGCCGTGTTAATTAATTTGTGCTCAGTTTTGAGACGTTACTGTTGGATCTCCGTTCTTCAGTCCAGTCAGTTTGTCTGAATTTAAGTTTCAGGATTTAAATTGTGTCACTTTGGAAAATCTCTCATTTTAAATACTAAATCTGTTAATAATTATGGATGGTAGAAATATTTTCCCCTCCCTGTCTGCCGCCTGCTCGAGCTGACTCATGACTCACCACTATTATCGCTCCAGACAGTGTTTGGAGGAAATTCATACTTCTGTTAATCTATGATTCATGCTGGCCTCTGTGCACCAAAGTGTAACCAAAAGCTTGATAATACCTTATTAAAATAAAAGCCTCACATAAGAGTTACAGCATTTTCTACAACGCTGCGTTCAGAGTTACCAGCAGAGTGGTTTTATGTAACCTGAAGTAAAAACTTTCAGTTTTTCGTTTGTGTGACAGAGAGAAAGACATTACCTGCCCATTTATTCCAGCTTTCTGTGTCTCTGAACACTCTGATTTATGTTTTCTATTTCTATCACTCCTGTTGTGCTCTCCACGGTGCCTCATCTGCATGGTAATACAGCCGGGGCCTTATTTTATACGAGTTCACTTTGTCGAGCAGTGCTCTGAAATCTGATCATTTCTTGAAATGACGTCAAAGACGATATTTACATCCAGATATAAAGTGAAACCCTTAACACACGTCAGGGGAATCGCTCGTTATTTTAATTGGCGAAAGCAGCGCAAGCTAGCTGACTCGTTCTCTCAGTACGACATGTAAAGCGCTTGATTCAGACCGCTTCTGCAGCTAAAGAAAAAAAAGAGAAAAAGACGGATTCAAACTCATGTTTAGATTCATTTTATTTCAGATAAGCCTTATTAGTGTTTTTCTGCCTCACCTTATCAACGCAGAGCGCTCGAAAATATGGCGCCATCAGGGACCAGTAAAAGCAGAAGTTATGTGTGCAGCTTCAACCTTGTTATACTGACTGGAGAAGATTTTGTGTGCTCATGGGAAATATATTTCTGGGTACAAAAAAGGGGAATTAGGAGGAGTAGAGTTCCGGCTTCAAGAATTTAGTGTCTGTAGAAGAATAATGTAGAGTTTTGGAGATGTAGTTTTGAGACCAACGGTAACACCAGTGAGCTCAAGCTGCTTACAGCTGTTAGATGATTTGTGTCTATTAAAGGGATGACTGCTCGTTAATAGATTTTAATACCACTGCTCACCTTCACCTGTGATGTTTCTCCTGTAAATATGAGATTAGTATTGAACAGGTCTTTTTTTCCATCCTTTTAGCTCTTTTGATTAGTAATTTTGTTTTAAGGTCAGGCAATCAGACCATGAATTTTACACTTGCAAAATTTTTCTGCAGACTCATCTTCCCGTTTGATTTCATGAATTTGGCGAGAAAAAAGGGATTAAAAGTCTTTCGTATCTTTCATGTAATCATTATAATGTCAAGAGCATGAGGATAATAATTTAAGAGGCCATCAAATGTGATTCCAAGTTGTTGTAGCTGTCGGGATGCTCTAAAGCCACTCATTTCCAAGTCGTCTAAATGGAAATTTAAACTCCAAAGCACCATCGATTTCAACCACTTAAACACACGACAACACAGGTGCTTTTTTCCAAAATTTTAGTAAGTGCAAAGAAATGCTTCAAGTTTGGCGAGCCGCAGGTACCCTCAATCAATCAATCAATCAATCAATCAATCAATCGATCTTTATTTGTGTAGCGCCAATTCATAACAAGTGTTATCTCAAGACACTTGACAATAGAGCACAAAGCTCTTCATTTTGAGGACACACATACATGCATAGATACATATATACATATAAAGATACACATATACATATATATACACATATATACATCCAACACCCAACATGAATCCATATAGCCAATCATGAATCCCTCCATCATGGCGGCAAGAAAAAACCTTCTGTTAAGCAGCAGGAAATCTTGAATGTGGAGCCCAGTCTCATGATGAACAGCAAATCCACACCATGCTGTGTTGGGTGTGTGGGCGAAGGAAGGGAGGGAAGAGGAGACAAGTGGACTAAAGTAAGAACTAAAGTTAGTGACAGATCCATGAACCATAGACCTGTCGTCTGATCTATTAGAGGTTAGCCTCTTGAGATGCTCAGGAGGGACCTCATGTCTGAATAGTAATAATCAATGGAATAATCAATGATATTCATACTGAAAATAAGAATTTATGGTAGTGATGAACTCATGGATGCCCAGACCACAAGTGCATCCCTACCATATTTGTCTCCGTTAAGTATAGGTGTGTTAAAGGCCTCTTGAGATGTGACATCCCATTTTCAGAGGGACCTCATGCCTACGTGCTGATTAAAAATACCTTGCCGCCAAATACCCAAAGAAGCCCCCCCAATATTTAAAACCTGGAACACAGCGACTCCATTGGCTGAGAAGCATCATATAGAATTGCTTAACTCGAATGTGACTGACCTATGGCTAAGTCCCGCCCTCAAACAGGATGAGCCAATCACAGTGCGTATAGCAATCTCATACACTCTGACATCACATGGTTTTCATGGGGTTCATACAACTCTGACACAAGGTATCCTGAGAGGATGGGCGATGGCGTGTATTTTTAACCCTTTCATAAAGACACATCTCAACCAAGAAAAGTGTCTCCTTTGGATAAAGTTGTGCCGTAGACGACAACATGAACTCACAGGGGATAAGTGTAAAGTTATTTAACGCTAGAACCGCCACAGCAGTCTGACAGACAGTGTGGGATTTTCTCAAACGTTAGCTAAAGTTAGCCTAGCGTTAGCTCCAAGCTGCGTCATGTCTCTTTGTTTGTTGGAGTTCATCCATCATTGTGAGCTGTTGTCCAAAGGGCTCTAGTTAAACTAACGTTAGCTTCTGGAGCTTAGCTTCATTAGCTTATCTGTAATAGCCCAGATAACAAAGGTTGGCAAACGTTGCTGATCCTCTATCTTGTTGTCTGAGATGCTAACATTAACCAGATGCTGTTTATCAGGTTTGGACCTGTGAGTTTTGTAGCTTTTTATGGACCTTCCTTTGAGTTTAGGTTTGAGTTTGTGAGACAGGACTTGCCCGAGAATCTAACAAATTAATTATGGATGTTGATTTAACCTTTCCTGTTGCAGTGTTACACATGTCTGTGTGTCTCTGGATTTGTTTTCAGAGGATGAATACCGCTCGAGCAGATTTCTAACTCTAACTAAGCTGCTGTTTGGAGGAAGGCAGCTCTTGTGCTGATTCTCTATCTATTCACTGCGGGTGACAGATAGCTCTGACAGGGTCACCCGTTCTCTCTCAGGCTAATTTGAAAATGTGAAAATGCAACAGTTAGATGTGGGCGTTTTGCAGCAGACTGATGCATCAGCCTGTGAGATTATTTGTTAGAATGTAGAATTTCCCTGCAGTTTTAATATGCTGGGAGACTGATAAACCCACATGACTGTGCACACACACACACACACAGACACACAGACACACACCTGTCAGCAGGAACAGCAGCGAAGCATCCATCCAAATCATTCCAATCAACAAGAACAGCAAAATGGACTTCCTTCACTAACAAATAAACAAGATCGCTCTCTCCTCCCTCTTTTTCTCATTATGTGTGTGTGTGTGTGTGTGTGTCAGTGTGTGTTCCTGCTTGTGTACAAATGTAACAGAACAGCAGCAATCAATCTTTTTCTCCAGAAACAAATGGTCTGGACTCGAAATCACAGCCAGGATCGCGCTAAGCTTTTAATACCACATCTTTTCATTACAAAAAAATGCCTTTGTGATTTCCCTCTGATGATCCCCTGCAAGGAAACATAAGCAGGTTCCTCTGAAACTCACTTTCTCACTGTTTTCTGTCGCCGCTGTGCAATTATCAGTTAGTGAATCTGACAGGAGGAAGCGATGGCACAGTGCTGCGTTGGTAAATGCCACACGGCTGACTGTTTGTGTGTCTGACTGACTGACGTGCAGCGTCATTGACAAGGTGTCTGTTTGACTGACAGACGGGCTGACCGTCTGAGTGGAGAGTCGGCAGACACGCTCCTGACCGACACATTAACTGACGGATATGCTGACTTTACCGACCGACTAACCGCTTGCTGCCACGCAGCTGATTGGCAGATGTCACTTCAGTCTGTGGGTGGCCGGGAAGGCAGGCTCGGAGGAGGATGCTGATATGTAGGTGGATGCTGCTCATGCTGCTCCAGGCAGCAAGAACCAAGGAAGAGACGGAAGAGGAGGAGAAACTGAAGGAGGAGGGCTAAAGTCAGAGGAAGAGAGAACACCATGTTTCCCTGTGATGCAAAAAACGCCTCCTGAGTTTGTGTTGGCTCCAGGCATCCTGGGCAGGCAGACAGCTCTAATAACCTCTGGCAGACAGCGTGACAGCGTGAGTGGTAGCTGAACGCCAGCAGGCACGCGTGGACTGAGTGAATGTGTTTGTGCATACAGACTAAGGCGTGTATGCATCTATGCATGTTTGGGGCGTACGGCTCCCTTCACACCTGCACTGCATTCCTGAAAGGCCTGTGAGGGATGTGTTTGGGAGGGTGACTCGCGATGTCTCTCGCCCCATAAAATCTGACTGACGACCTCTTATGATGCAGGATTTCTAAATTATTTCCATGATTGGCAGTTTGCCTGGTTAGAAATTGGACTTGCTCACAGCAGCTTGCTGGTCATTTTTTGCAGAATTTGTATGCAGCTCATCTTCTGTTCCTGGTACTTGAAGTTGTTACTGAGGGCAGATTTTACATGCAGAAAATGAGGCCCGATGCCACATTTTAAACCCCCTCGGTCAGAGCATGCAGATGGACGCTGGGCTGATGTTGCAGCTGACGGTTGAAGCCCTGCACTGATGCAGGAAAGCAGACGTGACGACAGAGCAGAGGCAGAGAGCGGAGAGTTTGCAGCTTAATTGGGAAGTTGTGTTTGTCACGTGACCGTAAGAATGGCAAATGTCAAGTGTGAAATCAGGGCAGCTTGAGCTCGCAGGTATGGCTTATATCTGTGTGACTCAGACCTGGAAGAAAAGTTCAAACAAGGTTTGATTTCTGGAGACAGAAATAGTGAAAACAATGTTCTCTATGAGACATGAACTCCATGCAATCACTTCTCAGGAATAAAAAGTCTGGACACCCATCATGAACCCGACTGCAAACTGGTTACCGATCGCCTCACTTGACAGTTTTTCAATCATTGAATTTCATCCAGTGGAAACACACGTTGGGTTGACATTAGCACCAAACCTCTGATCCCTTCCTGCATGCTCAGCTTAGCCACACCTCCCCTCCTTCTAAAACAGAATGTTCCAGACTTTAACCCTTTGAACCCTGAACGGATTTTTCATCTCTCTGTTTAAAAATTGCAAACCCATAATAAAATGAGTACATCTCTGCAACCACAAGGTCTAGTTGAATAAGTTTGGTGTCATAGTCATATGAGCAACCGTCCTCGTTACTGTTGTTGGACTTTAAGAGAAAACAAAACCATCAAAGACAAGATTAAGTATTCCTAGATACAATTTCTGTTGCCTGTTACTGCGACAGAATAGTCAGTGATACAGAACCCAAAACCAGTGAAGTTGGCACGTTTTGTAAATCTTTTTGTTCCTTGTTTTCGTGACATATGACTTTACTATGATATATTTCCTTTACATGTCATAGTAAAGGAAAAATTGAGATTTGTTGAGATGTGGTAATATGAGTATATGTGATACTGGTGAATGAAGATGGCACACAGCCGGAAAAAAAAAGGTTTAACTGAATAAAAAAAAAAAGGATGACTGTCTCTTTGAAAATGACGCAGCAGCAGCTCTAAACCTTTATCGGACCGTAGAACAACATATGAACATGATGTCTGCAAAGGTTGACTCTGATAAAGATAAGAGAGATATGGAAATGGAGACATGTGGTCACACATGTGTCTAAAGTCTGGTTCATGTTGGCGTAGTGTGACTGCAGGCCGTACTGGCCAGTGGAGGAGTCTCCTTCACGTAGGTCTGCATCTCCAGGATGCAGCCGACATTCGAACGGGTGATTAGAGTTTGAGCATGAAGTTTTCACCTCATGTTTAAAGCTTGAATAAAAAGTGACAGCCCTATATCAGAGTAACCTCAAAGTCCCCCAACTTGGGGACCTTCAGGCTCAAAGGGTTGAGAGCAGGTCATGACACTGACTGGCTCGTATGTACTTTCTGTTTTTGGCTCTTAAACAAACACGGTTTTCTCAGCATCATGTGAACAGCCACAGCTTCAGAGTTCAACAACAACCTCAGCTGCACTGTGACATGTGTGACACTCTCAGACATGGCTGAGTCGGCCCTAACTTTGGCGGTCAGACCTCTCAAACTATTAATAAAAGAAAAACAAGCGTGAAAATAGCACCTTCTTTCTTTCTGTGACACACCTGGAAGTTTGTGCCAAGCCAGCTAAATGTGAACAAGCTCTCCCCTGGTGAGGTGGGACCAAAATTATGTTTAGTTTTACTGTCAGAGGTGGGGAGAGGTGTCAACAAAGCTCAAGTCAAAGACAGTGGGGGAAAAAGCTACACATCAAGGTATTTTAACCCAGTGCTGGTGAACATGGTGACATCCAGGGGGAGGATGAGGAGGATGAGGAAGGCAGAGCTGCTATAACATCATGGAATAACTTTTAACAGATCCTGGGTAAGTTTCCCTCAACCAAAAGTGGATTAAAAGTGAATGAGTAGCAAAAAAAACATGCAAATGATGTTTAACTTTCAACGTGCTTCAAAAATTAAATACGAGAAGATTGTTTGACTTGTTATATTTTATGCAAATAACAGGTGCAACATCTTGACACACACCTGCAGTTAATTATCCCTCGCTTTTAATGAACTGATTGTTTTTTTCTTCTTGAAGTGGCACATTTTTCATTCATTAGCCAGTTGAGAATTAGTTCTGCTTGAGTGTCTTGCAAAAGACGCTCCATCCAACGAATGCATACATATCAGTCCTGTTTTAAGGAGGTGCAATGCTTCGATGCTTCGATGCTTCGTCATCAACAGAATGAAAATCTCCAAATTGGGAATGAGAGAAAGGGTGGAGCTTAACTCACAACAATCACAGACCACCTGTAAAAGGACTAGTTTTATGCCTAATTGGCAACATCAGCCATCGCCATGGTTCCTGTTTCAACTGTTATGCTGATGACATCCAGCTTTACATTTCTATAGGTTCCATCATGACAGAAACCCACTCTACAACAACATGGATGCACAACAACATTCTGTCCTAAAACTATGAAGAATATGACCGTGATATCATCTGCCAAAGTCCAACACAAATTATCAATCAATCAATCTTTATTTATATATTCATAATTCATAACAAACGTTATCTCAAGACACTTTCCAAAAGCATAAACAGGTCTAGATCTGTAAATGATAATAAATTTTATATTCATTTTATAATTATTTTTTATTTATGGATAATAAATTACACCAAAAATTTCAATCTCACAATCAACAACTCAAACATGTCTCACCTTTTCTCACATCCACAATCCTGGTGTTGTTTTTAATACACATTTGAAACACCACATCACCCAGCTCATGAGGATTTCCACCAGAAATAAAAATGAACTTTTATCACATCTGGTTTGACTACTGTGATAATATCCTCTACAGCACATCATCGCTCATACCACCTAAAACTTTGTTGATGCTAAACAGCATAAATGACAAAAACAAACAAACAAACAAACAAAAACGTTAGAAAATATATCTATTTAACATTTTTTCTAACATGTAATTCTTCATCCTTCATCCTGGTCTGTTTGAGGAATGTCTCATGCCAACAGGACGCTACTTTTTTTTTTAACCTCTTCCTGTCATGCTTTTGAAATCAATGTGTTTCCTTTCTGCCTTTGGTGAGGAAACTTTACAGCCTGATAGCATTCAGATCCTCCTCTGTGGTGAAAGTAAACAAATCAATGTGTTTATTTGCATTTTAAAGAATGCACTTTTTTCCTGATTCATCTGAGACATAGAAATATGTACATAGAGTTGTAATAACTTGACTCTTTTGTGGCCCTTGCTTGAGGAAAATCAAGTTGATTCTTTGATGATCCTCAAGTTGATGAACTAGCATTAGCGTAGCCCAGAACTAGCTCAAGGGCTACTTAAATGGAAATGGGGTACCAGTCCACTTTGAGATCCCACAAAGCCATTCACCCCCAGCCCCCTTCCTACCTCACTGACTCCTTCTAGTAATTTCCATTCATCACATGCCAGCCTCCTTTTTCCCTCCTTTGTTCATTACGTCAGGATCTTTACATTTTTAATGGCATGTATTGTTTGTTATTGTCATTATAAATACTATTATTCATTAAATTAATCCTGTTACACTTTTTAAAAAGCCTTTTCTTACATTGTGAACAAAGCACGACATCAATGCTCACTAATGTAGTAGAAATGAGAGGCACCACTTTGTCCCCATGTGAAGGTATCGGGCCATGAACCAAATCTCCAGTGGTTTAGCAAACTCTCACTGTCATTTATAATGCTGACCTACAATTTCCATCATATTATGAGCTGTTGTAATTTTTCTGAAGCTTCCAAAGGTCAGTTCAGGACTGGAGACAATGCTTTCTGTAAACAGACTGTGTTTTGGCGTCATGGAGATGGAGTTCTGATAACATTTACGGGAACTCTGGAGCCGGGAAGACCGCCAAAGAATATCTCTGAAGGACGTTAATCAATTGGCACGTCTTGAGAAACTTGATGCATCTGGGAAAGATATCCTGTACATCCATCTAAGCAGTTGAGTAATACCTCAGGGACACATTGTCTACTGTTAGTTCATGTTGTCTATATGTGTTTAAACAGACCTCAGATTCACAGACTAGAATCCTCTCTTCATTCGTTTTGGGCAGTAAAACCTCAAACCTGTTTACTCCTGGCCCTGCTGTGCTCATTATGTCGATTTGTTGTTATAGTCAAGTTAAGCACTATCTGATTCTGACATGGTTTGTTTTATGTTAAAAGTCACTGGACATTTTTAGGTGGTTTCTGTTCCAAACGATCTGCTTTCTGTAAATCAATGCGTCACAGCTCCAGCATCTAGCAAAAACAGGACCTCTGCATGGCTGATGAGTCCGGCTCTGACTCACCGTAGCAGGGAAGCAGCCGGACCACAATGGAGTAGATCCAGTGTGAGTTGACACAATGACTTGAAAAGAAACCTATCAGATCTGGTGCTGTGAAGGAGCGGCGCCAGACTAGAGTCGCATCTGGTGAATGTTGTCAGTTGTCCTTTTTTAAAGGAGAGTTCAGTCAGTCAACTTGTTCTCAAAACTGTATTTCAGCACAAGATGCTGTTTGGCTCCCAGCCTCCAAACATCATCACTCCTCGAGTATTAACTTAAAAAGCAGAAAATGAGGAGTGATGACACGAGGAGCCTGCTTTTAAGTTCTGTCTGCAAATGTATCGGTTGAGATGCAACATCTGAAGTTAAAAATGGACTCTCTTATGCAGGCGTGGAGCCAGTGTCACATTGCAGAGGGGGCGGGGACTTATAGTGGGCCCTTATAGCTTATTGGCTATTTTATTTGTTTACAATTCACATTATGGATCCAATGTGGATTTGAGCTGTATTTGCCGCTGCCAAAAAGGGACTGAATGAACGGCTTTAGCTTCGTAAATTTAAAAAAAAGTCTCACACTTTGAACCATCAAAATATGAAAGAAAATCATGGCTCAACAAAGAGACTCAATTTGCTTCGTAAACGTCCAGATATTCTGTAAAACAAAGTAAACCCAACATTAGACGCTGCGCAGTGACAGCATCTAAAGACACAGCTGATCAGTTAGTAGAGTTAATATTGGGATACGGAGACAGAAGGGCAAAATGGAAAGAGTGGGGATTACGATGAGTTGTGCAGCACAATGTGCGCTATTTCAGCACCATGGACAGTGCCACAGATTTATCATTAAACAGCGACCTGCTGATAATCTAGCACCACAACTGCTGATAGGCTATTTCAGCACCATGGTAGAAGAAGTTTGTCAGCGGAACGAAGGAGGCAACAAGATTCTTCCTCTGCTCTTGCTCCTCACGCTTTAATGCGCCAGACTTGTGTTTTTTCATTTTAAAGCTATTTAAGCGAACACACACAGAGTAAGTAACTAGGGCTAACTGCAAACTCAGAGACCACGGTGAAAAAGACCGCGCACGCACGAACGTCAATCAGATGTGACTTTCTGTCAAATGCGTGTAGACCCACAGGGAGAGAGAGAGAAAGATTGACAGACAGCGCAAGAGAGGTTGACATGGTAAGTATGACGTCACATTAGGCGACCTCCTCATGGTATTTCAGAAACGCTCTGATCTGGATTGCTTTTTCCACTTATATTTACCTTTATTCTCACACTTATATCCTTACAAATACAGCAGGAAGAGACTGACTTTCCAACTTTACGTTGTTTTAGCTTTTTTCGCCACCGGTCTTGCGGTGGGCCCCTTCGTGACCGTGGACCCTCTGCCACCCCGCCCCCCCCCCCCCCGGCCGGCTCCGCTACAGCTCTTATGCCATCATGTTAAAGGACTTTAAGTGCTTCGGTTGATGTCACGTGATGACGTGTTGGTTTTGATGATTTAATACGCTGTCATTCACATCGATCCCCCTCACACTGCTGTGAGAGCTGCAAGAGAAAGAATTAACAGCATGTGTGACAACTTTATAAAACAGAGCGAAGTAGTCGTTTAGGAAAGGTGGAAGATGCGTATGAATAAAAGATAATTAAGGTGATATAAAACTTACTTTCACTGTTTTTTTATAAATTTTTTAAAAAGGAGAAAAACAATCAAACCCCAAAAAATGAAGTTTGATAAAGGCTGGTTTAAAGCTTCCCCTGTGCTGACCTAAACAAACCACAGTAAATATGGATAAAGTGGAACTCAGATCCTCTGCAACAGCCCAGAAATGCCGCTAAAAGACGGTTTACATTTGTCCCACATCCATTAAACTTCAACTGGCAATTCACACTGCAATTTGTTGCCATTCTGTTTCACGGAGAAAACTTAATGAAAACCATCCATCTCCTTAGAAGCATTTGCCTGATTGCTGTTGCAGACTATAGATCCCAATGGCAGCTAATTTCAGAGGTTCCCGGCAAAAAAAAAAAAATAAATAAAAAAAAGTGATAGCCTTCGACGTCAGGAATGAGAAAAATGTGACAATGTTTTATCCTTGAGAATTATCTTAAATGAAAGAGGGGTTTGGGGAAGACTATTCCGTTTAAGCTCACGGCGTTTATAAAGCAAACGCCGTTGAAGCAATCAAGAGTTTTCACTTCACATTCGCTCCTTTAGGCTTCCCCATATGGCAATGGAGTGACTTTCACAATCCATAATTCACACATCTTACTTCATCTTGGCGTAATGGCTCTCCTGGAGCAAAGCTGCTCTGATGATAATCTTGCCAGATGGCTGAAGCAGAGACACAGTGGAGGTGGCGTCTTCCCTCATTTAAATATCAGTTTCTCAATGGGTAATATAGCTGTGGACCGGGGAGGGGGATCCATGAACGTGACAGTTAAAATCTCCGTGAGCTTTTTCTTGAAATGACTGATAACTCTGAATTTAATTAAAAGTGGAATCAAAAAATGACAGAATTTGATCTTTTCTTTTTATTCAATATGGGAGTCGGGTATTAAAAAAAAAAAAAAAAAATAGGCGGTGAGTCAGTGGCATTGCTCTGTTAGATAATCAAACTTTATCCAAAGCATGACCTGACACATTCACTCTACAACCTGAAAACCAAAGAGGGAATAAGATATCGTACCAGCATCAGTGTTTTCATTAATATCAAAGCCACACGACATTTCATCCTTGACTGAGCCTTTCAAAGTAAATGTCTGATCTCATTTTGAAATAACCAAGGGGTCAGAGCGGGGCCGGCCCGGCAGGAGCTACATTAAGTGAACATGTTGTGTCTCTGGGATAGTAACCTCGGATGAGCGAATTATTCATGAGGCCATGTCTTCAAGAATGATCCGCTCACATTTGCATGAATAAAAAGCATGCTAGTGGCAGATAGAGATGTCCATCTGTTTAAAAGCAAAATGACTCGGAAATTAATGAAAAATACATGGACTAGTCTGACTTCATGCACAACATTTCGCTAGAGGGGAGGGAATCTCATAAGCCAAACTGCTCCCATTATGATTTTTCTTAATCTTTCTCTACGAGTCAAACTCACAATGATAACACGTGCCAACTGTTCTTGAGGAATTGTTTGGCTACGGGGATTTATCGAGCCTTGTATGAATAGCTATTCATGAGGTCAAAAGCTAACAACACTGGGGCCATATTATTCCAGAACATGAGCGAGTGGAAACTTGGTCTGTTGCCATGGAAATACTGGGATACTGCAGCAACTCTCATCAGTCGGTATAGAAAAACGTTACCTTTTTGCCCACGGCTTTTTTGACGATGGAGGTTTTAGAGACACCATTCTATCCCAGCACAAAGAAAAAGAGATTAGATTCAGCTGTGACTCGTCAAAATTCTGACAAAGAAAGTTTTTTTTTTTTTTTTTTTTTTTTTTTTTTTTTTTTTTTTTTTTTATAGCCAAAGCAACAAATGAGATGTTTGCACATGTCGGTGACACATTCACTGCGTTTCTCCCTCGAGAACTGGAACAAGTCGAGCTGTGAAAGTAGACCATAAAACCACAAACGCAGCCTCTTCCCTCTTCTTGTGCACTCCTCAACCCCTCTCTCTTTAGCTTTAACCCCCCCTCCTCCAGTCTTAATAGAAATCAGTCACTAAGCTTCACCGGGACAACCTCATTAAGAGAGCGGAGAAGACAAGCAGCCTTCCATCTGTCTCCTAGTCGACTAGTTTAATGAGCTTTTGCTTTTGTGCTTCAGCTATCAGGAGGCATGGCTTTATTATTCATCCAGCTCGGCGTCATCCCCAGGATGCTGGCGTACTTATAGTTCCCACTCCCATGTAGAAAGTACCACATGTGTCCTTTTCAGTATCCAGCGGGATTCTTTGTTCTACACAGGTATCCAATTCTAGAGTCAGCCTAAGGGCATTCTGGGTATTTGGTCTTCAAACAAATGCAACGCGCTCAGCTGGATGGCTGTTTACCCTTTTCCTGCCATCCACTGTACGTATAAATTGGAGTTGTTGACCCATACCAGGGTTTGCATTCCTCTCATTTTAACTTTCCTACCTTTGCCTGTCAGGTTTGAATCGATCTCAAGGTTTATCTCCTCACTTTATCTGAGTCCTTGATACATAAATCTGTCTTGCTCAACATTCCGGCCTCCCACTCCAAGAGGTGAAAATTCAGAGACAGTAATTTAAAGGATGTCAACACCCACAGGCTGCTGCGTTTCTCTGCTACATTTCTGATACTGAAAAGGACCGAGGGTTGAAAGGTGTTAATTCCTTCTCTGGAGTGCATTAATAAAACACTAAAAACATGCTTACAGCTGCTGAGAGCCTTTCACTTTGATTCAGTTTTATACTTTGAAAAGAAACACATGATAGAAATAATTACAATTTTGTACTCCTGAGTTTGATTCCTTCCAGTCGGGGAGCTTTTAATGTTTTAGTATCCAGACAGGACTGTTAGATCTGCTGGGTTGGACCCACTAGCTGCTCCGTGGCCCAGGCTGAACCCAAAAGAAGGACTGAACAATGTTTCAATCAGAACCAGGGGCGTCCCGATACAAACTGCAGCCTTGAGTATTGATCCGATACAAAATCAGCACAAACAGTGTGACGTTCAGCTCTATTTGTGGGTCTTCAAGGTTTGAATAAACCTTTGGGGAGTGTTTTAAATTTAAATGTATTAAACTTCCTCAGTTCTGTCCATAGTCTGTATAATTAATGGACGTAGTCTCCGCGACGTCACCCATCTGTTCCTGAAACAGACTTTGGCGCGGCCATATTGGAAATGAGGCGTGCTGTGTGTCTCCACAGTAACAACCATAGGGCGCTCCACAGTCACGTGATCTGAGCTGTGCCTCTGATTGGACGAACTGGCGAGCTTGATATTGTGGACACTGCCGAATTAGAAAAAAATTCATCCCCCCTACAGTGCGTGCCGTTAGCGAAATTAGCGATTCAGACAGGAGACATTCTTTGTACCAGGCTGTAAATAGGCTTATTTGGGCCGTGAAAACGGCTTTTTTTGGCTTGGTGTGTACGTGACTTCCGGTACTTCCGGAGCCAGCCTCAAGCGGACACTCGAGGAACAGCAGACTTTAGCACTTCCGCATTGCCTCATATTTTCAGACCGGAGGTTGCCGCTTGGTTCTGTCCCATCACGGGAAACTCGTGCATCACAAGTTTTGCGCTCCGCTGCAATGTCTTCTCTGGACTGTAACGGAAAATACTGCCACATGGCCGACATCACTCCTACTCCTTGATACTTTGTTAGCACCTTAGCACATGTTGCTGTTGTTGTGATCACATGGGCTCTGAGTGCTGGAGCGGAGTCTGGAATGGACTGCTTGTATCAGAGATTTTAGATGCAGGCAGATTTAATCCGGTATCATCCATTACTTACTTATCAGTTCTGAACACTCACAGGCACCTTTATAGGGAACACCTGTTCGACTGCTTGTTCGTTAGAGCTGCAACAATTAATCGAATAATCAATTATTAATCGTCAACTACTTTGATAATCGATTAAGTCATTTAGGTAATTATTTTAGAAAAAAAGTCCAAATTCTCTAATTTCAGCTTCATAAATGTGAATATTTTCTTATTTCTTTGCTTCTCTATGGCACTCCTTAATATCTTTGGTTTGCAAACCAGACATCTGATGATGTCATCTTGGAATCCAAAAAAAAACCTTGACATTTTTCACCATTTTTTGAAATTTCATGGACCAAACAACTACTCGATTAATCGAGAGAAAAATCGAAAGATTAATCGATTATGAAAATAATCGTTAGTTGCAGCCCTATTGTTCATCCAACTATTTAATCAGCCAATCACATGGCAGCAACTCAATGCATTAAGGCCAAGCGCCGACCTCCAGTCTGAAAATATGAGACAATTCTAAATCTGTGCTTCAAGTGTCTGATTGAGGCTGGAGTACCAGAAGTACTGGAAGTCACAGACACACCAAGCCAGAAGATATCAAAGATCGTGAGTTCGCCCAATCAGAGGCTGACGGATGCCCTATGGCTGTTAGTGTATAGACTCAAAACCTGCCCCATTTCCAACATGGCCGCACCAGCCGATTTGCTTCAAAACTCTGTTTCAGAAACAGACGGATGATGTGACGAAGACTAAACCCGTTAATTATCCGGTCTATGATTTAGGCACATGAGACACGGTCAATACAACCATCCACTGCTTCCAAAGTGCAACATGACCCCAGTTTAAACAGCTGAGGGGGAAACTATGCCTCAGCTTTGCAACACAGTTGCAGACAAATTTTTAAGCCACCTGAAAAAAAAAGTGTGTGTGTTGTTTAAAATATCCTTAAAACTTCTCATATTTAGAATGTAAATAGAAGAAGCCTGATTTTTCCCGGGCTTTTACCTGCAAACTTCAGTGTGCAGTCAGTGTGAGCTGGGACGGGGGATATAAGATTTAGATCACTTCTAAATGAATGAATGAAACCATCAAGGAGTTTAAGAAGAGTCGTTTTTAGATGAAGAAATGAGACTTTGTCGCTTTGTAATCAGGAGTTTCCATTAAAACTCATGTTGTCTCAAACCTCATGTCCCAACCAGGACATTACGATCATCGAGCCAGGTGCTACTGGTAACCCCAAGAACAAGACTTAAAACTAAAGGTGACCGGGCTTTTATGGCAGCAGCCCCCCGACTATGGAACAACCTGCCCGAGCATATCCGCTCTGCCAGCTCGGTTGAGGTTTTTAAATCATTCTTAAAGTCCTATCTCTTTTCCCTGGCTTTTCATCAAAGCTGAGTGGTCACTTTGAGAATGTTTTATTAAGTTTCTATTTTATTTTTATATGCGCATGTATTTTAATGTATTTTAATATATTTTAGTGCATTTTAATACAGATATGTGTTTATGTATACAGTCTTTTTTATCATGTTGTGTTGCTTTATGTTTGTACAGCATTTTGTTTAACTGAGGTTGTTTTAATGTGCTCTATAAATAAAGTTTGAGTTGAGTTGAGTTGAGTTAAAGGGATAGTTCAGTTTATTTAAAGCGGCGTAGTGTGAGATACCTGTCAATAGTAAAGGGGGATGCCAGATGGCTTGGCGCCTTTGTGGAGAAACCATCCAAAGAAGTGTTTAAGAAGCCAAGTTAGGATTGGGTCAATGCTGCTTGTAGTTTAGCTAATATTAAGACACTCCAATGGGAGTGTAGCTGTCGCTGTGGGTGTGGGTGTGGGTGTGCGCTCCGTTTGAATCTTATTCAGACTTTAACTCTGCAGTCAGACCAAGCATGTGATGTACAAGTCAACTATGCCCACTGTGTGGGGGATGAGTTTCCTGTTTTCAGGTCGTAAAGACCAAGAGTTCTGCATAGAACTGAATAATTTAGGTGCATGTATGAGCTGACAGACAACGGGGTACATTGCAGCTGTTTCCCGGAGGGCTTGGAGCCCATTTCCATGTTTTATATGGTTTATTCTATCACAGCATGCTTTCTATGTCACATCCTGCCTCTTGAGACTCACACCTCACCCCCCATCCATTTGGAGGAGGAGGGGGGGGGGGGGGGGGCTTCATGCTGTGAGAGACGTGTGAATACAGAGCTCCTTTAAATTCCTGGAAATTTTCAGGAAGCGCGTTTGTGCAGCAGGTTTACAGATTCGCTCCTGACAGTGATTCCTTTGTGCACCAGAGGCTTATAGGCATGTCCTGCGCTGACTTCAAATAACTGTCACGCAGAGAAATCCGAATACACAGGTGTACAGTTACAGTCTGTAAAACTAAACAATGAAATGAAAGACTCCGACAGGGAAAGTGTCGAGCTTGGGAAAGAAATCAACGTGGTTTTGTCACTTCAAGCGACACCTCTTCCGTTGCGAGCAGTCATGTGATTCATTGTTAACGTTTAAATATTAATAAATGCAGCTTTAGCTACATTAAAAGACTTTGATGTGCAAATTTCAGGTGTAAAATGAATCACGATGCCTCTGAAGTGTTTGTCAGGCTTTTAGGGAGACGGATGCTCAGATGTACTTTGTGCTTTTTCGAAAAGGAGGAACTGTAGAGATCTGTTCCTCGCTGAGGCCTTTTACTTCATCTTTTCATCCTAATCTCCAATCATCCTACAAGTTACAGTTCCCGTAAGCTGTTTCTGACTTAATCAAATTCCAAGCCAGTCAGGATCACGAGGAAGCATCAGAGAAAGGTGATAAATCCACCGATCCTGGTTCATTTAAAATCAATCAGATTGTCCTCACAGCAACATCCTCGCCGTACCTCTTTCCATCTCTCTTGTTTTCTCTTTCTCTCGCTCCGCCACGTTGCCGCCTCGCCTCAAATGATGGCAGCCACTGAGCCATGAGGGCGTCAAAGTGAAATGGGGAGTCGAGGGAAGCATGAAATAAGTAAACGTATGAAAATGTTTCAGGTGTTTATGTTTCAGCGAGCAAAGGAGACGGTACCCAGACATGAGGCTGGAGTGATATTTCCATCACGTCTGTTGGCAGAAAAGGCGTGAAATACAGTCTATTTCACAGGCCGCTGGGTGAAGTGGGGCCAAAACGTCACAGACCTGCATTTAACTCTCTCTCTACGAAACACTGACTTTCCAACTGAGCCCGAGGACTTGAACTCTCACTTGATATCATCACACTGTGGAATGAGAGCATCCTCAGGGCTGGTGGGTGGGATGTTAGATGATCAAATTCACTGTTAAGAGTGTGTGCGTGTGTTTCTGTGGGTTTTGCATGTGTTCAGTGGGATGCTGCATGTGCATGTGAAAGCCAGTGTGACATAACAAACGCTCTCTCACAGTTGGTTTTCTTCTGCTGATTTTGTAATCCATCAAAGATGTAAAATCTCCTCTTAACTCTCTTCATCCTTTGTGTCTTTTCTGTCTCTGTTGATGTTTCATCCTTTCAAAGATCTCTTTTTTTTTTTCATCAACCCTCCTTTTAAGCTTTGAGTTTGGAAATTCAAAGCTGAGAGTCCAAATTCAGACGTGGTTAAAGATGTATTATCGTGATTTGTTGGTCATAAATAGTCACAGGATGAGGCATACCCGTCTTTATAGGAGATGTTTTATCTTTTATTTGTTCATTATATGATCTTTTTTTTTGTTTTTTTGTTACATCCATGCATACATTTTAATCCTTTTTGCTGTAGTTAAAATGTTCTTGAGTGGAAATTTTATGGTAAAGTTTCTTTGCATGGAAGTTATTGTTGAAGTTTGCTGTAATTTTGCACGATCTCACTGTCAAAGCATGAGGATACAGCAGCACCATATGGAATGTTTACATTCCAACCAGTAAAGTTTGCACTGGTGAGATGTGTCAATTTAAATTATTCTGATCCAAATCCTATCTTATAACAGCTACCAGTGAGTCACAACCACAGAATGTATAATTAATAGACATAGTTTCCGTGACATCACTCGTCTGTTTCTGAAACAGAGTTTTGAAGCAAAAACGGCCGGCGCGGCCATATTGGAAATGAGGCGGGCTGTGAGTCCCCACGGTAACAGCCATAGGGCACCCGGCAGTCATGTGAGATGAACTGTGCCTCTGATTGGACGAACTGGTGATCTTAATATTGTCTAAACTGCCGAGTTGGAAAAAAATATTCATATTTTTTGTACCAGGCTGTAAACATGTTTATTGCTGCTGTGAAAACTTTTTTTTTATCTTGGTGCGTTTGTGACTTCAGGTATTTTCTGGAGCCTCAAGCAGATTTTAGCACCTCAGCATCGTCTCATATTTTCAGACCGGAGGTTGCCGCTGGGTTACACCTGGTTGGCTCCTCTAAAAATATATACATACATACATAAATAAATACATAAATAAATAAATAAATAAATAAAATAAAACAATGAGCCAGTCTTTGAAAGGAAACCACTCCTCAAGATCCTGCTACCTTCAAAGAGTCAAAAATCCAATCTCTAATATCTGTTTGCTGATCCTGTCTTGTGTTTTTTTTTTTTTTCTTTTTCTTTAAAATTCAACCATCCGTATGCATTTTAAAAGACAAACTGTATGTATCATACAGAAGGACTCAGTCTTATGACCGTTGTGAGGACTGTATGCAGGGATACAAGCAGAGGAACATTCTGCTGCTGAAACTCCAGAGCTTAATGCATGTACTAGAATGTGCTGCTGGTGAATATTCAGGCTGACAGGTGAACACGCTGGACTCTTACTCAAAGCAGCTTTTTGAAGCTGTTACTACACAGGTTAAACACAGCAAACAATGCTAACATGCTAATGCAAACAATGTGACACATCCAAGCGGCAACCTCCAGTCTGAAAATATGAGGCAATACGGAAGTGCTAAAGTCTGCTGGTCCTCGAGTGTCTGCTTGAGGCTGGCTCCGGAAGTACCGGAAGTCACAAACACACCAAGACAAAAAAAAGCCGTTTTCACGGCCAAAATAAGCACATTTACAGCCTGGTACAAAGAATGTCTCCCGTCTGAATCGCTAATTTCACAAACGGCACGCACTGAACGGGGGGTGAATTTTTTTCTAATTCGGCAGTTTCCACAATATTAAGATCACCAGTTCGTCCAATCAGAGGCACAGCTCAGATCATGTGACTGTGGAGCGTCCTATGGCTGTTACTGTGGAGACTCACAGCCCGCCTCATTTCCAATATGGCCGCGCCGGCCGTTTGGCTTCAAAAGTCCATTTCAGGAACAGACGGGTGACGTCGCGGAGACTACGTCCATTAATTATACAGTCTATGGACACATCATGATGATTAAAGACATGTCAGTGTGACTATTTCAACAACACATAATCTTTAAAATCTGCTTTACTCAGGCAATCCATGAAAAAGGAGATCCTCTTCAGTCTGTTCAGAAGTGGCTGAGGTACAGATGATCCTCAGGCTCCTCGTGGGAAGCCGAGTGAGCGCCCAAATAAAATCTCTTAAGGATAATGAAAAAGCAGGAAGCTGGAGATGAATTTTAATGAGACAGAATATTTAATCACTTGTAGCAAGTTGGAGTCTGTCGAGCTTGATCGCCAACTCCATGAAACTCTCAGTGCTGTCTTTAAAACGAGCTCCTATCTTTTGAAGCAGTGTGCCGAGATTTTTTTTTTTTTTTTTTTGAAACTCCAAAGTTTTCAAGTTTTTTTTACTTTGTTTCTAACTGTTGATGGAGAGTTTTTATTGGATGACTTCACATCTTTAGCTTTTAGCTGTGAACTCGTCGTTAATATTTTGTCTGAATGGTTTCTCCTTTTACACGTTTGTTATGTAATTCACTTGCCGTCTGATTTACAAACGTGAGGTATCCGATTCTGAAGGGACAACTCTCAAATCAAACAAAGTCATGTCACAGCTGCAGAGTGAATGAGCTCTCAGCGTTGTCAGAGCTCAGCAGCTTCCTCTTCCTGCACTGCAGTCACGGTTGAAGCCTCGCTGTATTGATTAAGTACTGTAACTGCCTACAGGGCCAGTAGGGCGCCTACAGGGGCTGCCAGTCAGCATCACTCCTTCAGTCGGAGAAGTGGAAACATTCTACATCAGGCACACAGGAGGGAGGAATGAAGTGTGGAAGCACACTGCTGCCTGTCTGCTTTGGTGAAATATAAAATGTACTTTAAATGAAATCAGAGGCAGAGCGAGGGAATTCACTCGTTTGCAAATTACTTTTTTTCCGTCACGCACGCGTGTGGTTGCAAGCGCACAGCCTCACAAACGGAGAAGAAATGTAGAAACAAAACAATCATTTTTTAATGTTTAAAGCCCCGCGGGGGAAACTCGGGGAGAAAACACAGTTCAGAATACAAAACACGGCGTCACCTTTGGTATAAATAAACATAAGATTCATGAGGAAAAACTACACGCAGGTTTTTCCAGCTTAAACCGTTAACTGTGGTGATGTATTTAGGACATGTCTGGACATGTGACCACACTTTGTCAGTGTAATTGTCGCTGGCTGTGAGGCAGAGACACACATCCATCAGACCTGATGAGCCACAGCAGCCAGCAAGCCCTTCACGCCTTCAGTAAAGAGTGAAGAATGGGACACCAGGGCTTGACCGAACAGCTTCTCCACTTCCTGTGCTCCAGATGTGCTCGAATCATCCGTACACAACAAAAAACTTTATCGTCTGTCTAGACAGAAAACCGGACATACATGTTTTCCTAAAAGGACAAAGTATAAGAAACAAGGTCTAAAAGCAGTGTTAAAAACCTAAAATGTGTTCAGAATATTCACAGCAGAGGGAATAAAGGAGCTGGAATGAACCGTGCAGAGGATGTATGGAATCCTTTATGTGACTGGCTTTTCCTTGTGACTTCCTGTCTATGGAGGGCTGAGAGTGCAGTTTGGCTTTGGTCGGTTATTTTGTTTGTCTGATTAATGAATCAGAAGAGCTTCGATTCGTCCTTAACAGAGGTGAACGTGATCCAAGATGAAGATGTTTTTGATTTTGATGAAAAAGATTTTGAATGTGTATCCACACAAAATTTAGACAAAATCAAACAAAATCAAAATATCGAAACAAACTTATTCGAAAAGGAGAGGGCAGAAGTAAGAACTTGTTAAGTCCCACCCCTTCGCCATCAGGTAATAATATATTGCTAATAAGCTTCCTTTATGCAAATAATTACGATTGATTCACTAAAGAAGGCACATCCCTGAAGCCTGGCTCACACTAAAAGATTCTTGGGCTGATTTGACCTCGATTCATCCCTCCCAACAACTGGTGGAGGAAACTGGTCTTGGACTAAGGTCGACCCCGAATATCTTTTAGTGTGAGCGTGTGACACATCAATCTTAAGCCTCAAGATCGGCTCACAGACCCGTCAGAGCGTCCCCGTTAATTTTCAAACATGTTTGATATTTACACCACTCATTTTCTCTGAGGATGACAATAGCCAATCAGAGAGAGCCGCCTGTGAGGTACCAGAAATGGTCTGAAGTTATTAGAGACGAAACGTTGTCTGTGTTTTCCCAACCGCTTCTTTATCCAGATGCTTTTTGGTCTTTTTTCCTTTTCTCACTGCAAATAAATCAAAAAGGGTCAAAAAGTGACGTCGCTGTGAACACCTGGCCGCCACAAGCCGGTTTTCCCTGTCGTAACTTTTCTGACACCTCCTGCTGAAAACCCAAAACAGTCAGAAGGACCATGAGGCCCCACTTTCACGCTAGTCTCCATTTTGCTTTTGTTTACATTCATCCTTGTGAGCTGACGTAGATCACGTGGTTTGTCGCTCTCTCTGGTCCGATAATCCAGATGAAATCTTGTAGTGTGTGTGTGTGTGTGTGATACGACTTGATTTCAGAATCTTTGAAGATTTTTAGAATCAGTGGTGTGAGCCAGGCTGAATCAGTCCATGCTTTTCCACCAGCTTTCGACTTTGGCAAGAATTCAGTAATTAAGAAACATTTCCTCAGAGATAAACAGACGGACGGCACGGAGTTGATGTTAACTGTGTGTATGCAAATGTATGTGTGAGCAGTGGCGTTTTCTCCCGGAGGCCAAAGGAAGCCATGCTTCCTCTCTTTTTTCAGACTGTAGCTGTGTTTTAATAAAAATACTCCTTTGAACAGTTTCGATAATTCTGTGTTCTGTCTCTGTCATCTCTTCCTTATTTCTCTCCTCTACTTATTGAGCATTTTACAATGTGTACAACAGCGCCCTCCTAAATGTTATGTGGGCGAATGAGTGGTGAAAATACGGTACTGCACACTGTTGTCCGCAGGGAGGCCGGGCCGAGTTGGCGTCCCTTTGTGAAAAAAAATCAAGAATGATTAACCAATCAGATGAGGCTGTCGTCATGACACTGCTCATCTGTGATTAGTCAAGACTGTGTCAATGGAAGCCACCCCGTCTTTGGCCTCAAACCAATCAAATCACAGCGTCGTCATCATCGAGTCGCTGAATGAAAAGGAGGGAGATCAGCACATTTGTGTTGGCACTGTGCATGAAGCGGCCGGTTGTGTATTGGAGTGGGCGGTTGTGTAGATTAATAAGATGTTTAAGCTAAGTCAAGAGGACAATGTGTGTGAATGAGTGACTGAGGGAGGGGGGGGGGGGGGGGGGGGGTGAAAGGGCGTGTGTCCGTGTTCAAAGTGTCTGTTACATAACATGCGTGTGTACGTAAAATGAGCGCTCTCTGGACGCTCTTAACCGGTCATTCCATGACATGAAATAGCGATATACAAGCTGCAACATAGTCTTTTATGAACCCAACTCCCTATAAAACAAACAGATTAGAGGTTTTGTCTCACTGGGCTTCCTCAAAAAAAATCCCCACGCCACGCCGCTGTGTGTGAGTCCAAAACATGAATGTGACTCAGACATGATGTGCTGTATGAACACGAACAGCAGAGGGGGCGTGACCGTCAGCACAAAAGCAGGGACAATGACAGTGAAGTAAACCAAAGCAGCTCCAGACGTGGTTGGTCTATTTCTGCCTCCTCAGAGTCTGTTTCAGGTTTTCTCTCCAGCCTGAGCTCCGTTTGGTTCAGTCTTCATCTGACACCTTAAACTTTTATCCATCACTCCGTCCTGGACTTCTGCCTTTTTTTTTCTCTTCTCTTTTATTTTCATAGTTTTTTCTCATTTTTTTTTTTTTTTTTTGCCCCACAAACAAAACAAGTGAACAAAATCAGTGTTTCTCAAATTGTGGTCCGTGGACCACTTGTGGTCCACCAGCACCTCTTAGTGGTCCACCTCGACAGCATGTAATTTATTAATTTTATTTTATTTTATTTTCAAAAACCAAAAAAAATAAATAAATAAATAAAAGAAAAGTTCACCAGTGATCACAAAAGTTTTACTGTTAATTGCAAATCCTCCATGTAAATGTTCTGCTTCCAGGAAATGACACATTACAAAAACATCTGTTTTTAAATGACAGCTGATGTTTGAATCCAAAGCAACCGGTCCTTTCGTTGCTAAAGGGAACACGTTTCGTGTTTGTTAACACTTCACTGATGAAAACTTTTTTTTTTTTTTTTTCCTCGCAGTGATTCAAATCCAGCAGAAGTTACGAAGACACAACAGATGCTAATTTTCACACATCACTTCAGAGTATGATTCATTTGCTTGTGATCGTGTTGAAGACATGAACGTCCCACGCGTTCTGCTTCCCAGCAACACACACACAAAAACCCACAAACGGTTCAGGCAGCAGCTTCGGGCTGATTTCTGTCGATGTGAAAAATACATCAGGTTCTGCGGTCTGAGCCTTTATCTAACACAGCCACAGTCGTGTTCCTGGGAGGCTTCTGTCAAATCAAGCCAATCTCAGGTCTCTCTAACCACTGTGTGAAATATGCATTGATTCTGTACTCGCTCTCCCTCCAGCTGGCTTTAGAAAGAGAAACCACGCTCTCAGGGAGTGTTACGACCAAATAACGTGTGCCTCCACACTCTGCATATTTCAACTATTTTAGACTTGCCCTCAGCCACGGTCAGGTGCACTCTCAGGCATTCCTCTGCCTCCCCTTCCAGAGTTGCATTAGCCCCCCCTCCTATTTACGCCCCGGCACCTGAGAGACTGATAAACACACATCTAACCTAGCCCTCAAGAGCCTCTAGAGTCTAAATCTCTGTTTTCTGTGGATGTATCAAGGCTGTAAGCGTGTATCTGTGTGTATTGGAAAGGAATGGTGTTTATGTGTTTACCAGACTCTCCTGAGTGCCAGCACACTAACGGCCCACGCCAACATGTCTCTCTGAACGAACAGAGAGGCGCTGCTAAGTTCCTCTTGACTACAGCTCCATCTCTGTGTGATAACTCCGTCACCATCTTCTCCTCCTCTCCGCTTCCTTCCCTTCAGCCTCATCCATAATACATGGATCGCGCCCTCGCTCGTCAGCTGCAACCGGAGGGACATAGATGTAAAATTCACGGCTGGTGACTCAGAGGGAATAGGTGTATGCTTGTCCCTTCTTCTCCACCGCTCGTGTGAATCTTATTGCCTCACAGTTACAAAGGTGTGAGGAAATGTGTTCCTGAGAGTGCAAAGATGTGTGGAAGACCCATCGAACATCTCGCCTTGAGAAGAAAAAAAAAACCTTAAAAAACATAACGATCAGGCTGCACGTCGTGATTATCAGAGAAGAAGTCAAAATCCGAAGATGTTTTGCCAGAATCATGAGAGAAAAAGTCAAGATCAAAGATTTATTAGTCTAAATTTTAGAAGCAGGTCATAACTATGAGATAAAAGTCGGTACTAAGCCATAGAATGTCGTCATTCTACTATGCGATTAATGTAAACAACACACGGGAACACTGACCCATCAGCTCTGGTCTTGCCCTAAATTAGTCTCCTTTTGGAACCTTGTGTTTGATTATTTATCAAAAGCATATAATAAAACTATGACCCCAGACCCACTTCTTGCTCTTTTTGGTTCTGTAAACACAGACTCATGCGTTGATGAGTACTTCAGCCAAGCTATCTCCTTATGTACACTGCTGGCTAAACGCCTCATCCTACAGATGTGGAAGTCTGAAGCAACTCCTTCATTTCAACAATGGCTTAAAGAACTTGGAAACATTTGCCATTTGGAAAGATTACGATACAGACTGGCTAACAGAGAAAATGCTTTCATAAGAATATGGCAACCGCTTTTTGAAAAATGTCAGACAGCTTCCGACCAATCCTTCTCTTAAATCCCCTCAGACCGCGCTTAAACCTTCTACAACTTCTCTTCATGATTACATTTATGCTTACGGAAATGTTATCAATTTACTCTGTAATTCGCTGATGCCTCTGTTTTTTTTTTTTTGTTTTTTTTTCTCATTTGTTTGTTTGTTCGTCTTTTTTCCCTTTCATTGTTTCCTTTTGTCCCTTAGTTTTGTCTTATTGTATAACTCCTATCTTCATGGGTCTCGTACACCTTATTACTTATTACCTGTTTTTATTTTTGTATGACCTTTTGTGCATTTTAAGCTTTGTGTGCTTTTGCCTTTACTCTTGTTTGAAAGTTCAATTAAAAAAAAAAAAAAAAGAATGTCGTCATTCTGAGATAAAAAGTCATAAAAAGATAAAAGTCAGATATGATATTAAAGTCAAAAATCTACGAGGTAGATTATATAAGAGAAAAGGTCAAACCATGTGTTAATAAGTAATAATTATGACTAATAATCACATCATTTTGACATAATAACTTGTGATTTTAACTCACTACCTTATCATTATGACTGAACATGAGGAAAACAACATTTTTTCTTCTTTTTTTTTTTTTGTATCTTATTTATTTATTTTTTCCTTATTTGGTCCAGACGGGCTTCCATAAAGATGGGTGTGGTGGAAACTTCCTTCTGTCTTATGTTTCTCCTTGGTTATCTTCTGTAAATCGCCTCAACGTGTCCAACATATAGAACATCGACACAAACCTGTATTTGCCTGGAGGGTTATCTGTGGCTCCAATCTGAATTGGATCAGATACACACGATGAGACTGTTTTGTCTTATTGCAGTATGAGGGGAATTCTTAGATTGACATCCTAAGCTGAACCTGATCAGACGTCACAACCTCAGAAATGAGGAACACGGAACACACAGAGTGGTCTGTTAGAACTGACTTTGCGTTACATAACATATCTAAGTGTGTTTGTCGCTTCTCCTTAATCTATCAATAAAAAAATCATTTCAACTTAAGCCCAATGAGTCTCCTGAGTTTTCCTAAACAATGGGTGACTGGGTTGTGATAATAATCTCAGACCTTTACCCTGCATCACAACCCCAGTTCCAAAGAAGTTTGGACGTTGTGTAAAACGTAAATAAAAACGGAATACAGCGATTTACAAAATCCTCATTCAACCTGTATTCAGTTGAATTCACTTCAGAGAGTTTTCTCCAGATTCTCTGAATCTTTTGATGATATTATGGACTGTAGATGATCAAATCCATCAATTCTTTGCAATGTTTGTTCAGAAACATTGTTCTTAATCTGTTGGACTATTTGCTCACGCAGTTGTTTACAAAGTGGTGAACCTCTCTCCATCCTTGCTTGTGAACGACTGAGCCTTTCAGGGATGCTCCTTTTATACCCAATCATGACACTCACCTGTTTCCAATGAACCTGTTCACCTGTGGAATGTTCCAAACAGGTGTTTTTGGAGCATTCCTCAACTTTCCCAGTCTTTTGTTGACCCTGTCCGACATTTTTAGGAACGTGTTGCAGACATCAAATTCAAAATGAGGGAATATTTATACACAAACAATAAAGTTTATCAGTTTGAACAGTAAAGATCTTGTGTTTGAAGTGGCTGTGGATCAGTGGTACAGTGGTCGTCTCTTAATTGGAAAGTCGAGGGTTTGATTCCCAGCTTGTGCAGTCACATGTCGAAGTGTCCTTGAGCAAGACACTGAACCCCAAGTTGCTCCCACTGTTGGTCAGTGGTGTGTGAATGGGTGATAAACTGATGGACCCTATAACATAACTTCCTCCCATCAGTGTGTGAATGTGGTGTGGATGGGTGAATGGGGTTAGCAGTATAAAGCGCTTTGATTGGTCAGAAAGACTGGTCCATTTATCATTTGTAGTGTATTCAGTTGGATATAGATTAAACAGGATTTGCAAATCACTGTATTCTGTTTTTAATTATGTTGTAAACGACGTCCAAACGTCTTTGGAACTGGGGTTGTAATGCAGGGTAAAGGTTTCACCACTTTCAGTGTCTCAATGAGGGTATGCGTTGCTCAGGCCTGCTTCACAGTGGAAGTGTGTTGGCCCGTTGACGGCTGCCCGACAAATTATACCGCTCAGACTGCTGGTACGAGAAACACATCGAGTGCTACAAATCTCAAGAGTATCGTGTGCTTTTCTATGCACTGCTTGGCACTTTGCATTAGAGTGAGGGTCAAAACTGCATTTTCCTGTGCTAGAAACGGCCTCAGGACCTAATTCATCGGTTAGCTGTGCAGACTGACTGATTTCATGTTTGAGAAACATGGATTTTGTATGAATGACCGAAGGCATTAGGAGTTTTTTGAAAACCCACACTGGTTACCCAGAGCGTGTGATCTGGGCCACTGAAGAGCAGATTTCACATTAATAGCAGCACCTTTCTAAAGAGCTGTGCTGGACTTAATAATCCATCACACACAGTGATCACTGAGGCATCAATTTTCTTTGCATATCTTTTTGGAAAATATGTATGCAACCACACACACACACACTACAGACAGATTTAACTGCTTTCTTGTGGGATACGAACGACCACCGACACAAAATGACTCTTCTGTAGGTATGAAAACAAGAGTAATGGCAGCTTTCACCTCTGAATTCTGCTTTCACGGATCAAATCTAGCATCTCGAAAATAGATCTAACAGAACATCTTGCTTTAGCAAAGACAATAGCCTTCTCCCAAGTACTTTGCAACTTTTGTTTCCGAAAGAGCTTTTCAAATCCGCAAATCTTTTTCATGTGATTTCTGCCGACTATTAAAAGAACACGAGCGAACACAGGAGATAATACGTTTCTGTCAAAAGTTTGCAGAGTCCTCTTTTATCTTGCCTCATTTGAAGACGAAGAAACATTCAAAAACGCAGCACCATTAATGTCAAAAATAATTGCCCGCACTAACTTTCATGTAGCCTCATCAGTCAACTAGCGGGGAATAATTAATTCCATCTGTCCGCCATCGAAAGTGGTTTACATATTTGATATGCGGGCTTCAGGAGAGGAGCCGAGGCCCAGGAGAGAGTCAAGCTCGACAAGCCCCAGCTCCACATGGCTGCATTTAATTAGGGGAGATGCTGGGGAGGATGTGGGACGGGGTGGTGGTGCTTATGTTAACTGATTTCCCTCTTTAATCAGTGCTAATCTCCAGTCATTTTCACAGCACAATGGCGGCTCATTCATGGTCTCAAATTAATAAGTGAGGAATATTGTGCTGGCTGGCTCAGGCGGGCAGCATGTGATTTCAGTGTCCTATCTCTTCCTGTCTCTCTTTTTTGCAATTATTTTATCAGCACCTCTGGGGGGGGTGAAGATTCTGCAGAGAAATAGGAAGATTCAGAGAGCGTGTGTGCATGGCAGGGAGACTACGGCTGTGTATGCATGAAAGAGATTCATTTCTTTCACTGGTATTTGATTCTGCACCGTGGGAGTATAATTATATGTGTACCTGATATCCTGTCTCGTCCATCCTGGAGGAAAGCTCATAGCAGAAGCTGGCCGTGCGACAATAATGTTTTGAAATCCGTCTCAGACTTTTAAAGAAGACGGGCAGAGCATGTGTCAGAGGGATCAGGAGGGAGGTGGAGACAGGGAGAGGAAGTCTTTTGGAAATAAAAAGTGGTTGTTACAGAATAAGTCAGAGAGCTATCATTAGGGCGAGTGAGGACTTGATCATAATAATCTGAAAGCTCTGCCTATCTTTTCTATCCTGGAATTAAATTGAATTGGTCAGCGGAAGGAGATGAGTTGAAGTGGAGGCTGCAGCTGTTTGAATACTGCAATTGGTTTGGGTTACTTTCAGGCTCCGGCCATTAGACGGGCCGGCTTCGCTCGAGTTTGAGCAGCTCTAAAACCTTCTTACCGTGCCTCGGTACCTCTACGGAGGCAAAATCAGAATGATGTTCTTATGGCCTTGAAAGGCTTAGAATGAATAAAATGAATAAAAGTATTGTTGTTGAAGGTCAGAAAGCTGACAAAGAAAAAAAAAAGAAGCAAAGAAAAAAAGCGAAGGTGGATATGAGCCAGAGACGGCGAGGCTCTCAACTGAAGCCAGATTTTCAGATTTGGATGTAGGAGGGAGTGAAAAACGGTGACGGCAGAGTGTGCGAGACAGAATCAGTCAGAGAGACAGAAAAAATGAAGGTAGCCATCTGCAGGATTATCACAGGGTTCTCTGCCAGGTTAAATGGGGCAGAAGGCGGCCATATTTGGTGGCGTATCTTAGGTAACTGTGTGCACATATGCAGTGAGCAAGTGCACACGTCCTGGAGTGCATGCATGTCTGGGTCATACTGATCCTCTGGACCGTGACCTCTCTCTTTGCCCCGTGTTCTGCACCAATTCAGACACTAATTTGTCTGCTGAAGGATTAAAAATCTATTTTGGTTCGTGTCCTGACCAGTGGGTGACATTTGAAGCGCTTGATTCTGTTGTTTAGAAACATAAAATAATATGGAGACAAATTTGGAAATCTCATTTTTTGATCTCCAACATCGGATAATCTATTTACCTCGTCTTGTTTTAAAACGGCATCGTATTTGATCACTTTGATTGTACAGATATAACCTTTTCAGGGCCGGATTATCGATGTCAATCAATCAATCAATCAATCAATCAATAAATAAAGGGAAAAGTTCCTCGATTCCACTGATGAACTGATGACAAGTTTGTACAATCAGCTATCAACAGTTTGCATCTCTCAGTTTGTTCTTCGTCTTGTTGACAGCTGTTGCTCTACCCTGATTCAGCACCATGGACAACGCCACATTTACTCATTTAGTCATTTGCTGAACAAACAACAAGTGCAGCAAAAATTTCACCATCTCACAGCACAAATGTCAACTTAAACAGTACAAAACTTGAATAACTTCCTAAGTCTGAAACGCTGAGCAGAAATAATTTCACCCCTTCATTTTGTTTTTTTAGAGAAAATATCTTCCGAATTTATCTTCCAAACAAAATTCCAGACGATGATTCTAAACCCAGGCAAGGCAGGCAACTGCTCGAGGGGGCCCCCCGAGGGCTGACAAACTTCAACCTCTAGCAGCGACCCATGCAATGACAGCAGACATAGTCAACAACCCCCCAATGGGGCCCCATGTCACTGCACTTTTTTTCTTGTAAAAACAAGTTTTAAGTGAAAAGAACAAAGAAAGATTGAAGAGAAATTATCCGTCTGAGAGCGAGAAACAAAAGAGGAGAAAAGGAAGCCGTAGAAGACAGCGGTAAGTGTAGCAGATATTAATCAAATCAAATTATTAATTAAGTGATGCTTATTAGCACCAGGCAGAACTAATCACCATAACAATAAATGCTGCTGGTGTCACATTTTAGGATTTGTAGCAGGTTTTAACATTAAACAGCAAAATAAATAAATAAATAAAGTATGAGACAAATTCTGGTTATTTACCCATGCTACAATATTACGGTAAATATTGGTTCCTTTATGTTGTTCTCAACCAAGCGGCAACCTCCGGTCTGAAAATATGAGGCAATGCGGAAGTGCTAAAGTCTGCTGTTCCTCGAGTGTCCGCTTGAGGCTGGCTCCGGAAGTACCGGAAGTCACGTACACACCAAGCCAAAAAAAGCCGTTTTCACGGCCAAAATAAGCACATTTACAGCCTGGTACAAAGAATGTCTCCCGTCTGAATCGCTAATTTCACTAACGGCACGCACTGTGGGGGGGGGGGTGAAATTTTTTCTAAATCGGCAGTGTCCACAATATCAAGCTCGCCAGTTCGTCCAATCAGAGGCACAGCTCAGATCACGTGACTGTGGAGCGTCCTATGGTTGTTACTGTGGAGACCCACAGCACGCCTCATTTCCAATATGGCCGCGCCAACCGTTTGGCTTCAAATGTCCGTTTCAGGAACAGACGGGTGACGTCGTGGAGACTACGTCCATTAATTATACAGTCTATGTTCTCAACATACATTTAGAATTATGTTTCTGTCAATAGAATAGTTTTGTTGCTGCAGGTAAAACTTTATTTTGATAGTAATAATTTCTGTTACTGTAGCTTTAAGTGTGCTCCAGCGAGGGGCGTGTGGCTTCGGTGCTGCGACGCAGGTCAGTAAAACCTTTACCAGCTGTGGAGTCACACGGTTTTCATACCGTGTTCGTGTTAAACATGTTCATGTTCATGTTAAACGTGTAGTTTTTGTTCACCTGAGTAGATTTCATCCATGTCTTTTGGAATAAAGTTTTTTGTGTTTTTAATCACGAAGCTGTGGAGTGGATGACTGCTGCATGGACACGGGGAGACACGTGTATACTTGGACTACCAGCTAGCACAAACAGTTTGGACTTTTAATAATAATAATAATAATAATAATAATAATAATACATATAGATAAGTTTTAATTTAAAAAAAAAAAAAAAAAAAAAGGTTTCTTGTCTGATTATTTATAACAGGATGGTGATATACACAGATTGGAGGGCCCCCCTGTGAATTCTTTGCCCAGGACCACAGCAAACTCTAGAGCTGCCCCTGCTTCTATAAACGAATGTAAGGTTTGCCAACCACCAATTACTGACCTGAGACAGAAAAGTTAACAAACAGGTTGATTCTTAAGGGTGGGAGAAATGCTAAATACTGCCATATTTTGAGGTCTGAGACGTCTGATTTCAGGCAGGCAGTTAAACCTCTGTGGCCTGATGGTGGTTTAAAAATATCACTTAAAACTGTGAACAAAAGCTTTAAATATTCAACCAAAGAAGTTTCCGGTAATACCTTGTTCTAATTATGTTGCTCCTTCATGTCTTCTGATGCAGCTGCTCACTGCCTCCCCCCTCCCCTCTCCAGTTAATGGTTTCCTTTCTTTTTATCCCTGTTTTGTTTTTGTTTTTTTTCCCGTCTGATCTTCAAGATCCAAACCCAGCACACTTGTCAAGAACAATCTTACTCCTCTGTGTTTTTCGCGAGTGTAAATGTGTGAAAATTAAAAACACCATTCATCTGTGGTTTCACTTTTGCTGCAGAGGAAAAGAAATGAGCAATTTCTCTTTTACTAATGACTTATGTGGTTTTTGATTCTACTGAACGGGTCCCAGAACAGCTGCTGTTTTTGACGTTTCTTAGTTTTGATATTCCATTAGAGCCTTTAAAGCTTTTCATCTACACTTCTGTTTGACAGCAACTAAATAATGTCACCTTCACGAAAACATATCCACTGCAGCCTGTTTACTACTAAGAGTAAAATTCAGTCAGATATTATTTCTGGTTTTGTTGACAGTCAGATGATTTGAGTGCATCGACCAGACCTTTGAAGTTTCCTTGCAGCGACAGATTCTCATCCCTATTTCTGGGTTGCAAATGGATTTTATGGGCTGACTTATTTAAATTAATAGCTTTCCTGAATTATTCTTGAACTGGGCATTTTTTTAACCAGTCTTGTCATCTTGTTGCTTGCAGATTATCCATCCCAGCTTTTGTGCTGATTGGATAGATAGTGAAGTACACATGATGAAATGACCACTGAGTGAATTTCTCTTATCTCCGTGGAAACATAAGTTATCTAACATGCAATTCTAAAACAATTTCAAGCCTGACTGGAAAAAAAGACCTAAAAAAACCTTGATGATGTTATCGGGATTAGTGTCTCATATCTTGTGTCCTTCTGACGTACCATTGTGATGATTTAACTGAGCCGCTTGCTTCAGACCGTGTCCCTTTTTTGTTTGCTTTTCAGACCCTTTTACTGATTTTCCCCATTTTTTTAAGCGACTTCTTCTTGAAACCATGATTTTTTTCCCATTATCTTTTTTTTTTCTTTGTCCAAACAAAAAAAATAAAAAGTAGGGAAGCGTCTAGACTATTTTCTGTGGAGTCAATTGTGGCTCTCTCCAATCCCTGATGGCATGTTTTGACTGAATGAGTAAGCATGTAATGCAATATCCACACAGTCCATGTGCCTGTGTGTGAGAGAGCCTGTGTATGTGTGTGTGTGTGTTTGTGTTTGCTGAAGGTCAGTTATGCTCCCCCATGCTGACAAATCCTCCTGGCACTTCTCATACGCTCTCACTAAAACACCATTACACGCACACACAGGCACTCAGACAGCAGCACACGTCTCTTATTGCCAAGACTGTGTCTATGTTGAGGCTGACAACACAACAGGCCTTAATCCCTCTACCTGTGACTTTTTACAAACAGGATTAGTCCCAGTTTTCCCACTAAATTTCCCCTAAAATACAGCTAAATCCAGGGCTGCTGGCTGATCCGTAAGCCGTGGCCCCAACCTTCTGTTTCAGGTCCTGAATACACCGCGGCTCTTATCTAAATGAACAGCTCCGCTCTGGATGTGAAGCAACTCCATTTCTCAGCCGCGCACTTTTCAACATGCCGCTGTGTGGACAGAAAAGCGGAGCTGAATACATGCATGACCAGGGAGAAGAGCGGTGAGAGAAGCCATGCTAATCCCGTCCCTCTCTACAAACACAGAAACACATTAGCATTCACATCCAGACCCCCATTAAATCACTAAATCTGCAGGTATGACATCTTTAATTCAGCGAAGGGCGCAAACATGGCCGAAAGACAACAAATAAACATCAGCTTGTCTTCAGGAACGTCAATAATGTGATTTTATGTGGGAGAGGGTGAAGGTGCCACGATGATGATTTACTTATCAAGTCAGGACAAGCTGCAGATCTGAACTCTGTGAAGTAGCATATTTGTCATTTACGAGCAGGAGGGATGTTCCTGTGAAAACCAGGTGAAGTCCCAGAAAAGAAAACATATTTTTGTTGCCTTTGGGATGACTCATCTTTTTTTTTTTTTTTTTTTATGATCAAAGCTGAGGCTTTCAAAAGGTAATTTACTCAGACGGAGAATTTCAGTCTTGATTTATTGTATTTTAATAGCGTGTTACTAATCCCGGTTTTTTGGCTTTTCAGAAAATATAAAATAAACATTGAGATCTTGATATTTAGTGCAGTCTGAAGCTTTTTTCAAGGTCATATTACCAATTTAGAAGCATTTATTCTTGTTTCTTGTTTTCTGCGGCAAATCCAAAACAAGTGCTCAGTCTAATTAGCTGCACCTGCATGCTTTGCTCATGGGTTAGCTTTAAAGGTACATCCTGACTTATGTTTGACACAAACTGCATTTTTCCTCTGACTTGTCATCCAGAAGCACTTCACTGTAGTTCTCATCATAGATTGGATAAATACAAACATACAGACTTAGGAGGAGGTGATGCTTTCATGACAGCAGCAGAGTGTTATGGCAATAAATGAGCTGTGATTGGTTGAGTGAGATTGGGAATGTGACAGCGACAAATATGGGTTGGTATGATGTCCAAATAAAAAAAAAAGTACTTTAAACTTTAAAAAAAAACAACAACATTGGTATCATGGTATTTTATGACATTTCAACCATTTTTAACCAATAATAGAGTTAGTCCAACTGAACTGTCAAACGGTGTTACCACTAAAGCATGATGGGTGTACCAAGGATGATTATGATGTTTCCACCCTTCAAATACAGATTCATGGATGGCCTGTCCAAAAACCTCATCAGGTGACAGCAATAATCCAATAGTTTGTGCCACATTCATTTTATTTTTAGTTTGTTTGACAAAGGATTTGACTTTTTTTTTAAGGAACATAAATCCAATTTCCTGCTGAGGGGTCGATATGAAGATCAATACCCCTCACTCTGCAAGGAGATTGTTAGCTTAGCTTAGCTTAGCGGGGCATAATGAGAGATGACAGCAGAAACAGTAGGCCAAGGTGCTTCTTTGTACTGTGTACTCAGCAAGGCTAATGTTACCCACATGTAAGAAGCTGTGTTACAGCACTGAATGAAGGTGATCTGCGTTTTGATGCCACTCAGTGTTCATCGAAACAACCGCCGTGGTTCTGTGCATTTATTAAGAAGAGGAAGGAATCAAAACTTGGGAAACTTTGGGGAAATATAGCAGACAGAATGAGATGAACGAGCGAGAAAGAAGAAACATTTACAAACAGACCGCTCTGACTGCACATCTACCACTAAGACGTGAAAAAACACCAATATTTACCCAACTTTATCATAAATCAAAATGAGAAAAGTTTCTACCTCCTGTAAATTTGGCTCTTAAGCTTTTAGACTTGGGGTTCAAGAAGCGCCGAGCATCAGCTAATCCAGCACAACTCACGTCCCCTCCTAGAACAAGATGGTGTGTGTCATGTTTGGAAGTTGGGAAAAGATCTTAAACATTAACCAGGACGACTGGTGTATTATATAGTCTGCCTACTACAACTATGCAGCGACCTGAGGAGTCTGTTTCCACCTTTGACATTACAAATGGGATGTTTTTATTAATGAGGATGGCAGCCTCTCTGGATTTACGGAGGAAATATGACTGACCAGTCCATCCCCGTCTGAGTCTAGAGTGATCGAAAGTACGCAGATGAGTTTCCCGACGGTAGACTATGTCTACATAAAGTTTTCGAGATGGGATAATACTTATATACTTTAATAGGGTGATTTAAGGATTTCATATTCCAGCTAATAAAGGTAACGTGGAAATTTCCGTGTAGTTATTATCTTAGGTGATGACATAAAATATTATTGCTGTTCTGTTGCAGGCTGAACTTGATTTTTTAAAGAGCTGATTAGTGAACTTGCTAAATATTGCAAAGGTCTGTACTCATGGTGGGTTAAGATGAGATCAGACTTCTTATCTTGTCTTGATGTTGGGTTTCTGTTAATAGAATTTTTATTATCATTTACAGGTCTAGACCTGTTAACACTTGGAAAGCGTCTTGAGATAACGTTTGTCATGAATTGGCGCAATATACAAACCGGATTCGGTTGAAGTTGGGAAATTGTGTAAAATGTAAATAAAAACAAAATACAACGATTTGAAAATCCTTCTCAACACACATTCAACTGAATGCAATTCAAAGACAACATATTTAATGTTCAAACTGATAAACTTAATTTCTTTTTTTTTGCCAAATAATAATTAACTTATAATTTCATGGCTGCAAAAGATTGATTGATTGATTGATCGATTGATTAGTGATATACACACTAAAATAAATAAATAAAACATCAAAAAGTTGGGTTCATTTATTATCCAAACCCTAAAACCTATTAGAACGAGGCGTTTCCCAAACCCCTGCAGTGGTATCGACACACTGAAGTGTTTATAGGGAGAATACATTAAACCTTACTGGACAAACTCCTCTGAACCAGAAGAAAATCTTAACATAAGGCACACTAATAACATAAAGATACATTTCCACTTAGAGGCAAATTTTCTTTTTTAGATATAAAATCAAAAAGCCATAAAACTAAAACCCTCTATTTGAAGGGTTACTCTAAAAATACCTTTCAGAGTCAACGTAAGAATGACCTTAAAATGAACTTAAATTTGAGCCCCTCCTCTCTACACGAGTGCATCGTCTATTCCTCGCTGTTCATTGGTTTACGTCTTTTCACATCCACTTCATTCATCCCTATTTGCCTGTTTTTTTCCTCCATCCTCCTTTTTAATCAAATCCCCTTCTTTGGACCGCTGCCATTCTCTGACCTTTTGTGAACAAGAGAGAGGACTGCAACTGAAGAACAATAACAGGAGTCTCCTTCCTGTGACTTGATGAGGTTGTGGGATTTCCATCCATTAACAGAAAGTGACAGTACTTCTAACTCCACCTGATAGGCCCAGGAAATTACACCCCCACTGTGTTGAGAGGCATCTTCTAACCTCTTCTGCATTTTTCCCAGCGTTTTGTACTCGATTGGTTTTGGGAGATGAACACTTTCACTGCTTTTAAGAATCTCTTAGTCACATCTAAGAGTGGGATTTAGGGACTGTTTGGATTGATACAGTATGACACTTCAAGCTTGTAGCTCTCAGCTGGCTTTATTAGGTCTTCTCCTTGGTGAAGAGAGATGTGAGAGAGTAAAGTGCGTGAAGTGATAGTGTGTGACACATCAGGCAGCAGCCCTTCACTTGGCTTTTCTTGAAATTGTCCGCTGGTCTGGAGGAGACATCAGCATTATTAAGTGAATATATGAGCCCGTGCATTTGCCAGTGTGTATGTGTGTTTGTGTGTGCATAAGATATGACAGCAGGAAGCACTGATTACATCGCCTTCTCGAGCCAAAATTGCCCGCTGATTCACCGGCTGTGACAGCGATCTCTATTTCAGACTGTGAGACCTGTTTCTCAGCAGAGTATGAATATTCAGAGAGAGATCCAGGAGTGTGCAGCGAGTATGCAAATTCCAGTTCAAAGTCGGCCCTTGGTGTGTTCACATCAATGACGCAAACTTTGACTCGCATTAGGGATTGTCACTTCTAAACGGTCCTGGAGGGCACGCTTTCATAGTGCAAATCAAACACAAGAGGCACGCGGCTTAGATGAAGAAGCTCTCTTACCTGTTGAGAGGAGTGTGTGGCAGTCGTCATCATTCAGGGAGAGGTTTATGAACACGTCCACAGGAGACCATGGAAAAGAGAGACAGAAGAGCCTTGTTAGTTACAGTCAAATTACAGGACCATCCGACTATAACAGATGTGTACAAAGCAGTTTCTCTGTTGATCGCAACGGCCAAAAAGAAAATCACATTGGCAGCAAACTGTTGGATTATTATTATATTTTTACGACTCCTGCCTGTGCCGTGTCTGTATTCAGTTTGTCTCCTCATTCGGAGCCAACTACTTTCTGAAGGTCCAAAAAACTTCAACAAAAGCCATAACTCAGACTTTCATCCCAGGAGCTCCAAACAAGGACTTAGAGGGTTCTTTCAGCCCCTGGCTATTTGCATTGTTCGAGTAATCCTGCAGACGATGCAAATTGGTCTCCTGATATCAGGTTTTATCACCACATAAACCCAAAAACCTTGAAATTAATGATATTTCTTTTTCTGATTTTATCCCTTCATCCTCAAACTTCAAATTCAAAGCTTACTGGAGCATCACAGTCGAAACGATGGAAACTTTCCTAAAGCGTGGATGTTTCTGCAAGATTTGGCAAGAAACCGTAACTACAAACAAAATCTTTTGTAAAGGCTGCGAGGACCAATCATAGCTGTTAAAATCATCTAGAGGCCTTCTGTGCTGGGTTACCATTTCCAAATGGTTGTTTAGATTTCTCTGAGAGTTCTGTGTTACTTCGACAGATATGGGATCTGCACAACTGTAAAGTGGTACAGAAATCCACCTCTCTGCTACAAGTCCACGGTTGGACTTTGCTCAACATGGGACAAAAATAATCTTTCATTTTTCACACCAAACTCCATTCATGATTTGAGTCAATTACAACAAAATCTTTAAAAAAAAATAAATAAATAAAAAGTAAAAAGTTAAGAAAGGAAAAATCTGAAATGCAGTTTTTAGCCCCTTGTCTTGCTGTGAACATTGGTTCCCAACTTGTTTCAGGAGGGACTGGTAAGAGTGTGACACCGTTGAGTGACTTCCTTAAGTACTACAACTGACTACCCATAGTTCATAGCAGTTGCTGGTTTTGCTCTTCTGGTTGAACATTCTGTTTGTGTCGCCATGGAGACGACAAAGCTGATGATGTTAGCCTAGCTGCCATACTCGCCTTAGTAACCGGCTTTAAAAGGAAGAAAAGTCAGAGTTGGAGTCAAAGTGTGGATGTTTTAAAAAGTTCACTCTGAGCCCTTTACAGCATGAAAGATTTCACACTAGTTGTTTTGAGCTAGCTTACTCAGAAGTCGATAACCTCAGGCGGAAGTCAGGCTTCTGAAGAAAAAGGTGGATAAAAAAGACGGCCTTGTTAGAGCCCGGTTTGTGACTGTGACCCAAAAAGTATCAACGATCCGAAATGTAATTAAAGGAAAAAAAGAGGAGGAAAAGAAAACCTAAAATATAATAATAACAACTCGATAATGTAACAAAAACCTGAACCTGAAAATGTGACTATAAAAATAATTAAACAAATTAATAAATAAAAAACAAAATGTAATAACTGACAAAAAGTTTTGGACTCAGCATCCTGTTAAATTTTGGGTTTATTTACATTTTAAAAATACATTTTGGGATCATCAGCACTTTTCATCCATTTTCAACCATTTATTACATTTCAGGTTTAATTATTGTTTTTTTCTATGACATTTCAGGTGGTTGTTATATAACAGGCTCGAGCAAGCCTGCTTTTTCCCTTCAGCCAGAAGACCTTGAGATGGTTATTAACCCCGAAAAGCCATTTTTTCATGTGAATGCAATGGGAGAATATCTCTCCTTTTCTTTTCTTTTCTTTTTCTTTTCTTAAACCTTTCAAAAACTTTGCTGAGTACTCTGGTTTGTTTGAGGTGAACTGAACCAGTTCCAAACAAACTGATGAGACTGTGCCCATTTTTGTGACGAACTCTTCATTAAAGCTGGCAGCACTGTTGTTGCGTGTCCCTGTGGGAGGTAAACAAGGAGCGGGTTGTGAACTGTAGAGGCCTGAGGGGAGTGGCAGAGGAAGTTAAAGAGAAAAGCAAAACTTTCATTTTAAAAATCATCTTAAATCACAAATTTTAAACATAAAAAAGAACTGATGTGTCACCCAGCCCGACCTCAAACAACTGTAGTTCTCATCAATTTTCAAAACTACAACTCCACTTGAGAACAGAACAAAACAAAAGAAAGAGCCAGAACAGAAACGTTATTTCATTTTAATCAAGAGAAGTAGTTTGAGAATGTCAGTGTAAATAAATCCTTCTGAAATAAATGTTAAAAGGTTGGATTCTTATATTTCTTCCAGGATGTGCGTAGCAGTATCGGCATGCCATCAAGAGCCATTCATTTCGTTAGAGAACGATGTAGGGGTCGGATTTCTTTGCACCCAGGAAATTCTTTTCAAAATAACTGAGAAGTTATTTCACACTCTTTGCAGGTTATCCCTTTAAAAAATAAATTCAATCAGCAGGAAGGTTGAAGTAGTTCCATCTACTTGAACTGTAACCGCCATGCTACCTCAAGATGAACAACCCACCAGGTAGAGACGAGTACATTTCCTCTCCAGGCTGGAGCTCAAATCCCTCTCTGTTCTTCTCTCGATGGGTGTAACCTTTCAACTCCCCTCACATCTCATCCTAGCTCCCTTTGGGACCAAGAGAATGGATAGATGACGGTTATAAATGGCAGCCTCGCTTCCCCTTCTGCTGCGAGTGATTTCATGTTTCAGCAAAGGAAGGTCTGTGACAGATCTCCGCCGCCGTGCCAGGGACAGATGTTGAGATGTGGAGTCGGGCCTTGAATAGGCGTTATGGAGGTGATAGGGCAGTATTGATTGAAAAGATGGAAGACTTCAAAGCGCAAGCATTCGAGATGCGTCCTTGGACAAGGTCTTCAACATTTTGTTCCACCCATTATGACCGAAAGATACTGCAAAAAGGCCTTTGCCACTTTCCAACGGTAGAAAAGTACAAACATACAAGGACTCCATACACAAAGCAGCTCAATTATAAGGAACTAGTGGAAAGCAATCACCCAAGGCTTTGACCATTAATAGTTTTGATGAGATCCTGCATGACACCACACCAGTGAAACTGATCGCTGATTCGATCATAAAGTGCCTTCAGATTCCTTTGAGATATTAACTCACCAGGTGCAACTTGGGGGTAAATCATCCTGGGATGTAAAAGGAAAAAAAAAAGGTGACTTTAATTAAATGTAACATATTTTAATCAAACTCTGACTCGTCAAACTGGGTTGAGAATGCGTTCGTTTACACGACCCCTGTGCGTGTATTTCAATAAGCCGAGGTGCCGTAACAGAAGTTAACGGGCCAATGTGTTTCCGTAAAGCGAGTCTTGCCGGAGGGCTCGGTGCAAGTAATGAACTACTTTAAAATCAGGGCATGATAAAATTGCATACACGGGCTAAAATCAGAGTGAAAGTATAATAAATGTGTTGTGATGGAGAACAGAAACGCCCCGGCTTATTCACTCCAGAAAACAATGTCTCAAGACTGTGAGTGAGTAGTGAAAAGGTTACTTCCTCTGACATATTGAATGGGGAAGGTTAATGAGAAGGCCAGAGAAAAGCTGTGCCACATCGCTGGCATTTAATTAACTGAGCATTTATATTGAGAGGTTATGGACATCTGGCACTTTTCTTTTATAACCAAAGCTCCCCTGCTGTGATTTACTAAGGCAGGTTTAATTGTGAGCTTTATAAAGGCAGCACTTTTTAATTGCTTGTAAAGCAGTGACAAACTTTTGATGTGTTAAATGTAGACAGGTAAGGACAGGGTGACCAGATGTCAAGGATAAAAGGCTTTTGTTTTGTTTTTTTTTAATTGGATAGTTCTAATTTTCAACTAATGAACGTTGAAGTGGTGTTACGTGAAGTCGCTCTGCAAACTCGGAACACTTTGAAATCAGTTCAGTCCTTTAAGAGTTGTAGAAATCTGTTGAACTTCAACTGGAGCGGAAGATCGAAAGTAAGGTCAAGCTCGCTGTTGAGAAACTATATCAAGCTGCTTTGCTTCCAGCCACAAAGGTTTCACTCAATACTGAGATAACACAATCCAATTTCAGGTTTGGAAAGGAGCTGTGAACCCTGTGTCCATTCAGCTTTTAAAACTACAAAACTAATATCCATCTTTTCTCTACGCTCGTCAAACAACTTGTCAAAAGTTCTCGATAGCCTCAATATTTGCTACTATATGAACATGCAAGGTTAGTGCCAGGTGGCAACAAATGTTATTTCATTTAAAAATCAAGTTGTAAGACCTGCTCAACTGGTTATTTTTTCTTATAAATCACCCGGCTAACCTTCATGTCGGTATCATAACATTTCAATTTAGTGTGCAGGATTGAAAAGGCTTTTTTTCCATCTTCGGGGGCAGACTATGATCGCCGTTTTGCAGAGACACCAGCTTTGTGCAAAGTGAATGAAGGCTTGGAGAGGAATGAGTCCTGAATGAGACAATGTTGGGAAGAAGTGGTCGTAGCTTGAGGTTTGGAGGTTGTAGAATAAAGGTGTAGCACTGCAGGTATTTCAGAATGCTCTTTCAGCAAAGGACGAATGGAAAAAATCAAAGAGTCCAATAGTATAGATTCCTTTTCTCAAAGAAATAAATAAGCTTTTTTTGAGTTTAAACTGCAATGTCCCAGCTGCTGTTTCTGACCTACAGCATCCCATTTGAGTCCAGGCTTGTCCTATCTTTGTGTTCGTGCCTTTGAACACCATGTCTGATTACTATCAGAGAACGTCCCGATGGAATGGGAGCCGGCTGACAACTGGTGTTTGTATTCCGTCTACAGTACGTGTGCTTGAGTCGCTCATTGATTGTTTGTGGCGTTTTGTCCAAGCGTCTGAAGAGGGACGACAGCAAGTGTTCAGATTGCACATTTCATTCAAGATAGACCGATGAGACGGAGCGACCTGACACCTGGCGTAAAGGCAAACAAACACACGTGCAAACACGCGCCATCCCAATCAATCTGTTGGACAACCTCTACTGGGCATGATTAGACGGGGAAAAATAAGGATGAGAAAATCAATAGGCTGGTGAACACCCTGAAATAGCTGCTGCTGTACCGTCAGATGTCTTTGGCACACGGGCAGCGCTTGAATCTTAGACGAATGAATGAAGAAAAATACAAGAGAGGGATTTTCAAAGGTTTCAGTTTCTGTTGTATGAAGCCACAAGATTATGTCTCATGGTTAGTTTTATGGTCATTTACAAAATGAGTGACTGATTAGTGTATCTGTGTGCTGGATGCACAAAGTGTTTGTTCTAGTAAAAAGGAAGCGGTGACAAAGCATCCAGAAAGCATCCATATTTCACTGAGGCTGCATGCACACGTGAAGAGGTCTCATCCAACACTGTAAAATGTTGCTGTAAATACTTTTACAGTAAATTACTGGCAGCAGAGTTCCATTCATTCACTGTAAAAATATTTACAGCATCATTAGCGGAAATTTCCCCACAATCATTCACTGTTTATAGTATTAAGACTACAAAGCACCAGTTACCACGAAAGCAATGTGCTGTTTGGGGAGTGTAGTTTCCACACTGATGTCAAAGCACTGTGCTCAATATGAGCATTCAAGTATGCATGGAGGCACACGTGACATAGATCTCAGTTTTATCCTTAAATCAAAGATTAACCCAATAAAATGAGAACGTCTGAAACAAAAGATACAGTTTTTTATCCCCCTTACAGAAAATTCCTGTATCATACAGAAAATGTAAGACCATAGACTGTCTATAGAATGGACAGCGTGGCTCCACATTTTACCAGTGTGCTAAAAAACCTGTCACATGAGCCGCCATTGCGCAGCCAGAGTCTGCAGCTCTTCGTATCATTGTGAAGCAGAATTCACCAAGCATTGGATTGTTCACCCACTAACTGGGAACATGAGCTGGGTTTAGATCGTGGTGAGATAGGTTAGTTTTGCAGGTGACAAAATTATTAGGGATGCACCAGAATGGAAATTTGTGGCCGAAGCCGAATAAAATATAAATGCTCGGCTGAATACCAAATACCGAATGCAGTAGTTAAGTTTTTCACTTTTTTTAATAGTGCATAAATAGCCTAGAATAAATGTTTAGACATGTTTTTAAAGAAAGTAATTTTTTATTGAATACTCTGACATTTTTTTAAATATTCCAGTAGCCTTTGCTGTTTGATTGCATCATTGTGTCACACGCTACTATTCGGCCTTGTTTTTAATTCACTCCACCGAAGGCCGAATGTGGCTTTTTTGGCAATATTTGGCTGAACATATTCGGTTACAAAATATTCGGTGCATCCCTAAAAATTTTTTATATATATATTTTTTTGTCTTTCAACAGTCTATCTCCTCTTAACTCTATTTTACTATTCCTAAAAAAAATACACACGAATGGCAGCTGTCAATCATCATTAAATGAGACGTAAAACCCTGTTTTTAACCTCTAATAACTAATGAAAAAGAAACTTTTCAGAAAAAAACAGGGTCTGAACCCAAAGTAGTCTAATAATATCTAAATATCACCGCAGCAAACAGATCAGAGAATCATTTCTATGAGGTGGATCAATGTTTAAAGTTTGACCACAGCCCATCTGGAATGAATGGAAAGGCAGAGTTTTTGACCTATACTGCAGCCAGACACCAGGGGGAGCAGTTTTTGTGGCAACCTCAGTTTGAGCCGAGCAAGATGACTTCCATTTTTTTACAGTCTATGTGTAAGATGAGGACATGTATAACCCACTGTCCTGCTGGCTGCAAACAACAGGGGTTGCCAACAACAAGTTGCAGCTCCTCCTGTCGTCTTGTCTGGAACAGCCAAGAAGTTGGCGACGTATTTTGAAGTTAGTTAATAAATCAGGTAGAGAAAGAGATCTGGACAGGTGAAGCAGTGGGCAGTGTGTCAGAGAGAGCAGTAAGGAGCAGGTGTGAAGCCTGGTTGAGCATGACAACAGGCTGCATCTCAAAGGTCACATCTGAACCTTTTGATTGGTTCTCCCACATGCCACCTCTTTTCATCCTCCTGCCTTGTTATCACCTCCTCAGTATGAGTCATTGAGGCCTTAAAGGTTCCAAACCAGTGGACTTCTCAGTCAGATATAATAAAGACAGGAAGAAGAAGTGTTTGCTTTGGAGACTCTAGATGAACACTCTTCAGCTCAGTCTTCAGTTATTTAAAAGCTTCTCAAACAGGAGGGGAAAAAAAAAGTGGACAAGACTCGGCATTGATACCGCTGCTGGTTTACCGTCTTGAACTGATAATCTGATAGGCGTGTATTTGTTTGTGATTGTTTGTGCTTGTGTCTTTCTCCTGGGAGTGAAAAAGACGAGAGTGTGGCGGCGTAGCAGTTGCACGTGGCGATATCTCTCTTCCCCCTTCTCTGGAGAAAAGCAGACGCAGAGGAGGGAAAGATCAAGAAGCAGAGGGAGACAGGCTCAGACACGGAGTCCGCAGAGGTCTGCAGGACCTGAGAGACCGGATAGAGTGAGATGGAGGAATAATAGAGGAAGAAGAAGACGAGCATGAAAGTACGTCTGGCTTATCAGCTCGCCGTCCACAGGCGAGGTGAGGAAGGGGGAGCCGGAGCACTGAGGGAGAGAAAGAAAAAGACCGACTGAAAGAAAGAAAGAAAGAGGGTGAGATTGAGTCAGTGTAGGATGGTGTTGAAAGGATGAAGTGAGGAAGGTGAGACTGAAATAAAACAGGGAGTAGATGAAAGAGAAGCGCACCGAGGCAATGTTATACAATTACTTGGAGAAGAGGTAAGAAGATAAAAGAAGCGAGAGTTGAACTCAGCTTGCATAATACTGAAAAAAATATGCAATATATGATATATATGGTAATATATTTTCTTTGATTCTGCTTCCAAGTGTGAAAAACAGAGGATATTACCACAGGTAGACGCTGTGTTCAAACTCAACACCCAAACGGTAACATTTGGTGCTCGGAAATCTATTTCCAGTCAACAAATCAAAACAACTGTCCGACTGCTGCCACCCTGAATTCACCTCTCTGACAGCAGCTGTGACACCTAAATGAAAAACTAGAGACAGAGGAAGTGGAGCAATAACTATTTCAGTCAGCCAGGTCAAGGCAGCTCAATGCTTGATCTGAAAAGATGGCTGGATTTGGTAAAAAAATCCTGAAGGTGTCTTTGTCAGATTTTCTACAATTCTACAATTTCATTTAGCGGACGCTCTCGTCGAAAGAGACGTACAACATGAGCAAGAAAATGAACAGGAAGGAAAAAACCTTAGAAGATGCAAAGAAGTGCTTCAAGTTTGTTGGGCTACGGGTATTCTGCCATCAAGTACCCGAAATTCAATAAATTCATTCAGTCAGAGATCAGTCTGAGACCTTCTGATTCATTCGACCCCAAGGACAAAGAGGAGATGGGTCGGATTAAGGTCCTAAGTGTTCCCGGAACAGGTGAGTCTTCAGACGTCTCTTAAAGTAGAAGGGGACTGCGGATCGTTTGGAGTTGGGTAATTTATTTCACCATTTGGGAGCAACAGAGGAGAAGAGTCTGGCGACAGATTCAGAGCCATGCTGGGCTGGAAGCACCAGGCGTCTCTCAGGTAGGAAGGAGCCAGAAGAAGAGCTTTGAATTGCTGATACCTGAGCTGAGACAGTTGTGTCTTTGGGTGGAAAAGACATGAAAAGCTGAGTGTCGTCAGCATAGCAGTGGTACGAGAAGCCAAGTGAGGTGGTGCATAAGGAGAAGAGTAGGGGACCAAGCACTGACCCCTGGGGTACCCCTGTTGATAAGTCATGTGAGCGTATCACTGCACCATGTGAGGTCATGATGATTTTCAAAAACAGAAACCAGAACAGACTCTGTTTCGCATCAAATGTCAGAAATAAAATATCATGTTTTATTTCAGGTTATTTGTTTGATATCCTGCAATGTGACTTTTGCCCTGCGTATTTGCATCTATTGCAATGGTCAACCATAAATAATGCAGTCCTATATTATGGGATGCATTATTTATTGCAGTAAATACATCTCATTACATCAGTCTGATGTTGGGAAAAGGTGAAAGCAGTTTTGTATTCGGCTGGGATGATAAAATAAAATACAAGAAACACAATGATATAAAAGATGAATGGATGGAGAATCTGCATCAGCATAAAAAAAGCAGCAAAAGTCAGACAGAAAGAGAGAAAGAGGCTTCGCCAGCTGTGAGGGACAAAGAGTTGCTGACACACCTATCTCCATCCTAACCTGCGTTTAATAAAACATCACCCTGTAGGAATCGATAACCCTCCAACAATGCACACGTATAGGTATGCACAGGCACCACACACACACATATACACACCCAAACACACACACTACTTTGCATTCTGCACCATGACTAGACCACAGCCTGAGGAGGAATGTGGGAAAATGTGTCATCTATGCATCCAATCATCAGCTGTTTCACTGCTCCCTTCCAGCTCTTGGTCTTCAATTATGGAAAATCAATCTTTCTGACTGAGGTTCACTTGTGCTGGAGACGTGCCAACGCTATCGCACCAATTGTTTTATGGAGTTGTTTACAGGCACTAAATAGAGTTTGTTCTGCAGCATGTAGTCTCACACCCCACCCTCCTACACATATGGAGGTCAGATGAGAAACAGATTGGAGTTTTAGTCGTACCAACAACAAGGAGGCAGAGCGGCGCTTTGATATCAGAATTAATCTCCGTGGATCGAGCCGAGAACAACAGACTCCTTTGCAGAGTGTTTTTTTTTTTTTTTTCTCCTCTTGGCGATGCACGGCTGGAGCCAGGCTTATGGTAATCTTACAACAGCAGAAGAAGAAGAGGAGTGATCTGCAGCACAAATGAAAGAATGAACAGCTTGGAAGTCAGTTTCAATTCCAATTGAATTAAACCATAAACCCAGCAACAGTCAAGTGTGAACATTGATTAAACGAGTGTGAATACAGTTATTACACTCTCTGAACTGGAGTGGTGGTGGTGTGGAAAGTAGTGTGGCTGAACTGATATGCATTCCTAATCTGTGAGGCCCAAAAGGAGAGAGGAATTTCACACCTGCCTTTTTTTTTTTTTATTTAAACCAGTTTAACACAGATACACACGAAGAACGCAGTTTTTAAAAACGTATTTAATCAAAAAATTCATCTCAAACATTCAAACGATCATAAAAAAAACAGGTACCACTGTGAGTTGTGCGGGGAGAGCTTTATGAAATATAATTAGCTTATCCCTGCACCATAATAAATGCAGCACAAACAAAGAAAGCAGCATCAGTAGCGGCTCCTATAACCCTGAAGTGTCTTTTTATGAGCACAGGAATAAACAAACAAGCACAGCGGTCACAAACTGGAAGCTCTTTGGCTGTGATAATGAAATTCTTCTTCTATGTTCCTTCATGAGGATGTATTATGGTTATTGTTTTTATTGTAACATTGTTTATCCATGCTGATTGTATGCTGGGCTGTCAAACTAGTTTCCTCTAATCATGAGTTATTGCAGAATTTCAATATTTAATCTTAATGAACTGCATTTTTGATCAGGTGTTAGGAATTAACCTTTAGATTGATTATTAACACACAAACAGGGCTCTTCTGTTTCATGTATTGCATATTACATCTTGCACGTTTAGCTGTTGTTGTTGTTTTTTAATGTTTGGGTCTAAAATGTGTTATATTTAAGTGCTGCGCTGTTTCAAGCAGCCTTTTGGTGTCCAAATCCGAACAAACAAAGTACCGGGTTGATTTTGGATCTTGATTTTCTCACAACTTACACGTTTTAACTTATAAATATTTTATATATTTAATATTTTATATTTGTTTTATGCTTGATTGGATTGAATTTGTTTGTTTTTTGCAAATCTGTATTTGATGATCATCCGAATTTTATCTTTAACCTTGTAAAGCGTCTTTGAGTCCTTGAAAAGCGCTATATAAATAAAATGTATTATTATTATTATTATTATTATTATTATTATTATTATTATTATTATTATTATTATAAATGGCGCAGTAATATCCAGAGATGGGGACTCAAGTTTGCAAGAGAGACTTCAGACTTGACTCGGGCTCGTGTTTTGGATGTTTTGGAACTCGTAAACAAACTTTATTTTTTGGCGTATTAACGTTGGGGAAACTCCAAAACGTCTGACGAGCTTAAGGTCATTCCCTCCTTTTTGACATGGTAACCATGGTAACCACATTATGCATTGGGTGTGTGAGTCTGCTGTACAAAGATTAAAAACACTGGACAACTCAAATTTTATCAGGCACCTGAAAACTCACCTGGATCGGTCATAGGGACGATTAGCAGACTTAGCATGCTAACAGCTTTGTAACTGAATACTTGAACAGATGGGTGAATGTTAGTTTGCTTGTCGCACTTATTCGCGTGGAGCTGCGTTAACGTGACGTTTATTGAGTCACTTATTCATCTACGTTCCGTTGTTGTTGTTGTGATGTAGTGTTCGCTTATGTATTATATTGTATGTTTTTTTATTTTTCTTCTTTTTTTTTTTTTTTTCTCTTTCTCTCTTCTTCGTTTCTTTTCCTTTTTTTTTTTTTTTCATTTTAAAAATATAATTTTATTGCCTGTTTTACATCATGGCCAGGGCACTACAGATGAAAACTAGCCTTTTGGCTAATTCTGGCTTTTTTTTTAACCTTGTGTAATCCTGTGTTTTATGAAATTGCGCTGTCCCCTTTTAAATAAAGAAGTTACAAGTTACAAGTTGCCTCCATCTAACCAACCTCAGCAGCTAAAATTTTAGCTGAAAGGAGGAACCAGTCTTACATAATGCCATTTAGATTCTTCACTGTGCAGAGGCATCAGAGCTATCACTATAGGACACTTAACTCCTCACAGTAGCTTTAGGTTAAGATTGATTTAAATCTGTGATGGAACATTTGCATCCCATTACAGGAGAAAGACAGGAAGCAGATGTTCCTCCTACAGAGCTTTTTGATTGAATTGAGTCCAATATAACCTCAATAAAGTGGTGGGCAGAGGACTACTGGATTTATGTAACCACTCAACACTGTTAAGTGCATGTAATTAAAAGCATCACAGCGGCCTTAAATTAGCTAAAACGGTCACACCCTGAGAGTCCATTTGTATTATTTAGGATACTTAGTCAAGTCTAATGTTCTCCATGCTAAACTTGTACTTGAACAGACTCACAGCACCAGTAATTTCAACAATCCTCTGCAGAGATAACCCCAATTACTGCTTCTAAAGACCTGCATACACACACACACACACACACACACATGCAGAAGCTGCGATGTAATTTGTGGTGTACTCGGGAATCAAGAAGCGGGAGTCAGCAGGAAGATAAGACTGAAAAAAAAAAAAAAAAAACGATAGAGACAGTGGACAGAGAGGCAGGCAGAGAGGGAGCAGGAAGGTGTCCGTCTGAAAGGAAGAGAGGTCAAAGGTCAGGAGGCAGGGTGAGACTGATGATGGCACCAGAGATCTGAACTCAAACACAACCTCTGTCCTCTGCTCTCGCCTCTGTCCTTCTCCACACTTTCTTTTTTCTCTCTTTGAGTGTCAGAGAAAGAAAGTGTCCGTGTCAACACGGTTCAAACTTAGTTCCCCTCTCTCGCTCCCTCTCTGACTGCCTCTACTTTTAATTCGATATGATGATGTTATATGAATGTACTCTCCGCCTTTCACCTCTGGCTCTAAAGATAACCTTTAGCGTTTGAAAGATTAATTTGATTGTTCTAGTTTAAGTGTGACGTGCTCTGCTTCTGACTGTATCACCACGAGACACGCTCTCAAACACAAGGAGAACAGGAATACCACACAGTCCAGTGTAGAACACATTACCAACAGTCCAAGGATTATCTTGGATGGTTTTTTTTTTTTTCCCCCTTAGAGGTTTAAACCAGCTGAAGAGGGCTCCAGTCTTAAGTTGTCTGTGTGAATCAGGAGGCAGGGTCGAAGCACGCTGAGATTTAGAACGAATAACACACATAGAAAAGATGAAGCTTAAGTTTTACTCCAAGCTGTCATTTCCTCCGAGGTTCCTTTCCAAGCAATCTGTGCCCGAGTGTTGAGGCACAGATAGGAACCGGCTCATAAATCAAACTGTAAAACACTGTTTAAAGCACACGCTTCTTATCAAATTCTCAACACGGATCTGATGGATTACAGCAGAGGTTAAGACAGACAGTAATAATCCCAAGAGGAATAACCCCGCTGACTGTAGGGCTCCAGAGACTTCATCTCTCGCACTGCCATGACGTCACAGATCGCTCTCAACAACGAGAGTTTTAAAACCAGGATTTGTGTACCCTTCAGGGTGACATTTAATTACTTTGGGATCCCCTGATTTTTGCTTCATTCATACAAAAATAAAAGGCAGTTCTCCCAGTGCTTTAGACAAGTATATTAAAAAATAATGCTGCTGCAATCAGCCTAAGAAGTATTGGAGCTAATTGCCTTTTAGGAACTGTTGGCATGTTCATGGGGTTCATTTAAGATGGTGAATAAGCGGGACTTTACTCCTGCTTAGCAAAGTTTTTTTTCTTGTTTTTTTTTTTCTTGGCAGTTTGGTCCCTGATTTATGATGACAAGGAAAAAATGTCTTCATACAGCCTCAGCTAATGTTTTGAACCACTGTCGACGAAGCTTTTACCTAAAGTACAAAACAGCCTCAATGAAAATACAAAGGTAGCATCAACTTCAGCCATAATTAGCTCGCGCGTCAGTTTGTTTTGAAAAGTGGGACGGAGCAACGACTCTCAGCAAAATGCAGCGTTTCACCTGAAGACCTCTGATAATTTGTAATGATTAAAGAGGACGTCTGTGTTTTTAACCCCCTGTGAATCGATTTGGATTAGAATTACTATGGGACCTCTGGTGATCTTAAAAGTACCCCCTTGCTCTCAGTTTTTGGTGTGGCACATTAGCACGGGGTAATTGAAGCCTGTAAATCATTTGATGTTAATGATGTTTCTGACTGAAAACGCTGCACAGACCCACCGTGCTTTAGCGGCAGCAAAAGCTCAGTTTTTATTGAGTCCTCCCCCTGATATTCAGCCACCATGAGACAGACTTCAAATCAGGTTTGAGCTCCGTGTTTTTAGACCTCTTGGGTTAGGGAGCTGTCTAAATATTTACCTTTGGTATATTTTATTTGTTGTTATCATCATTATTAATGTAGCTTATTATCACACCAGTGACATTAGTGATGTGTGTTTTTTTATTGTTATATTTACATCATAAATTAGAACATTTACAGCCTGTTTGTGGATGACAGGGGTACATAGTGTGGCGGCCTCCTGCCTCTAGGGCCTGCTGTGTGTTTTGTGTTCCCTTTTGTCCGTTTTCTTGTCTTGTCCTCTGCAGGTTGTGGGTGGGGCTTGCCACACCTGGGTGGACCTGGCCAGTCCACAGGTGTCATAAGAGCTGGCATTATTCTTCACACCTGCTCTGCCTCTGCTCCTGCTCTCTGCCTCTGCAGGGTCTACTCTGCTACCTACCTGGCACGGCTGTACCATGGCGGCCTCGATTCCTCTGCACATCATATTATGTTGTCAATTTCTTAAGTTCAGATTGTTTGTAATAAAATAATTTCATTTTTACTTTAAACCACACTTCTCCTCGTTTTCTGTCATGGCTTTGAGCCAGGTCGTGAAAAAAAGTGACATTCCATCCTGTGCAAACGCATCAAGAGGAAAGAGCTCTTCATTTAAAGATTATCATCTCATTATCAAGATGCATGTTTAGTCTTTAAACATGGGAAATATCAAACCTGGCTGGCATCAAAACAGCAACAGTTGTGGTGGTGAAATACTAAAGGGAATCAGATGTTAGTTCAGTTTGTCCCGAGACGACATTTGAAGGCTTAAAAACAAGGCCGGTCAGTCCGACCTGAAAAAAACAACACGATCTGAAAAATGGCTTCTGGGAAAGTTCGAGAGCTAGTGTTCCCAGAAGCCATTAGGGAAATTTGGCAAGATATGCACCAGCGCGTTCCAACCAGATAAGTGTGTTTACAGGAAGTCCCCCTCCATAGGTCGCCCATGGTTTGGCCATGGTGCAACAGGGCTGGAGACAGAAACAATGACATCACAGAGGGTCTATAAAGAGTTGGTGAAACTTAGTTCGGGGTCCGTACGTCTGTGCGTCCGTCTGTTTATCGAGAGATGATCGGAGCTGTTGTGAACCTGAATCAACCCGAGAGGCTGGAGCGTGGTCGTGTTCTCCTGGTCGTCATTGTCTCTGTGTTTGCATCTGGGAAAACCACAATACAGTGAGATAGAAAGTTCACGTTAGCATTAAGCTAATGTGTGATTTCATCTGCTGCTGGAAGAAAAAATAATCATATTTTTTGTATTGTCTGTGTTTATAATAAGGCATGCAAAGTTGTCATCTGTGATTGGTTCGCTCTCGTTTATAACAAAGGTAACGTTAGCTCTCGTGCTCCAGAAGGAGTCGACACACAGAACGCGGTTTCCAGTTACATGTCTTGTTGTCTGAAGGTTAAACCGTCTGTTTGCTCAGGCGTGACAGCACTTCGTGTAACGGCTTCAGTCATATCGTTGTAGCGTAGAGGCTGCTGTTAGGACACTTTGGAGACACCCTTTGAATCTGCAACGACAAGAGAACGTGCCGTCTGTGTGTGAATGTAATTGCGTGAGAATCTCATTAAGTGCTGCCAGATTTTTATTTGTTATTCATCCTCATCACTGAATGACGGGGAAAAAAAAAAAATCTTCCATTACAGTCCATTTTCCAGCTTTGATCCAGTCCATTTGGCCGACCTTGAGTTAATGCTTTTCTCTCGTTCGCTTCCAGAAAGAATGTTAATTGAAGTGAAATCAAACGTGGGAGAAAGGCAGAGGTGCTTTTTTTCTTTAAGATGCATTTCAGTGACCTAAAACTCTCATGGTGCCGTATCACTTTAATTTTTTCAGTCCAAACTAGTGATCGATCAAAACGAAAGCACGGTAAACATGTTTACTGTCCTCACAGGTGGAGACCTCGGGTGTAGAGCAGTATCAAATGCTTCAGAGGACTTTATCTGTTTATGCATTCAGCAGGCATGAATCCACATCAGAATTCACTTTAGGTTTTCTTTTCTTGGTTTGATATTCACTACATATTTGCTTTCATCTGCTGGTCACTAACGCAGTTCATTTGCCTTTTGGTCCTTCATGAGTTACCTCAACCTCTCCCGCTGTGGATCTTTAACCTAATCAATAAATTAAACAGACAAAAGGAAGACAGTAATTATACTGTTGAGATAATTCATTTTCACGTTACCACAATAATTCATCAAAAAAATAGTACAAATGATGACAAGTGATGAAAAATTCAGCTTTTGATGTTGTTTGTTGTCACTGAAGTCTAATTGACAAGTTGTGACAAATGATTCTGTTGACGGAGAGACAAAGAGATGATTAAATAACCTCCTCACATTCCGCCTCACACAGAAAAAAAAAACCAAAAACTTCTTCTGTTGATGTTTTGTGCTTAAAATACGTTCAGCGCCTGAAGGCAGCACCTCTCATCAGACTGTGTGGACAGTCGTTTATTCTTTGACAGGGCGCCTGATCGACTCGTGTGCACAATGCAAAACTACACAGTTTCCACCTGAAATGAAATTAAAACCTGTGTTCACTTTTACAGTTTTAACTTCTGTTTTAACTTTAAATGTTAACAAAGGCATTTGTTAAAACTCAAACAAATACTTATATTATATTATTTATATTCTAATATTATATCTCTCTTTATGACCTCCACTGTGATAGTCAAAGAAGACTGCAGATGAAAATCATCTGTATCTGGCGTATTAACATGAATAAATCTTTGCTGAAATGTTCATTTAAATGCATTGTCCCTTTAAATAAAGCCTTACTGAGAACTCGGACTTTAGGTTGTGAATAGCCGTCAGTATCTCATCTTTAGCCCCTGTTAGCTCACTTACACTGCCCTGCGGTTCCTCTACATCAGCGCCGCTAGCGTTAGCATCTTTGCTAGCGCCGTGCTCCATGCTCCGTGTTCCGAAGTTAGTTAGTTTCGCTTGTGTCGGCGTTTTCCCCCCTGTCATTACTAGTTTTCCCAGGGTTTGGCATTACGCATCAGGATTTTTTTGTTTGTTTGTTTTTTGTTTTTTTTTGTGTGTGGTTTTTTTTTATTTTTATTTTTTTTCCTTCTGTTGGATCACCTGCCTTAGGACAACGGATGAAAATTAGCTATTGTGCTAACTCCGGCACATTTACAATGAAGTGTATAATGAAATTGTTAATTAATGTGCACTGTCCTAATTAAATAAATTAATAAATAAATAAATTAATGTCTTCCTACACGTTTCAAAAGTATAAATGTTAGACCAGGATGTGTTCAGGATTGTAGCAGAGCAGGGTAAAGCGTGGCTTTCTAGCTTGCGGCAATAACCGGAAGTCCCCCCTTTAAATAAAGAATAAATAAATGGAGCAATTTCTGTGCAACGACCCACTTCTGATTATTAAGCTGTGCTACAGAACGGGTTAAATACGAGTAATAAAATAAAGCACGATCCATTAGTCCCCCAGTGTTTTAATGGCCTCTTTAGACACCAATGGGTGACATCAGTGAGACTGCAGCTAATGGCTACAACTGGAGCAAGCTAACCAATCAGGAGCAAGTAGAAACCTGTTTCAGCCCGAGAGGAACTTCAAACTGGGCCGGAGAACCACACTGCATGAATAAATACTCCTATTAGTTCTTCAGTAAATTTTCTAAACTACTGACCGAACCTGACCCATGTTGATTATGAGATATCTAAAAAATCAAAGCCTTCATACTGTAATGTTGTGAGGCTTTACAAATTTTTCCTGGCAGCCATTTTTTTTTCTCTGCTTAAAGCAGACAAATTGGAGTTTCTAAACTTATAAAAGCACAGAGTGTTACGGCTCTCCATGTGAAGAATTCAGCTGCAGTATTTCTTATTCTGCCTCTCCCACCTCTGCTGTTCAGCGGGCCCTTCATCCTGCAAGCAGAGGGAAGGGGGTAATTGCATAACAGGATTAAAGGCTGAGACGGTTTCTGAGGTGCTGCCGGTGCTAAAAGACCCTTTCTCCACCGGGGGACCTCCCATGCGACTGCCACCTCAACCCCGAGGCTTGTGGGTGCTCCCTGACAAACTGGGCTGTCTTTACAGATGACAGTGATTGATCACAGCCTCCAGGGAGCTATGAGCAATACAGTTATTTCTAATTGAAAGTATACAGTGCCAGAGCCTGCACACCCACACAGAGAGAAAAAATGCACATGCACACATTCTCAAAGTCCTCCAAAGAGACCCTGCTGGTATAAAAACACACATTTGGGAACACGGAAATGTAGAGTTTGCAAAAGACTGACTGAACCAACAACAAGGAGAGAGAGAGAGAGAAAGGGAGAGAGAGAGAGACTTGCAGAGCTCTGTGTCAACCAGCCAGAAGGACATGGCTCTGCTGACAAATCAATAAGGAAGGGAGAGTCAAAGTGCATGGACAGACTTGTCTAGCCAGTCCTCCCCGGAGTGGCATGACCAACATAGCAGAAAGAAACTGTTCTCAAATCCAAGATGCACCTCTGCTCTGCTCTATTCCTTTAATTTATTCATTCTTGTATCATCTTTTAATACATCTTTGCTCTCTCCAGCTGTAGCTCCCTCCCCCTGTGACTCTCTCTCTGCTCCCTGGTTCTTTATGTTCCAACTTTAAACACAAATCTTCTTCTGCTCCTCTCAGGTCCACTTGCTTTATGTCTCTCAGCCTCTCTGCTGCTCGATGCCCCGGCCTAGCCCCCATCTGCTCATCACCCACCTGCTCTGTATCCCTCCCTCCATACTGAATAGATGCCTGCCAGTTTGTTGGCCTGGCTAAACTATTAATTAATCCCAGAGTGTGTGTGTTCTTGCCATGCTCTGTGGTGGGTGGCGTGCAAAGGCACAAAAAAAAAAAGCTTTAAAGGAAGGGAAAGAAGCAAGTCGACAAGTCGGACATGTTAATCACACGGTTGTTACTATTAAGCGTACCGCAGTGTGTGTTTTTAAAGGGGTGTGTGTGTGTGTGCACTTGTACACACTCACGCTCCAAGAAGGATGAACCGCATAAAAATGCACGAGCGGATAACAAGTTTGTGCATCGTGGGAGTTAATGAGAACAACGTGCACGCACTCGTGCACACGAACAAACTTACTGAGACTTGTTTTGTAAGGTGGGGGGTGGGGGTGGGGGGGGGGTAAAGCCACTTCTCAGGTTCGGTTCTGCAGTCACTTGGAACTGTATATCTCTGGCTGTTTGACAGTGGATCAAACTTGGTGTGTGTGAGAGAGAGAGAGAGCGTGCTGCAGCCCACAGCCACCGTCTAAATGGCTCCTTAGGGAATGACTAAAGCGGAACAATCGATTCCAACAATGGACGGCTCAGAGAAGTGTGAAAAAGAAAAAAAAAAAAAAGAGCACGGTGCCCTTCCTCTGCTCTAACCTCAGCCATTTCCTTTTAAACTATTAACTGATTTCCCCGACTTATTAAGTGATTCCTTCACTAAAAGGGAGATAATGAGAGGATTGCCCCTGGAGCTGTCATGACTGCTTGCTGAAGGCCCAGCGAGGTGTTTGCCCGTCTCCATTCAAACTGATCTGACTGTGTGATGGAGGCTGTAATTGGATGATCCCTTGAAACCCAATTTCCAGCAGTCAAACATACAGACAGCAGCTTACGTGCCATCTTGCCCTCGGAGTCGGATCTGATTTTTTTCTTATGTTTATTTATGACCATCTTTTCCAGGCTAATTAGGTGGTTTAAAAGAAGTGTAAGCAAGAAAAGTGCACCCAGGAGAGAGATGATTTTCACTAGGATTGTTTACGGACACATGAGTGAGGAAGAGCATTCATGCAGCAACCATTCCCCCTGCAGAGCGAGGAAAACCAAGACAGTGATGACCAAAGAGACGTTTTTCTGTATTTCAGTATTTTCAGATGAACATGCAGACATGGACTTCCTGTTCTTATCACCACGTTAGCATTATAAAACATCTTACTTCAGGCTCTCTTCCAAAATCGCCAATAAAGGATGAGTTAGCATAGCCTCTGGCAGGTTATTGCTACCAAAGTTCAATTAGTTTGTATCATCTCACTGCATATATCTTCTCTTAAAGGCAAAATAAATGTTAACTTAGCTTTTAGTCCAACATCCTCCAGAAAAATGGCACAGCCTGGCCTTTAAAAGATTCATTTTCACTGATTAGTAGAGAGATAATTATCCAGCTCTCTCTCTCTCTCTGCCATAAGACCTTTATCCATTGTGCTTGAACTGTGAAAACAGTACAGAGATGCCACAGTGTATAGAGAGATTTGAGGACTTTAGATTTAAAAAAACTCAGTTATGTGAATAAATTTGAATAATTCAATAAATAAATGTGCGAAAAATAAGCATAAAGTTCTACCATGTCAGAATCCCTGAGTAAAACTACCGTATTGACCAGAATATAAGATGAGGTTTTTGTTTCGTTGAAAATAATAATGTGAAAAAGTTGGGTCGTCTTATAATCAGGGTCTAACCATTGACACATGCTGATAGTCGTCTAGAGTCGCTACACAGCCGTACAGCAGAGGGCGCTAGCGTTTTGTAAAGCCAGTGACCTCACTGTGGCTGCAGTGATCAGCCAATCACAGTAGAGACGCGACAGGTGATGAAAAATGGAGGAGCGCAAAGTGGATCAAAAGTTGGGTACGATAACAGACGACTGAGGCGGAGTGATGATGCTAATTTAAAGATAATGATCAATGCAGCAGAGACAAACAACCGTCAGACGGCCAAAATATATGAGGTTACAGAGAGTGATGTCTGAAGATGTCTGAAGCAAAGCACATTTTGGTTGTCAGAGTTTTTTTCTGAAGATTGATCTTGAAAAAAAGGGGGAGGGGCGTCTTATAATCGGGGTCGTCCTATATTCGAGTCAATACGGTACTAAGCTAAGTTCATAGTGCTTCTTAACACGAGCTGCCTCACAGGACTAGCGAGACTGCACTGCTGTCAGTGGCTGCTGCTACAACTTAAACCATGTCACAGAGGAGATTTTAGAACTCATTGCACCATGTAAGACAGAATCACTGCCAGAAGATGGTACGGTGGCCCTGAGAGCTCACAGCACTGCAACTGAAGACAACACGCGCAAAAAGACAAAAACTAAAAAAATTAAGTGAACATCTTCATCAATCTGACAACACAAGCGCAGCATTTAGAAAAACGCACTGCAAAGACCACAACACAACAGATTAGAATAACGAGCTGCAAATAGACCGCAACGCAACTGAAGTGTTTCCAGAAGACACTTCAAAATGACGCACACGTCCTGACACGCTTGTTGTTGACAGATTTTGAGTCACAGCCCTGTTAAGGTTATCTTTCCTGATTTTAAGATAAATCAAAAACACTTTGATCTCATTCTAAAGTGTTGTGTTGCGGTCTAAACGCAGTGTGTTTTTCTGAATGAATATATTGTGTTGCGCATGTGTTTACAAATTGATGAAGCCGTTTTCTTAACTTGCTCGTGTTTTGTCTTTTTACATGTGTTTTCTTCAGCTGCAGTGCTGTGAGCTCTCAGGGCCACCGTATAACGGTGAGATTCTTCAGAACTTTCAACAACTTTAAAACAACTTTAAACAGCTTAAGAACTTGTTTTTTTTCCAGACGTTAACACTGTTTTATTTTAATTATAGCTGTTATGCCGTCACTGGCATGTTACCATCTGATGCCCTGAGGAAGTGTTTGAATTTTCACCATCTCTATAGAACAGCTCCCTTCACCATATGGAAACACATACTGACACATTGGTATTTATGTTTGGATGAACTAAATATTGGTCTGAAAAACAACCATTATTTGTCAGACTAACTGGTTGGCTTTAGGGCTGCAACTAACTAACTTATTTTCATAATCAATTAATCTTTCGATTTTTTCTCTCGATTAATTGAGTAGTTGTTTGGTCCATGAAATTTCAGAAAATGGTGAAAAATGTCAATTTTTTTTTGGATTCCAAGATGACATCATCAAATGTCTGGTTTGCAAACCAAAGATATTCAGGAGTGCCATAGAGAAGCAAAGAAATAAGAAAATATTCACATTTATGAAGCTGAAATTAGAGAATTTGGACTTTTTTTCTAAAATAATCACCTAAATGACTTAATCGATTATCAAAATAGTTGACGATTAATTTAGTAATCGATTAATAATCGATTATTCGATTAATTGTTGCAGCTAATAAATAAACACCTGTGGAAGACTTTTATTGCATTAGTGCTATCCTAATAAATGGAGGGTGTCGTTTATACATTGTTAGATTGGTACTGAGTCACAAAGGGAAAACAGAAACAGAGATTCTGACTGACTAACCGTGGAAATAAGCCTAAAACCAACCAAAACAATTATCTTTTCCATGCATCATCAGAACTAATGGCATGCATCAGCCATGCGTGCCTCTGAGCCGCTTTGGTCTGGTGTGTAAGGTCAACCCTCGTCAATTATGCTGTTATTTCTACTTGGTCGAGCAATTTGGATTTTAATCTCATGGATGTTATCTCAAATTCCACTGTGCAAAGTACGGCAAGAGCAAGAAAGTGGAACCAACGTTTCACCAAGGAGATGTTTTGTGGCGGATAGGCAGGAGGAAACTCCCAGAGACATTAAAGGGTCAGGAGAGGGCGGGGAATCCTTGGATAATTTTCGCGTCTTGTATATAAATAGATCGTGACAAGAAGCAGCATAATTTCACCATTATCTTACCGTTCCTGCCCCCCTCCACCCCTCTCCTCCTCCCACCACCACAGGCCTCATTATAGAGTGCTTTGGAGATTGGCGAAGAAGCCCCCGCTTAAGATGAGAGAACAATTAGTGTCAGAAAGCATCATTCTCTGCGTTTTCCAGCACTCCACAAGGGCCATTATCTCGCATGAGTTTAGCGCATAAAACCGAACAAAGCAGGTTGGGAGCTGTAAACATTATTCAGGCAAAGAAAAGGAAGACACTGGAAGAACAAGAGGAGGGTCCCAGTTTGGGCGATGTTTCCATCTGTGCAGAGTGTCTGAGAGTCTTCATAAAAACCGGAGTGATGTGCATGACAATGTGTGCAGATGATTTTACCTCAAGTGCTTTCAAGAATAAAACACATGCCAGACACGCCTACGGACACTGATAGTTGATGAGCTCTCCGGCTGGGCCGTGAGAGGAACGGGGAGCTGCTGCAGCCCGACTGCCGGCTCGATGCGTGGCGTGTCTGGAAATGTACGAGGACAAATGTCCTTGAAGTGCTTTTACCATTCGCAGAATGGCAAACTGGACAAAACTGCCTTCTGATTATATCCCGTCTGATGCACAGTAGCAAAATAAACACCGCTGACAGCGTGGACCAGAAGAAACGCTGCCAACTGTGACATCAAGTATTGATAAAATGATACCTGTTTGGATGAGGAACTGTCCGGAAGCTTCTTGTTCTGCCAAGACAAACTTTTCCTCACGTTCTATTGTTTTTTTTCAAACCAAATAAAGTTCTGACTTATTCAACCAAGGAAACATGTCTTAATGTATTTGGGTTTATTTAACTCAGCCACAACTTTATCAGCAGCTTAATATTTTGATGAAACGATGACTAAAAGGTGAGTGAGGAAACTTTTTTTTCCTGTAGGCCTGATAAAAGTAAAGCTTGATTCTATGAAGGGGATGGAACCGTATACTTCATCTCATTCACACTTCCTCTAGGGATGCACCGAATATTCGGTAACCGAATATGTTCGGCCGAATATTGCAAAAAAAGCCACATTCGGCCTTCGGTGAAGTGAGTTAAAAGCAAGGCCGAATAGTAGCGTGTGACACAATGACGCAATCAAACAGCAAAGGCTACTGGAATATTTAAAAAATGTCAGAGTCTGCAGACAACAACCCGCTGCTTCACCTTCAAACAAGCGCCGCTCCTCCGCTGGTCTGTCTGCGGACACTACTCCAACATAAAGCAGACTTCGGGCGCGCGCACGGCTCGCCTACGTCACCATGAAGCGTCTATCAAAAACGTTTTCCATGCAGCGCGGTCTGATCAGAGTCAGTAGAGTGAGACAGAGAACAGGATTATAACTTTAGAGACTTTTTGGCTCATGTTAAGTTGTTTTGGTCCCACGCAGCCCTCTAACACCCCGTTATTGTTTAAATAACTGTCGAGAGGAGCGGTCACGGCGATCATGTGCGCGTGCGCGTGCGCGTGCGTGAATTGTACCGTGCAGGTAATATTGGAAACAAAAAGAGAGTCACACTTGATCCCGATCAAGTTGATAGATTTGTGTTTCTGTCAAATAATGAAGAAATGAAGACGGGCTGTTTGGCTTGAGTATCAGTTATATGTTTTACCTTCTTATTCAAAGCTGTCGAAGCTTTCTCTTGTTGTTAAGGAGACTGTTAAGGAGAGCGCGCGCAGGGGCGGGGGGGGGGGGGGGGGGGTATTCGAATATATTCGAAGAATGACGGTCATTTAATATTCGTTCGAATATGATTTTTTGAAAAAGTGACAGCCCTATTCGGTATTCGGTATTCGGCCAAGCGTTTATATTTTATTTGGCTTCGGCCACAAATTTTCATTTCGGTGCATCCCTAACTTCCTCTATATGTGCCAGGCATCGACTCCTACAGCTCAAGATCTTGCACAGGCGCCACTTCACTAATGCAAGATTAGCCAAAATCTACCCGGACAGAGATGACTCTGTTTGCATCAGGTGTAAACTTATGGATGGTACTTTGTCGTACTGTGGAATGCCCCCCGACACCCGGCTGGTCCAAATCCAGTTGCCCACCAAAGTCTGGTGGAGCAAGTTCCTCAATGTCACGAAACCCTGTCTATAGGCTTCGGGTACAAGCCCATATGCACTCAAAATAACAATTTTAACATTCTCATTATTCAAAACATCACCTACTGGCATTAGAGAGAACACCTCCTGGGCCTTACCTATTAGCCTGTGCTGGAGTAACAGGGCCCACAAGTCCTTAGGCCAGTGCAGAGCAGTTTCCACCCTTTCAAACACTATAAAGAATGCCTCGAGATACAGCTCATCAAAAACAGGAACAAGAGGAAAACCAGTGCTCACGTCAAAGACATCACCAGAACCTGAAGACGAGCCAAGACCAGCAGAAGTTCTAGACAACACCATGATTCCTGCAACTCACAGAAAACAAACCAACACTAAGAGCGTGCAGAAAGCTCTTCACTGAGCTAATGCTACTCACCTCAACACTTACCGACTGCGTGCCACAAACAAAATAAAACACAGGAGAATCTGCTAACCTTTAGCAAACTAAGCTTCCTCAGATTCTGCCTAGTTTAACTTTACCTCCCTATCTTCATACTTCATATGTTACTCTTTATTATCTCCTTAGGGAAATTTGTCTTGGACTCCAAGAGCTGAACAGATGAAGCTGCAAGTTAACAGCACAGAAAAAGATACGATTACATCACCCACACATATTGCACAAACTCATAGTGCACAAGACTCCCATAGAAATACTTAGAGAGAGAGAGAGAGAGAGAGAGAGAGAGAGAGAGAGAGAGAGAGAGAGAGCACTATAACATTATTGCCTCCACCACTTTGCTTGCGAGGAGGCTCATTCTCCTTAAATGGACTCATTCATCCCCACCTACATGTAACAGATGGAATCAAGAAATTTTACTATGAGTGACACTTTTAAAAAAACAGATTCTCCCTGAAAGGTTCCCACAGGCCTTCCATAAAATCTGGGACCTTATTCACTTCATATACCTTAAATATGGAAGCTGACAACAAATGAACAACTGAGTTTTTGATTCTGTTTCTTTATTGATTGATTGATTTATTGACTTGTTGATAACTGCTTGTATTGTTTTGCCCGTTTTGTTTCTTGTGGTGTGAATGAGTGAGAGTGAGTGAGTGAGTTGTTTGGGTTGGGAAAGGGTTAGTGGCTTCAACTAACGATCGATTAATCTACCCTTTATTCTCTGGATTAATGGAGTCGTCGATTGGTCCATAAAATGTCAGAAAATGGTAAAAAAAAAAAAAATGTTGTTTTTTTTTGGTTTATTTTATTTTTGAAAACATTTAATGTATTTCTTTTATTTTTGTAAATATTATTTCTGTTTCTAATTTTGTAAACATACATTTGTAAAATGATTGTATAATGCAAGCTGTATATTCTTGAAAGTGATACCTGGGTAGGTGGGTGGGTGGGTGGGCTTAGCGTTGATGCGATGTTATGTTAATATGTATGACAAATGTTGACAAATGTAATTGTAAATCTGTTTTTTGTTGGCATTCATTCAAATAAAGAGGAAAAAAAAATGTTGATGTTTCTTTGAGTCCACGATGACATCATCAGACGTCCTGTTTGCAAACCAAAGATATTCAGGACTGTCACAGAGAGGCAAAGAAACCAGAAACTTTCACATTTATGAAGCTGAAATCAGAGAATTTGGACGTCTTTTTTCTTAAATAATTACTTGCACAGATTAATTGATTATCAAAATAGTTGACGATTAATTTAGTCATCAATTAATAATCAATATTGGATTGTTGTAGCACTAAAAGGGTTTTCGCCCTCTAATGCACTTTGGTTTTAAAGAGACATTATTTTCCAACTCTGACAAAGTTTAACACATTTGAGAGCTGACCACTGATGGACATCTATAATGTCCTTTTCTGTACCCACTCTATAAATGGGGAAAAAAAAAATCATTCAAAATATTTGCAATTTGCAATATTTTAAAGGCTCACTGAAATGAGTCCAAGAAGGGAGTTTCTTAAACTTCTCAGAGGAAGATCGAGGTTGCCATCATTTGCAAGATTTTAACGACCATCAGGCCACCAACAGTAAATTAAAGTGTTGCAAGATGAAACTCCTTTTCGATCAATTCAATTTAAATATTTAAGATGATCGATCATCCACATGAGACTGTGGGTTTTTCTGTGCTTTTCTTTAGTGCCTTGAGGGAACATCCTGAAGGTAAGTGATGGAAACAAGAGTTGTATATTATTTGGTTTTGGTAAATTAACCAGCAGTGTAGCAGTCGAACTCTTTTACTCTCCTGGCTAGAATATCTTGTTCCTGTTTTTTTTTCCCCAGTCTGGGAAGTTCTGTTCCACAAACACTGCAGTCCTTGTCACTTTTACTTTGACTGTTGACCTGATGTGTATCAGGGGAAGCCACGTGTCTCCTTCTACGAACACAGATCCACAAGCTTCATGTGCTGAGATTTACGATGTCCCAACCAGATGCTACTACGCCTTGCGGGCAAGAATTAATCTCCATTCCCAGCAACGAGGCCATGATCCCTTACAAGCTTCTCCACCTGGTAACAAGGACAACTCTGTACATTCAACCACCACAGAAGCAAATCTCCAATCAGGGTTCAAACATTTCTTTATGTCATTTCTTGTTTTTGAGGATGCATTTAAATTTGGACTGATGCAGTGTGTACATCTCCAGTATATCTACAGCTCTCAGGAAAATCCATCCAGCAACAAGACAGGTCGGCTAATACAGAGGCCTCAGCTGGGGACTGCGTGCTTTGACCTTCAACTCCTCCTTCCTCGTCAAACCCCCACATCCTGTTCAAAGAAGAACCCTGAGAGTCAGTTTTTTTTGGCACAAAACAAACGCAAAATGGAAATGACAACAAGTCATACCGTAGTCTGACAAAATGTTCTGATTGGCTGTTGGTGCCATTTAAGGCATGAGAACCATAAACCTCAAATTGAGACATTTAATGCAACACAACTGACTAACTGCCTTAATAAGGGGTCATTGACATTTCCTTTGATCTTTAAATATATATATATATATATATATATATATATATATATATATATATATATATATATATATATATATATATATATATATATATAGTGTATCACAAAAGTGAGTACACCCCTCACATTTCTGCAGATATTTAAGTAAATCTTTTCATGGAACAACACTGACCAAATGACACTTTGATACAATGAAAAGTCGTCTGTGTGCAGCTTATATAACAGCGTAAATTGATTTTTCCCTAAAATAACTCAAAATATAGCCATTTATAGCTGAACCCCTGGTAACAAAAGTGAGTACACCCCTTACTGAAAGTTTCTAAAGTCTCAATTTTTTGTTTGGCCACCATTATTTCCCAGAACTGCCTTTACTCTCCTGGTCATTGAGTTTACCAGAGCTTCACAGGTTGCCACTGGAATGCTCTTCCACTCCTCCATGATGACATCATGGAGCTGGCAGATATTCAAGACCTTGCGCACCTCCACCTTCTGCTTGAGGATGACCCAGAGATGTTCTATTGGATTTAGGTCTGGAGACATGCTTTGCCAGAGTTCATGTTTCCCTCAATGAAATGTAACTCCCCAACACCTGCTGCACTCATGCAGCCCCAGACCATGACATTTTGGAGGGAAAATGACAAGAAGTCCTCAGTTTGGACATTGAGGGGTGTAGTCTCTTAGGGGTGTACTCACTTTTGTGATACACTGTATATATATAAAATAACATTATATATAAAATAACAGTATATATAAAATAACAGTATATATAAAATAACATTATGTTAGGTCTGGACCATTATGGCAGAAATAATAATAACAATTATTCTGATTGATATTAAAATATTTTATTTCAAAACTTGAGTTTTTATTGAATCACAACTTAAAAGAATGATCAAAATAAATTAGTAACTTGTTATATAATAATAATAATAATAATAATAATAATAATAATAATAATAATATAAATTAACAGCATAAATAAATAGCAAAACAGTAAAAAATAATAATAAAAAAATCATTACCTAATCTACACGCACTCCTGTACAACTTGCAAAATTTGCAACATGCAAAATACACAAACAACAGTCAAAAACACAACCCAAAAATACTCTTTTCACAGAATGTCCTTTTCTTATTCATAGCCGTGGTCGTCCTGAATCTATAGAGATGCACGACTTCACTTTGCAGGGACAAATGAGACCACACTAATTAAAAATGTGACAGAATAAAAGATAAATAAATAAACGCTCAGGATCCTGAGGCTCGTTCAGGAGTACTGCATGTTGAATTTGTATCGCCAGACAAATTGTTGAGGCGTTTCTTCCTGTTTCGTCAAAGTGACACGTTGGCAGGTATGAATTCCATGAGCTTTCTGGTGACAGCTGAGTCAAAGCACATCAGAATAGCCTCCTGTTTCCAATAAGTAAGAACTTTTCTGTTACTTTGAGCAAATCTGAATTAAAAGCCGTGAGGCGTCCATCATCGGGCGTTTATGGACTCCTCAGAAACAACCGTCTGATGTGTAGCAGAGGATGGTTCCGGCCTGTTTATGGACGCCTCATCAGGTATCACTCCTAACTCAGTTGTAGAACCCACAAACTGAAGAGCGGCCATTTCTTTAAGCACTGTTTCAACTGAGAAGCATGATGGTCTGAGAGAAAGCTGCTGATGGCAGCCGCCCACAGCACGTTAATGTGGTGAGATGTTTCAGCACGTAAGCGTAAACTAAATTAATGGTAACAGAGATTTTACATCAGTGCTGCCACAAAACCTCCCTGGAGGGGGGGCTGGATGTTTGCATGGCTGACAGGCGCTGGAATAATCTTTCTAGTTTATATATGAGGGTGTAAAACCTTGATGTTGCTTTTTTATTGGCGTTCTTTTGCAGAGTGATTCTTTGCTGTTCTGTTAAGAGTAAAGCTGATTTTATTTTATTTTTTTATTACTTTATATGGATTCATAAAGAGGCCTTAGGGGTATTATTGATGTAAGCCTCTACATAGAAGTAAAGTTAGTCTCACTATGATGCACAGTGACTCTGAAGGAGGGGCCGGTCTGATGCTTGCATGCTGTCACAAGCAGACTCAGAGATTTCGCCAGGCTGACACGGACGTCCGCAGCTGACTTGAATTTCATTTGATGTGTTGATAGCTGATAGCTGTAGTGGCACTTCCTCCCTGCTGATTCAGTCGTGTCCTGAGTATGGAAACTAAAGCAGTGCAGTCTCTCTCTCTTTCTATCAGCAGAAGTCACACACAGTGTCGGAGGCATTCGAACGTACAGCGGCGAGGAAGAGAATAGCTTCTTTCAGAGCTGCTTGACTGCATTCTGTTGAGAGGAAACTTGGCTGATGTGGTGCAGGAGAGCAGAGATTGACAGTGATAAAGCCACTGTCCTTCCTTCCTGTCCTCTGCGACAAAAACACTGTTTAACTAAGCAGCAGAGTGAAAACACTATACTTGTGTGACTGTTGTGTGTGTGAGGGACCGTCAGAGCCAGGGGGTGTGGCCAGAAAAGACTGAGACCTTAAAACAACCGCTGACTAATTTCTTATTCCCGTCCGTAAACTTCCGTTGGACTCGCCGCATGGCGTGCCGCAGCTTGAAAGCAAATCTTCTGCATAATTACAGCTGAGGCGGAATACAGCGACAGAGATCCATCGGCTCATCAGGGGAGAGATGTCAAACAGTGAGAGTGACTGCAAAACCTCAAGATGTTTCTCAATTAGATTTCACCATTTGTGTCTGTGTGCAACCCGGAAATCTTCCTCTTTCATTAGCTTTCCATTCGCTCGAATTATTTTTATTTCTCAAGATAAAAAAAAGACGAATCACGGACCGAGGGTCGGCGATGTTGTTCTGAGTCCTGGGTTAAAAGCTAAATTGTGGAGTCTCATCTGAATCCCTTGTCCACTTATATTTAAATGACTGACATTTACACACCGTTTGTCCAAAACTAGAAGCTGAAAAATCTGCCACATCATGGCAACATGCCAGAACAGGACGGTGAAAATGGGAGAATTTCATGAGATTTCTTCAACGTCGCTTTGATTCACACGTCCTCTTTGAATATTTACAGAAAATAAAGCGTTTTCTCTGGCTAAGCTCCATAAAAACAAATAATTCTACATTTCTTCTGCTTTCAACAATCCCTGAATGACTGACATACGGCCTGTACTCGTGCATCAACAATTCTTTGAATTTTGCACCCGTTTCGATGTCTTGCAGGCGTCAAATTTCTGCTCAGAGCCGCTCAGCAATGAGCGTGCTCTGTATGCCTGCCGTCTGCGCCAGGGCAAAATTAACCCTTTATTTTCAGCACAGTACAGACAGTATTAACAGTAAATAGTTTGCAAAGAGTACATGTGTGTTCATAGCTTGTAATAGTGTTAATAGTTCACCATTTGTTTTTTTTTATTTGATCCAAAGACTTGGATAAGTTTTACATCTATAGTATCTATCTTTAATCAGCACATAGACATGAGGTCCCTCTGAAAATGGGATGTCACATCTCAAGAGGCCTTTAACACACCTTTACTTAACGGAGACAAATATGGTAGGGATGCACTTGTGGTCTGGGCTTCCATGAGTTCATCACTATCATAAATTCTTATTTTCAGCATGAATATCATTGATTATGTCATTGATTATTACTATTCAGACATGAGGTCCCTCCTGAAAACCAGATGTAGCATCTCAAGAGGCTAACCTCTAACAAATCAGACGACAGGTCTATGGTTCATGGATCTGTCACTAACTTTAGTTCTTACTTTAGTCCACTTGTCTCCTCTTACCTCCCTTCCTTCGCCCACACACCCAACACAGCATGGTGTGGATTTGCTGTTCATCATCAGACTGGGGTCCACATTCGAGACTTCCTGCTGCTTAACAGAAGGTTTTTTCTTGCTGCCATGATGGAGGGATTCATGATTGGCTATATGGATTCATGTTGGGTGTTGGATGTATATATGTGTATATATATGTATATGTATATCTTTATATGTATATATGTATCTATGCATATATGTATATGCTCTATTGTAAAGCGTCTTGAGATAACACTTGTTATGAATTGGCGCTACACAAATAAAGATTGATTGATTGATGTATGAGTTGGATAAATATGTTGTTATTCATAGTTTTTTATTGTTTTGAAAACAGATATTTGGAAAATTCCCATGTTCGTTTTTCTTTGTTGAATGATTTATTGCACTCTGATCATGTTATATTGCTGAGGTGACATTATTTAGCTACATCAGTCTATAGCCATGCTTGTCCTGAACCCATAGAGGAGCAGGAAGCAAAAAAAATCACCAGAAACTGCTTGGGATCCCGAGGGTTAAAGACTGATGGGAAATGTAGTCAGATAGTAAACAGATACCTGAAACCAAAGAAATTTTAAGCGTCTAGGACGACGGGTGATTTCTGCGGTGCTCACTTTCATTACGCCAGAAATGAAGCTGAAAAGCTCAAAGTGAGTAAACAGGGATATGAGAGCGTAACAGTTTTTCATTACACCCAAGTCTGATCTCCTTATCTGGAAGACAGAAACAAATCAGTTGCTGATTAAGTGCTTATCAGTTCGGCACGTCTTTCAAGCTCATGTTGCGCGAGCATCACCGTGGAAGACCGAGTCTGACGATCCATTTCAAGAGGAGATATTCTGAACCGCAGCGCCAATTAAATCCCAACTCCCCAAAATCAACCTGCGATTCTCATATTCAATTCATTGCTGTCCTAATTACCGCTGAGAATTTGCATTAAGACAGGCGTCGGTGCTCTGTTGTTAGGCGGGGAGGGGGGGGGAGTGAAATGGTTGCGTTCGTTCAAAAGTAGATGATGACTCTGCCCTGTGCTCACGAAGAGGGAAAACAACACAGGGCCTGGAATTATAAAAATAAATAACATTGGGGAAGGAATAAATAAAAGGCTTTTATTGCAGCGGCTGAATCAGCCTAATTAATTCCTCTCTGGTTCTTACGTTTCTCAGATGTTGTTGTTATTTTTGAGTCAGTGTATACGTCTCTCTAGCTACAACAGAGGCGTTCTTTGTGTCTCCAAGGCCTCTTTGCTTTGCTCTCTTTCCCTGGCCCCTCTTCATTACACACACACACACACACACACACACACAAACAAACACACACACTTAAAATCCACACACTGAACCAATGAGCCTCTGCCATGCCTCCCTACTTTTGCGCGGGGAGGACATTCCATTCCTTGCATATTAAGCACCTCATTCATCCACCGACGCAGCATCGACTCCACAGCCAACAATTAGTCCCTTCCTTCCCCTGCTCCCTGACTCCTCCTCCTCCCGTTCAGTTCCCAGAGGAGAGGAACCCTTGTCGGGGTCAAGCAGCCTATAATCAGGCAGCCACTAATTATAAAGCAGAACAGCTATGCCGGAAGCCGAGCTCAACCCGGACACGTCTACTAACGCTGGCGAGTAACATCACAGCACGTGATGAGCCTTCGTGTCTTCTTTTTCTCGTCTTTTCAACTTCTGCTTCTAAAGGTACGTGGGCATTGAACTTCAATATGTGGAGCGACACACAAAGCAGGGGATTGACGGCATCATTCAAGACCAACATGACAGATGAAAGGCGGTAACGTGACTGAAGCATCAAATGGTTGACAGTTCTCAAAAGTAGGTTTGTTGTTTTCCTTTTGTTGGCATCTTCTTAATCCTCTCAGCTGCGTGAGGAGGAAGGAACAAAGAAACAGTGACGCCGCCGCAGTAAACGTGATTGAACGTGGACCCAAATCGTCCTTTCAAGATGTAGGCTCTTATTTCACAGCTGGGACGAGAGACTTTAATGACTTGGGTGGAGGCCAGCCAGGCGCTTAGAGATGGTCGGACAGTGGGACAGCATGCCGCCGTTTAGCCTCCGTCAGAAATGGCCCATCCTCCTCCTCTGTCGTGATGGTGTGTCTCTGTCTTCCCCCTCCCTCCCTCCCTCCCTCCCACATACATGCTATAAACACACAACAGACTGAGATATCGGTGATGAGCAAGAGGCAGAGAGAGAACGGAGTGAAAGGGTGAGAAAGAAGAGCGGCTGATAATGGATAGAGAGGACAGTGAAGGCTCCATCAAAGGATGGGAGGATCCTGTGAAAGTGGCAGAGAGCTGGGAGGATAAAGGAATGAGAGAATCTAAATGAACTGAAACGACCATACCTCTTTTTTTTTTTTTCCCCCTTTACTGATAGGAAGGCCGAGCCCCCATTCAAGCCCGTGGGAATTTCTGCTTAGAATAATGAGAGCACACAGTGAATCCGAGTCTTTTAACCTCCCACTGGCTGAAAGCTGACGTCCCGGCCAGTGCAGGACCTTTGTTGAATCCTTACATACAAAGACAAACAGTCAGACTGTCGGCTGTTGAACGGATCACACCTCTCCTTATGATGGGATTGCTGGGAGTGTCAAGAGTTCCAAAAACTAGACCCCTTTACCAAATACTGAGTGGAAAAAAAAAACACTATAACAAAGACACAGACCAACATTTAATTACCTGGTTGTTTTTTTCCTCACTCGTTTCTTTGGTTATTTTTGATTTAAAGAAATTTAAATGTAAACAAAGAGTTGTGGAACAAGCTAACCCTCTCGCTCTGCTTGCAGACCAGGTGATAAAGAAACACTGATTTCTGCTTTTTTTTTTTTTTTTCTGCACCCAATAAAACCTTCTTGAAACACTCAAAAGTTTACAGCCTGCTGTGCTTTGCTTTCACATTTTTCTCTGGGTGGAAAAAACTGTCCTGTGAGTCCTGAGAAAAAGCCATTCTTTGTATGTTTGAGTATTCTTATCTACGCTGGCAGTTGGTTTTTTTGGAAGCATACACTGGGAGCATAAGCTGTCTGTCTTGCTTGCTAGGTCCACGCTGTCTCGAGGCAACCCACACAAGTCTGTTGTACTGAGCTTTTAACTGGAAATTCACCATTACGAGCAGTAAGTGTCCACTTGGATGAGCGATGAGGCGCGGTGTGTTGAAGAGCCTCCTGGAAGTAGGTAAACACTGTCACTTTGAAGGACAGGCTGTATTCTGCACCGCTGATGTGAGACTGACACTGAAAATGTTCACTTCTCTCTTTCCCTGACTCTCAGAATTCATCTGCGCCTGTTTGCTCTTAAAAAAACTTCTTTTTTTTTTTTAAAACAGAGGTCAAAGTGTTGCTAGTGATGGAGGGTGACATGATGGCTCTACTCTTCATCACTTTGGTACAAATAAAAGAAGAGCTTGCCAAATAAATTGGTCCCCCAAAGCCGTGATGTCAGGGACGGAGTAAATTGTTGCACAGAAAAAAAAAGAAAGACAACATGTGTTTTCTTTTTAAATTGTTGGGCAGAAAGCAAAGAAACTGTCTTGTGCTGAAAAACTTCTTCACTTGAGGTCTCATTTCTGAACGTGTTTGTAACTTAACACGAGGGCTGGGTGCCAAACTTCTCTTCATTTATAAACACTTCTGTAGTATCAAAATATGCCTCATCTTTTGGTGCCAAATTTTGGTACCCAAAGGGTTAATCAGGTGATCAAGATCTAATAGTGCCATTGGTGATTGGATGTATCGTTACACGTGGTTGCGGCATGCAGGACTGTTGCCAGCTTATATTTAGTGACTCCTCAGACCCCTCTAACGACTTTTTTTTCCCTTTAAAAAGCAACAAATCCAGTGACTTTTCTGGAGTTTCAGGATGGAGTGAAATTTCTGTCTAAATCTTTGTCTAAGCCCCTCCTCCATCCAAAACACACAGGCAGACCAGACGACTGCGTGCTAATGAATCACGCTAATGTTTGTCTCTTTGGGTCACTTTTGCCGCTCAAAAGCCGAATAAAGGAGGAGAGCTGATACAGAAGAAGAAGAGGAAGAAGATATCTGTTATTAATCCCTTTGGGGAAGAGTGAAGGAGCTGCACCATCAGCGCGTACCCAGAGCAGTTGGGAGTTTCTGGGTCTTGCTCAAGGACACCTCAACAGTGGCCAGGAAACCATGCTGGCACCTCTTCAACTATCAGACTTGAACCAGCAACCCTCCACTTGCCAGGCCAAGCCCCTGAGGACTCAGCCACTGCCACCCTCACATTTTGACATAAAAAAAAAAAATATATATATATATATATATATATATTGTTCTTTTGCTCTGGCAAATATTTGTTGTTGTTTTTTGAATTTAAGAAAACTGCTCAGAGTAGAAAAATACTAAAGATGAAAAATAAAACTCTAGATTTGTACCATGATGTGTGATTTAAAGTTCTTTTTTGTTAGAATTGATATAAAATTGGCATCAAAAAGTATCGTAAAGGTATCGGTACAGGAATCCAGCCCTGCTCCACACTGTAACTTCAGCAACCTCATTTTATTATGATGTTTTAAACAGCAACATACATATAAAAACCAGGATCACTGTTTGTTAATGATGTCATTTTTTTCCACTTTACACATTTTACTCTTGAAAAGGTCAGAGTGGGTCTTGAACATAATGCTGTTTGTGTGCTGGTAGAGTGCGAATATCTGAACACGTTAATGAGGTCAGCCTTTGAACTGACCCAGTGCACTGACCAGCAACATGGCCAAACCAGCCAGCCGTGGGTCTGCCTCAGCTAATGATAGAACTGTCTGATCAATAATAGCCTCATTGAGTATCACTGAACCCCTCACACACACACACACACACACACACACAAATATGCACAAACACAAAACACCTCTCTCTCTCTCTCTAAGCTTTCCTCGCTCTTCCTCAGTGTGCCCTAATTTGATAGTCCACTCTGCCTGCGGGTCGGCAGTCTGTCTCACTCTCATTAAAGATCTGTCATATTAGTTTGGAAACCTATTTTTTTGGCATAATGTAAAAGTGGGAAGTCCATGCTGTATCACCATTCATCCATTTAATTGCAAAAAAGAGAGAGAGAGAGGGAGAGAGACTGAAAGCAGGCCAATGATCCACTTCAAACATTTCTAATTTCCGTCTTATTAACCGACAGTAAACACTCCTATATACACTTGGGAAGTCAATTTTCTGGTATATTTGTCTCTATTGGGCCCTTGAGGGAGGATGTGCAACACAGCAGCACTGACCAGGAAACAAGACCACGCACCTGCCGCTTTAATTACACGCCAGTCAGCTGTATCCTCACCTGCATTAACTGTCATTATGCTCCGACGTTCACATGTATTTTCAATTTAATTAAACCTAATCCATGTGGGAAAGAATTAGTGACACACACACAGACAGGTAGAGCTACTCTGTTGTTTAGTCAACCTACTTTAAGTTTGCATGCTCAACAAGGACGTGGTTGTAATTAATCGAAGCCTGGAGGTTGGAAGGCCTGGGCTTATTGCATGGGGTCAATACGGCGGTGAGGGCCACGCCTGTCCTGTAATAAGCTGACATAGTTACAGCCGTAATTGGCTGGAGCAGCCAAGCGACAAGGGCAGGCCGGATGGAAGCACTGACCGTGGAAAATTAGAGAGGATGGTTCAAGATTGATCACCAGAAACCTCTCCACCGGGCTCCTCCGCTCATAATAACCCACAAGGATTACAGAACGGCAGGAGGACTAATCTGAGGGAAGGGAGTATAATTGCTGAGGCCATATCTCTAAGAGTGTTAACTTTTTAAGCCGAGTCGCCCGTTTGTGAATGATGACGCCTTGTGGAATAAGAAAAAAAAAAAAGCTGCAGACAAAGAACAAAGACAAGTTCTTCTTGCAGAGCTGCTCATTTATCCCCCCGTTCAATACTCTGTCTGATACTTATATGCTAACTGGATGTCACCCTGTCCTTGATAGGAACGTGCTTAGTGGATATCCCCCCAATCATTAAAGGCTCAACATGGGCGGTGATTAAAAAAAACTCCTGAATGAAGTTGTAAAACTCAGCCTGACATTCCCCCACTGGAATTCAACCAGGACGAAGGTACCGGAAGATACGACTGCTTGACGCTTAGTTTGATTGGGATGGTTATTTCCATATAAACAAGCTACAAATTGTTACAAATGACAAGTTAAGTAGAAGCGCATGAAGCAGGATGGCGAACTGCGCTGAGAAAATTGGGAGCTGGAACTAGCGCCTTTACACAAGTTGTTGTGATCTCATTGGATTCAAAGGGAAGGACTGAAGAAATGGCCCACTGAGGCAGAAAGAGAGGAGATGATAAACACGAGGGCCGGGGAAATGAATGGAGGATGAAGTGGATGAGTAAAGTTGAGGAGAAGGGGAAGGAAGATGACTCTTTCCTGTACTACAAGCCTTTGAGAGGAGGAGGAGTTGACTCTACCACGCATGGAGAAAAGAATACACACACAGCACACTCGCCTGTGCGATAATCTGCCATCCACCTAATGCTCCCCTCCCACTCTGAAGTGGAACTCATCTCAACAGCTGCCAAAACACATCTATTAGTTTAAGTACCCACACGAAACACCCGAGAGACTTCCGGGTACGGCTTCTAAATACAAGTAATTGGCAACCCTCTCAGTTTCTACCGGTTCAAATGAGCGAGTGTGTAAAATCGCAACACACACAGCCACACAGTTGTGGTCATACATCACTGTGATGGGTGACATTCATGTCAGGGCACTGGTTGTTATGTAAAATTTATCATTGGAGAATAAATACACGGTCTCCGTGACAGTTCTGCACACGGCGATGGCATTTTTAGCACGATGTAATATTTATGAACCGAACAGGAACATAGGGTACCTTAACTTGACAGCTCTTATAGGGTTCACATGTATTTTTCAAGGTTGCATGAAAAGCGTTAGTTGTCCTTGCTTGGTGTCTCGGAACAGTAAGTCAGGGGTTAAAAAAAAAAAGAAGAAGTGAAGCTGTTTTTGTTTTTGTTGTAGATACTTTTAAATCTCGTCTTAAAACACATTTTTATTCTCTGTCTTTTAACCCTGTCTTTTATTGCTTCTGAATTTGTTTTGTGTTTTAGTTCTTTTTACTGTTTATGTATTTTATTTTTTATTTCTATATGTATTTATTTTTCTCCTTTATTTACTGTTTTTTGTGTCGTGAAGCACTTTGGTAACCTTGTTGTTTTGTGCTATATAAATAAAGTGGATTGGATTTATTTTCCACTAATGGTTCCATTTTTTTCTTAAACCATATATCAAATTAATGTAGGGCTTGGTATGCAGTCCCAGGCTATTCTGATTTAAATAACTAATGACGCGCTGTTTGCTGCCAAGTCGGAGCATCTGCTCAAAGAGAGGGAGAGTCAGTTTTCATGAATTCAAAACATCCTCTGGGCAATCACAACGAGAGGACGAGGAAGGATGGAGGAAGATGGATTGCTGGAGTATCCGTTCCAGTCGTACTGTACACATAAGCCTAATGACAATGAGGATGCTAGTCCTGAACAGCATGTTGTAGTAACGGCTCTCAGAAGCCCAGCCTTGCTTTTCATTGGGTTCTGTCTGTATGAGAAGCCGACGAGACGCCATCCAGGCACTTTATGATTCTCAGGTCGGGATAAGTTGAACATTAGGGTATCATGTAAAGATCAGTTTAAATCTTCTGTATTAGTGAGCTGGTCATGGTTTCGGAATTAATCAGTCTATGATGTACGACACGCAGCGTGCAGGGAAATTAATGAGAAAGGAGTTGATTTGGACAGATGGCTTTGATTCAGTTATAACTGATGAGATGATTCTGTATGGAAGATGATCAGCAAACCATCATTGCTCATTGATCCCTGACTAATCTGCAGCAAGCAGTAGCTCAGTCCTCAGTCCGGGGGGACTTGATGTGGTAACTGGAGGGTCCCAAGTCCTGGTAATTGGGCTAACAGCTGGAGAACTGTAAGCATAACTTCCTGAGTACTGTCAGGGTGTCCTTGCGCAAGGCACCAAACCCCCAACTTCTCAGTGTTGTAGGTCGCTTTGGACAAAAGCTAATGGAAACTGAAAACTGTAAAGCTAACTGGATCACCAGTGTAAAGGAAGAACAGTCGAAGGAACTCCAAAGCTGCCACCACAATGAAAACTGGACGAACCAGTTAAAACGAGGCCTTTTCTCTGGTTTTTGTGTTTTTATTTTTGTATCGGGTTAAAGGAGTTCTGAGGACCATCCGTTTGGAGTGAACTGGAAACACCTTTTGGTCAGAATGACATGACTTGACAAGGTGTGTTTGTTTTGGAAATGGCTGGAGATCAGATCATCTTTTTCACACTACTTTTCTTTGTTCAAAACAACTTTTTACGTTACAACCTGTCAATGTATTTATCAACAGTTACATAGAAATATTGTTTGAAATGTGACATAAAGCAAACTTTTTAAGTTTGTACTGTAATTCAGTAGTTGGCTATATTTAGCGCTATCCACAGCCCGGTGCTCTGAGACACACGTTAGCGAATCCTTGTTTTGTCCCACCAGTGCTCATCTACCAAGCTGAGCTAACGTAACCTTACTCTTTATTTTTACGTTTTAGCCTTTAGCTCATGTTTTAGCCTTTAGCCTGGCTCTATCACTCTCTCGTTTAGCTTTCTTTTGCTCTTCTGTCCTTTTTCTTTTTGCAAGTGCAGTTCTAGTGTCCAGCATTACTACAAAATTAATCCAATAAATCATTTTCAGCCAGCACGATGCTGTCATAGACACTTCAACATACCGTAAATCAGTCCAACCCTGTCCGACCAGATCTGCAGGCTACGAAACAGCATCTAAAAATAACCTAAACTGGTGCCGATAATCTGATTTGAAGTTGTGGATCAGGATCAGGCAGAGAAGTGAGACTTTTTTCAAGATCACTTAGAAAGTCCTCAGAGTCCCTTTAAAGGAGATCCTTGGAAATGGTTAGTGTAGGTTAGTCAGCTCAGACTCTTTATTGAGAAATGTGCGAAAGTGCTGACGGCATCTTTAGAGTTTTAAACAAGACCATTTGTTGCACAAAGTTTAACCTTTTAAAAAGGTGAAATATGTTGTGTTTAAGTTAAATTTAATTCAAGTCACAGTGAATACTAAGTTGTTTTGTTTTTGTGAACCTTGAGTCATTAAAGCTGATTTTTTTTTTCTCTTTTTTCACAGCATGTCAGACTTGTGAAGTCAGGGTTTGTTGTTAATGATGCAGTGTTTCAAAGGGATCAAAAGGAGTGAGGTTATCAATGAGACTGGGGCACTGTACAAATTCAAAACAGCTTCAGGAGAGAAGGGTCTTTTGTGTTTGACTGATGGAGTCAGTAGAAAGCGGGACATGCAGCAAAACGGTGGGGACAAGTGACCACTGTGACAAAGACAAAAGGCTCTGCTGGGGGGTGGGGGGGTGGGGCTCACTTGCAGGGCTAAGCCAACAGCACCCTGACAGGAGTAAACACTGAGTAGTTAGACAGTTGAGTCTTATCACTGCTAAACGGAATTATGTAGCGTGCGAGCTAATCGCAACTAGTTAACATGAAAACATACAACTGCTAAATGCACACGCACTAATCTATAACCTTTACTGTTTCTCTACGCGATGGGAACAAATATTAAAACTTAAACCAAAAACATCCAGGATGAAAAAAAAAATCCATCCTTGATTATTAAATATTGACTTTTCTTTTTCCAATTAAACTGAGGCACAGCTTTCATAAATATCTAACAGAGCATTTTATTCTATATTTATGATATTTTCATACGTATAAAAGAAATTAAAGACCCATAACTTTGGCCAAATGCCTTGAACTCATTTCCAAAGAGCAACTCAGCTGAGAGTCTTTAAATGCACTCTACTCTATAAAAGTCCTTATTATGTGATTGAGATCTTACATGAGTGCTGAAGGACGCAGCACTCAGAATTGTCTCTGATGCACATTTAAGAGGACGGTCATCAAAGAAAAGTAGTGGGTGCAATTAAACTCCTAAAAGCACGTCGCTCTGTATGAATATTTAAAATGTAAACATAGAGCTGAACAATGTTTGCTGAAGCCAAGCAGCAAGATGCAGTTTTATCTTCCTTCTGAAACAATGATCCGATTTGGAAACGTAATGAAAAAGAACTGCACAAGGCTGTTGTCACATCTCATAACAATAACGGAAGATTTTAGGTGATAAACAGACAAAAATGAAGATGTTTAAACAACCACCTTGATTTTTTTTTTTTTTCCATCTTAGAGACCAGGTATGTGTCGTAAAGTTAAATCTACGTATGTGAATCTATAACTGCACGTTCTCTCAGTTTATATGAAGGCCTTGCATGAATGTGAAGACATTCAGAGTGAGAAAGAGGTTCCAGTGGACGCTGTTGGACTGGTTGTAAATATTGGATGGACAGTCGTGTAGCAGCAGCAGTTGTTGTTTCTCACACAGAGATGATCTCTGAGCTAGAACACAGCGTCAGTTTTCAGCAGTTCAAGTGTAACACAGACTATTTGTTCATTTTTCTTTTCATATACCTCACAGGATCACCACTGGGGATCAACTAGACTCTCTCTGGTTGCTCTCCATCCCTTGTGTCTGACAACTTAGAGAGCTTGAAACATGCTGCAGGTGATCTGGGAGACGGAGCGAAAACTAGAAGAGAGAGAGGATTCCTACAGGTTATCACTCATGCTGACTGAAGTGGGACATTTCATGTCGAATACAAACTTGTTTTTTAACTGTTGCTGTTGGAGAGTAATGTGAAACCAGTTCATGCACGTTATTCTGCACGGCTCTGGGTGAAAATCTTAACGTCACTGCCAAGATGCATCCATCAAGGATCACCTGTTTTTAGTGTGGCTCCAGCAGCAGAAAACCACACAGGGTGGATTTTTGTTTTCATCTGAATCTCTTTTGCAAGGGTGACCTGGCCAGGAGGTCAGCAGCATACGTCATAATAAGCAGTTTGTTACAAGAATAAGTTAAAAACAAACAATAACTTGGGAATAAATTACAGATAAAGTGCTAAAAGTGAATTGTTATTCATGTTCATAAGCACCGACACTGGTCTGTAGTCTCAAGTCTTTCATTAAGCATTGAGCAAAAGGCTCCAAAGGACAACATCACAAAGGTCAAACCATCTTATACTGGTTTCTTGGCCGCTGAGTATAAATAGGACTATTTATTATTCAGGACTTTACCTCTATCTGTAGAGACTGGTAGCTTTAATGCCATTTGTGAAGAAGACAGAGTGTGTTTGTTGTGTAATGTTGGTGAAACTGAGAATGAGATTGATTTCATGTTTTACTGTCCACTTTATGATGATTTAATAGATTTCCTTTTTAGGAAAATGTCTTTAATTAATACTGAATTTTTCTGGTTTGATGACTGAATGAAAAACTTGAGTTCTGCTTCAGAAAAGGATCTTTTGCTATTGCAGATTTTACTTGCAAAGCTTGGGAGAAAAAGCAGAGTGTATTGTTTACTAATGAACTGAGAAAAGATGCTAGGTTGTGACTGTTAACTGTATTTATTTACGTATCCTTTTGTAAAACACTGCAACGGTATTTCTGGTGTCTTAGGTCGCTTTCACACCAGAGCTGTTTGATCCGCTTTAAACGGACCAGAGTTCGTTTCCTCGGATGGTCCGCTTCATTTGAGCCGATGTGAAAGCTCATCCGAACTCTGGTCCACCTGAAAACATGGGTCTCTGTTTGCTTGTAAGTGAACCCTGGTTCAGTTCGTATGCAGAGTGAAAGCTCACCGGACCAAAAGCAGGACCAAATGTATGTAGTGATGCTACACGCAGTGAATGTTTACTGTTGCTATGGCAGCAAGTGACCGCTGACATTAGCAGTTACTAGCTAGCTTAGCTCAATTGTCTGAACAACAACAACCCTTAAATTCACAGTTTGTCAGATTTAAACGAAATCAAATCACAACTACCAGCAGTCACAGTCTGTAAACTCTGAGCTCATATGTTGTCACATTTTAAATCATCAAAGTTAGAAAATTACTGGATCAATCCCTGACAAGCTACGATAGCATTATAGGAACAGTTGCGTTCACTAACGTTGAAGCATTCCATAAAATAGTGCGACGAAGTACAAAACAAGACAGTTAGTCCACCCCTGGTAACGTACCCCACCCACTGTCGTCGTAGGAACACCAAGAACCTGTAGTCTCTCACCAGTCTCCTCAGTCTTCTCCTCTGGTGCCACCTCTCTTTTATTTGTGACACTACGACATGCTCCATGCCTCGCTGCCTTACCAGGCAGTCATATTGCACCGCATCCCCAAAACAGCCAACTTCCCATGATGCTCCATCTTTACTGCTGTTTTTCCGGAGCTGGATAGAGGGATTTCCCCTCCTACTTCGTCCAATCGGCGAGCGCCCCTTTCAACCATGTGATGCTGCTCAGACAGTTTGGTGCGCTTTAGAAAACCGAAACAGGTGATAAATGTAATATTGTTGCGACTTTCAGCTCCCCAATCGAACCGAGTTCGCTTGGTCAGGTGTGAAAACGACCTTATAAACCCATATGGGTTGGGCACTTAATGTGCATGACATAAATAAAGTACAATCAATCAATCAATCAATCAATCAATCAATCAATCAATCAATCAAAACTACTAATCTCTGTAGCATCATCTGCGCTCTGAAAATGAACCAGTTGTGAATTTAATTCCTATTTAAATAGACATAAAATACTTAATGAACTCAGATGTTCGGATGGATTTAGACAATCTGTGAAATAAAAACAAAGCTTAGAAAGAAAATAACTCCAATCATCAGCGTGACAAAGATAACCAGAGAGCCAAACAACCTGCACATTTTTTCTGCAATAGGAATCTGTAACGCTTCAAGTGTCTGTGATAAATAATAAAGGTTGCATCAGCGAATGCCAGAAGAGCCGGATACTTCATCTCAAGTTCATGCTATTGGTCCTGTGGCACTCAGGTACTCTTGATTCAACATCCAATCAGCAAATTCCGTCCATACAACACAGCAAGTGCTTCTAACAGCCGCCTGTAACAGGATACAGTCAGAACATGTGAAATGCAATACATTTAAGTGCTTAAGTGAGAGGAATGTTTTCAAAGCCAAGCAGTCAAGAGTGAAGAAGTTCAGGCCTAATTGGCTGTGAATGCAGGTCCATGTGTGTGTTTGGGGTGTCGTCTCCTTGAATGTGTGTGCACGCATGCAGCGAATCAACAACATGAAGTCAAGATCCTCCATGACACCATTAGACGTGTCACAAACTAATTCATCCATCATCATCCTGAACCTCGATTCATTACCAGCCTCACCCTCAGGGCGAGCGCACCCTTCACAATCACTCACGTCTCCATTGATTAGAGATGTTGCTTCTCCAGCGATGAATCATTTTCTTTGCGTTGTGAAGAAAAATAAGCCTGTGGAAGAGTGCCGAGCTACAGATACACTGGAGGAAACCTCTTCAGAGCAAATGACTGATACACACCACCATGCAAAGGGTTTAATGGTGAATGTATGCATGCTGGGAAAAAAAAATGGAAGATGATGATTTTTTTTCAGGCTGTCTAGATTTATACCGTCAAACGATGCTTCTTTCCATCATTAAAAAAATTATGAAACAAATTTCTCGGAACCTTCTTGTCTTAAAGCGATGCTTCTTAACCTTGTTGGAGGTACCGAACCCCACCAGTTTCATATGTCCATTCACCGAACACTTCTTTAGTGAAAAATAAAATAGGATTTTTTTTTTCAAATTCAAGACATAGGTATATTTTTATTTACTGGTACACAAAATGAACCGTGCATGAATCATTGATTGTTAACTCAGAGGTGGTGTGGATGCTCTGACTTCCAAGTTGAAAATTTTGACTTCGGGTGACGTTTCAGTCGGGCGTTCCCGCTAGGAACTCGGAAATTCCGACTTCCAAGTACAAATGGAACACACCATGAGTGCGCAGAAGCTCCGCCGAACCCCTGGGACCGACTCACCGAACCCCTAGGGTTCAATCGAACCCAGGTTAAGAACCACTGTCTTAAAGTAATCAACATACGTGCTTTCACATGTTCAGCTGCTCACACATCCACGTACGGATCTGTTCAGTCACTGTTCCAGTCTTTGCTTTCAAATATTTTACAGAAGACTCTAAACTACTCGTCATTTCTTGTCATTTTTGTGACATTAACACACTTTATGGTTCAGTCCAGTCTTTGGTTTGTGAAGCCCTGTTTTATTTTGTAGTAATGTCTCTCCTTTTGTTTTGACTAACTTCACTTCCTGCCCTGATTTTTCTTCTGGTTAGTGTTTCCGGCCTGATTGTTTCCACCTGAAGCCTCGTTACCTTGTTTATAAATAGTCTGTCTCCCTTTTGTCCTGTCTTTATTCATTTTGTCTTGTTTAGAGTTTTTCCTAAAATTTCAGAAGTTTTTGTTTTGTTTTGTTTTGTTTTGAATTCAGAGCTTTAATTGAGAGTTGTTTTGTTCCATGTTCCTGAAAGCATGTTTTGTTTTATGTTTCTTGTTGAACAACTTTTGTTGTTAACTGCCTAGACTCGTTTTTTTTTTTTTTTTTTTCTTTTTTTCCAGATTTTGTCCAGTTACTTTTTTGTCACCTGCTTCCAGTGCTTTGCTGTTGTTTTCTGTTCGTACTTTTACTGGATTAACTCATTCGCTGCCATTTTCAGAGCATTTTGACCGATCTTTCAGGACCCACAGAATATTGTGTTCTAAACTCCAAAACTACCAAAAGAAAGAGTGGAGTGGAGTGGACTCTCTTCCTGTTTTTAACAAAAAACAGAGAAAAGACACTTTTTTTAAATAGTCTCTGAAGCTCCATCCTTCGATCCTCTCCGTGATCTCTGTTGTCTCATCTCATGATCTTGACGCTCTCTCTCACTCTCCGAACTAACGCGACACATTGTCTGTTCCAGTGTGAGCTGCCCGAACTTTTCTGACTTGCAACGTCTCTCCATGTCTCTGTGTCATCTCACGTCTTCTCCTCCTATCTCTGCTGATTTCTCATCCAAAGAGAGCACCGCCAGACCCCCCCCTCCCCACTGAAAAAACTAATTAATTGATGTCTGTAGATGCAGTCAATGGCAGCCAATCAGCATTTCTTTTTATTTAATTGTAGCTTTGACTTGTGCACCTGGGTCCGTGAGTTGGTTCTGGCCACTATTTGATTTTTCTCCCGGCTCTTTATTATTTGTTTTGTCATGTCAGTGAAGCTGGATAACGAAGCCACTGTTGAAGCAAAAGAACAACAATACAAATGTCTAAATGTCTCTATATGAGGCGGTGGAAAGTCCCTCCAGCCTCGGCCTCGATGAATTGTCACTGAGGGACGACCATGACGGACGAAAACAAGAAAAATGTTGGCGCACTTCAGTAACCCGACAAGTGACCGCTGTTGGTATTTCAGTGTCTTTTAGCCCAACATCCTCATCAGTCTGATACTGTTATTTAGCTCCTGATTGGTTAGCACTACACAGTCTGTCATGCACATCGTTAGACCCCTGGGATGTATTAATAGCTCTGTGACTGTCTAATCAGGTGCAGCGTCCATTGTAACAAAAGATTGCGAGGTCTAACCTCGGAAAAAGGCATTTGAAGAGAGACTGGAGAAAAACTAACTCAGGTAAAGATGAGCTGACTCAGACCTTTTTTTTTTTTTTTTATTATCTGTCTCAACAAACTCCTAAAGTTCAAGCTGTGTTTTTCTCTCTTTTTGAATACCTCAGTCTCTCAATTAGTTTCGTTCTCAGCAGAACTTAACCCACCAGAGATAAAACTTGCGCAGCAGTTCACTGAAGCAGGTGACATCAGTTACAATAAAAAAAATAATAACTTAGCGAGTGCCTAAACACCTGCACATATGCTTCGAGAGAGGAGGGGAGGGGGAGGGGGGGGGCTCTGTACTGTATCTATTTTCTGCGACTCTCCAAGTTTTTCTCTTTTTCCAAGGATTCTTTGAAGCGGTGAACTCTGTCTTGGCAAGATGTTTGATATTGTGTTTTTCTTTCTCTCTCTCTCTCTCTCTCTCTCTCTCCGAGATCAACCTCAGCCACATCACACAGTGCTATAGTCAAAGAAAAGCGATGTAAGACACGGCGGGAATGAAAGGGGGTGGTGCACATTTACAACGGCGGCTAATTAGGATTCTTCTTGGAGAGCATCCCGCCTCGCAGCCCAGCGTGGAGCTCTGACTTCCAGGTGATGAGAGAAAACCAGCAGCGAAGAAAGGCCATAAAAAGCTCCATGCCTGCTAACTGGCCCTCTGTGTTAAAGTTCAACGTATCATGCATTTTACATTAACACTGTCATCATCTGACTGTGTAAGTGATTTCCCTGTAATGAGGCCATTTATCTCTCCTTTAAAGCAGCTCCTCAGCTCTCTAATAGCAGGGGAGGAAGGGTTACGGGGATCTTAAAGGCCTCTCCACATTGCCTGGTGATGAATAGTTGTTGAAATTCATGCAGCTGGTGGGTGGTTGAAAGTTTTGAATGCACACCTTATGAATGTGTACCTGTGTTTGAAGAGAATGCACGTGTATATGCATATGTACATGCAAATGAAATCCGTACCTGTGAAGTTGAATCTACAGGGGGATGTTCCCATGTGTCCTAGAAAGCTTGGAATAAAAGGTTTCCCGCTAATTATTGTTTATTTTTACACTTGAATTAATAAAGTTCCCTTTGCTCACTGACGTGCGTCCACACAGCATGTTGAAAGAGAGGAAAAACAAAAGCTTCAGAACTCTGCGTGATTTCTGGTTAGAGGTACAGGATGCAGGCTGAGTGGATACAGTAAACAGGCAGATGGTATCCTCCAGCTATCTGCATGTCACCATCAAACATGCAAAAAAATAAAAATAAAAAAAAACAACCACTGACAAAGCAACATGGTGAAAATAGCAACACTTGCCAAAGATATGGATTATGCAACACAGCACGCCTGTTTGGTTATTTCATTTATTCAGGGATGTAGCCAGCCAGGTTTCATAGGGGCACTGTGGCTTCATCCTGGGCTTAGTGCCCTCCTTGAATGGTTTTTGTTGGTTCAAAGAAAACCAAACAATCCGATTTATTTCTCTCTCCACTTCGTCTCTTCATGGTTTAGCGCCAAAGTACATCTCTGACATGTTAGAGCCATTTGAGCCAACTCTGAGAACCACAGGGAGGGGTCTCCTTCTGGTGCCCAGAGTCAGGACTAAACATGGTGAAGCTGCGTTTCAGTTTCATGCTCCTAAAATCTGGAACAGTCTTCCAGAGGATGTGAGACAGGCCTCAACTCTGACGATGTTCAAATCCAGGCTGAAAACAGTTCAGTTTAGCTTTGACTACAACTGAAAGAAGTGGACTGCCGCAACACCTTTTGGCTGGAATCGCACGCACACTGTTGTGATGACATGACTCTAAACAAGGTGTTTGTTTTGAAAAATGAATGGAGATCAGATCTTCTTTTTAACACTACTTTTCTTTGTTCAAGACGACTTTTTACCGGATACATGACGAGGTAAGGTATTTGCCAAAAGTTACCGAGAGCTATTGTTTGAAACTTGACAACAAGCAACCCTACACGTAGCTACACATAGCCCGGTGCTCTGAGAAGTATCTGCAGGCTAACGTGTGACATTAGCAAATCCTTACGTCCTGCTCATCGACCAATCAGAGCTAACGTAACCTCACTCTTCATTTTATTGACAGACTCTCAAGTTTGATCAGATCACTGCAGAATAACTGCTGCATGTGGGCTGGAATGACAGATTAGCTTGTGTTTTAGCCTTTAGCTTGTGTTTTAGCCTTTAGCTTGTGCTGTCTTACTTTCCAGTTTAGCTTTCTTCTGCTCTTCTCTCCTTTTTCTTAATACCAGATCTCTCTTCTTGCTACTAAACTTCATCAGCTGGCGTGACGTTGTCATAGAGACTTCAACGTGCCGTAAATCAATCCTGTCCTGTCTGACCCGAGAGGGAAGCCACAAAAACAGCATTTAGAAATAACCTTTATTGGTGCTGATAATCTCATTTAAGTTGTGGATTAGGATCAGTTTGAAAGTCCTCACGGGGACTTTAAGTCAACCTTTGCTCTCAGAGCGGAGTCGAGTCTGAAGCTCTCAGTTTCCAGGGGGAGATATCACAAAGGAGCTGATTACAGCGGTCACGATACCTGCAACTCATCTGAAGGGATTCAAGTCACACAAAGGGAGAAAAAAAATAAAACACTTAAAAAAAAAAGGTAAGAAATTGTCGTAGAGTGTGTTGGCATAATTATATGGTGGCTCTCTGTGTTATTTGCTCTGGCTGAAGGTCTCTGTGCTTCTGAGTAAAACTAAGACGCTCACCTCCCTCGTTTAGGTTTTGTTTACATCTTTTGGTCATAAACTGTGATTATATCAAAAGTGTTTCCATCATAACACACCTCGGGGGTAAAAATGAATGAAAAGCAGCTGCTTTCTGGATGAGTCATGGCTGGAGTACCCACGTATCCTCACCACAAATAGAGCAGCTGGTTATAAAAAGACTTCAATAAAGGGCCTTTACTTCTGAGTTAAGATCTGTGTGCAGTTTGACCCGAGCCTGTCCCACATCTGAAGGTTTGAAAAACTCAAACACATGTTGGTCGTGGATTATATAGTTTGGTTTCGTTGTGTACGGCCGTGGACACTGCACTCCACAGATCACATTCACTAACAAAAAGCTCCCAGCTTTGAAAACTGGGACACCTGGAATATTTGCTCAAATGTTACATTAGTGGAAACAAACACGATGGGCAGTTTAAAGCGGGGGTATTGAGCTTACTCAGGTTTTCCATTGTTCCTATGGGACTCCTGTAGGAGCTTAACGTGGTTGCTGGTTGAGTCCAAATAAAATTTCCACAGATTAGAAACACTGAGAGCAAAGTGCATAAGTTCAAAACGCTAACAGGAGAATGCTAATGTGGGCTCGTGTTCGAACTTTATACATGAAAATATTTGCTCGTTCAAACTGCACGTCAAGAATACCGTCGCAAAGGAAGTGTGACGACCGTCTTTTTTTTTTAATGCATTAATCATTCTTATGCCATAAACTAGGGATGAGCAAGTACACCATTATCTGTATCTGTATCTGTTTACCCATCCATATGATCTGTACTCGTAGGGGGCGGGGCCTAAATCAGAAGTGGGCGTGTTTTTTTTTTTTGTTTTTTTTTTTTTAATGGGCGGGACTTAAATCCAAACATTATTTAAAGTCTGAAACTGGCAAGAAATTATTTGAAATATATATATATTTTTTTATATTTATTTATATAAATATTTATATTTATTTTTTTATTTGAATGAAAAAAGCCTCAAAAGAGATTCAAACTATTGTTGTTTATCACAATAGTAATTATGATCTGTGTAAATTTAATAGGTGATTTGTGCAAACATTCAGTGGCAAAAAAAATAAAAAATATGCCTTGTTGTTCACTGTATTTTCAAAAACACTGTGCTCAGAATGGGCAAAGCTTTCCAACTAACTTTCTCACCAGCAAAACTAAAATCACGCAGCCAGTTCAAAAAAAAAAAAAAAAAAAAAAAAAAAAAAAGACCGGCGTTGAGAAACTAGGGGGGGCACGTGACACCAGGAGTTTACAGCCTTCAAATGCGTTGCGTGTACGATAGAAAACAGTTAATCAAGTAACTTTAAATATATAAAAAAAGAACTAAAGAGATGTGAGACAACGAAAACCTTAAAAAAACTGTCCTGAATTGAAGCAAGAGGCACTGACCAGCGCGACACGAGCCGTTTTCAGCCCCGTCTTGTCACATGCATCGCGTATGACAGGAAATAAGTTGAAGAAGTAACTTTAAATACCAAACAAACCTCAATAGAGACGAGCAGAAGAAAACTGAGTGAGTAGTACAGAGATTAGAGCAACGTAAACTACAGTCAACTCAAGCAAGCAAGAGAAGCAGTCGCTGTCACTCGCTGCCTGTCTGTGTGTGTGTGTGAAAGAGGAGAGCAGGCACCTCCTCGCTGCAGCATGTGGGTGCAGGGAGGGGGGGTGTGCTGTGTGTGACTGGCCAATCACAGAGCATGAAGAGTGAAGACAGTAGTTGTTGCTACCCAATGAGGATTCTTTTAGCACGGATACGAATAATCCTAAAAAAAACTTGTGTTGTGCTCGGACTCGGCAAAAATGCATTATCCGTAACGAATACTCGTTTGAAACGAATATCCGGCTCATCCCTACCATAAACCATACTGACTAATAAAATGCTCTTTTAACAATAACTTGTGTGAACATTTTCATTAATTTGATTTGAAGGAAAGTTACAAGCGCGATGATGTATAGGGAGAGGAAACAGTGTAGTGAGTCACACAACTTGCACTGCAAAAAACTGAAATCTAATCCAATATTTTTGTCTTATTTTTAGTAAAAAATGTTGTTCAGACTTCGTATCAACCATGTTCACCAGAGAACTCCAGAAAAATGTCTTATTTCAAGTTATTTAATCTGAATTTCTTGTAATAAGTTTAAAAAAAAAAAAAAACTTCAAGAAACTTGGCGAACAAATTTTTCTTACCCCATTGGCAGATTTCTTTTCACTTCTTACAACCAATTCAGACCTTATTTCTTTCACTTAATATCTTGAAATAAGACGTGTTTCTGTACTTGTCAGGTAAAGGCGGCTTGTTTAGATTTCAGTTTTTGCTCATATATAATCTTCACTTTTATGTTAAAGTTCTGAGCACCTTTAAAACTTCTTTTTAAGGGAGTGATCATTTTGCACTTTGGCCCAAACACACGTTGTGGAATTAAAAGAGGTTTTAACCCTTGTGCTTCCAAAGCGGTGCAGTCGCACCCGCAGCCCTGCGGGGTCGACCCAGAAAAGCTTTCAAACGCAGCAGGGTGGGATTTTGCAGATGCAGATAGCTGCACATGCTTGGAGGGGGTTAATGATTAAGAAGGATTATTTTGTTTAAGTCCACGGAGTGTTTTGAGGAAACTCCTACACACTCTGCCTTCAGCCTTCGGTAGTTAAAATAAGTGCAGCAGACTCATCACTGTGTCTTTTTTTAGCGTCTGTGGATTCTGTCTCGCTGGAACTTCGCCTGTATTATCAACCTGACGAGCAGCAACTGGGTCAGAAATTCAAGAGTGCTATGTTTGCAGTGGCTAACGTTGCTTTGCTGAGCAACAAAAAGGCTCCTACATGTTTTCATGTCAGACTTTTTCTTCTTGGCACGATAAAGGGCTGAAATCTTTTAAACATTTATATAAAATAATGTCTTCTGTAGTTTTACTGAGCTGGTATCAATATTTCACCTCCCATCCTCCCACCTTTTCAGGTATTTTCAATCAGGAACCGTCTAAAATTACTATTCCCAACGTTTCCACAAATACCTCCAACTCAAATGTGGGAAGAAGAACTTTTACAATTTAATCCCTTTAAACAAAATCACAAATTTCTCGTATTTATAGACACTTACTATCTTCTGATGGTACCCACACCACGAAGGTGAGAACTGAGCCTGGCTTTTGAGGATGGTTGGCGGGATGCTTTTCACACTCATCTCATTCAAAGCGTATTTAGAATTCACGACTCTAAAGCAAGATTATCTCAGATATATCCCGACGTCAAGACGCCGCCTTCTTTTACGATGGAAATGGACGACATCTCGCTCTAGTGTTCAGCGGCTCGGAGAAGTCGTGTCTTTTTTGAAATAGAGAAGAATCAGATATTCTGTCAGAGGAAATATGAACACTTCTCACACGACATGGGACTCTTTTATGACCTGTTTTAATTCTTCAAACCCAACACTCACTCATTCTTTCACTCCTTACCTTCTTTCATTCTTTCTTTTTTCTTACTTCTCGGCTACTTTTCTTTCCATCTGGTGACAGCCGATACTTCTCGTCCTTTAAAGATCAGGAATCGATGTTTAATTAAAGCAAAATTCAGAGTTCAGACGGACGATATAAACAACTGTAATTTCACAGTTGTGACTTTTGCAAAGTTAGCAGGAAATCAGAGGGGATAAAACACACACACACACACACACACACACACACACACCCAAACCATGTTAGGAAGGAGAAGAGAGCACTGAGCAGAAGACACAAAAACGCAAGAATCTGATTGGTTTAAATGGCACGCAACAATCTGAAAGTCTAAAGCCCATTGAACTGAACAAGCACCACTGTGAAGAGCTTTGGCAACATGCTGGTTCTTTCTTTCACATATTTACATCGTTACATGGAAACACAGCGCTCCTCCTGCAGCGTTTCTCAGTGTAATCTGGTTTATCATGAAGGCATCCTGACATCCTTTCTGTCAAAACAGTTCCAGCTCTTGAAAATACGACATCCATGTTGGGAAGCGGTGCTGTTTTCCATTCAAGCATTTCATTACTGCACAGAGTTAGTGGAAAAGCAGGTTTTATCGTACTGCACTTTGACGCACAAAGAGACACACCGAACGCGGCGTGTCATGTTCTATTTGTGTCATTTTTGGCTGGGACTCAAACACTTGACTTCTGAGTCAGAGCGCACAATAGACTGGTGCATTTACTGTACATGTGGATGAATGCAGAGCTGAGTGGGTGCACGACACCGGAGGAAAAGGGTGTAAATGTGAGTATCTAGGCCAGCAGTAATGAGTTTTCAGTCCCTGCAACAGCAGCCTCACTGTGATCTATTTCGACTTTGCCGCTGAGGCTCCCCTGCTTGGTTCCATACACCATACTGTACATATGGGTTTGAATGTGTGTGTGAGCCAATGCATGAGTGGCTGGAAGTAGAGTGCTGACTGGCGAGCATCCAGATTGAGGCGAGATGTCTGGAGAAGAGGGCCCCATAGAAGTTTAATATTTGAATCTGCTGGATGGGTGAGCAGACAGGAAGCTTGTGTCAGATCTGTTTTAACAGCTGTGATGGTTCACTACAGCTGACCATGAAGTACAGAGGGAGGAGAGTTTACTGCTCATTTCACTGCAACATGCACAACAAGTCACAAAGAGGACAACACTCACAGAGCAACCAGCCTATAAGCAGCCAATCAATCTTATCTGATCAGCACATGTGCGCACACACACACACATGCACACACACATAATGTACACACACTTAATGCTTATGGGCATGCAGTTGATTAGCAGTAACCTAGTTCAATATCATCCACCACATGTAGGTCACTATAATCTAGGACCTGGGAGGTGCCCTGTTCAGTGTGTGTGTGTGTGTGTGTGTGTAATGAATATCACAGGATAAGAGAAGTGATGCTGGATGCTGAACTGCGGCAGGTTTGAGGTCAAAGGTCAGCTGCACTGACGCACAGAGGACTTTAATGTTTCCTGTTTGTGTGAATTATTACAGAGCAGGTCACTGCTTCTTGTTCATTTTAACTTTCAACTCAACTCAACTCAAACTTTATTTATAGAGCACATTAAAACAACCTCAGTTGGCCAAAGTGCTGTACAAACACAAAGCAGCACATAAGGATAAAATGACCATATACATAAACACATATCTGTATTAAAATGCACTAAAATACATTAAAATACATTAAAATACATCAAAATACATGCGCATATAAAACTAAATGGAAACTTAATAAAACATTCAAGGACATGTTTAATTAATTAATTTATTTATTTATTCATTCATTTATTTAATTATTTGATCTTATTTTATTTCCTAATTTTCATAATTTTAATCAAGTTTCAACGATGTCAGTGTGGGAATTATGCACAAATTAATTTTTATTATTATTTTGTTATAATTTTATTAATTAATTTATCTATAAAAACTTTTTTTTTTTGTAATTTGAACAAACACAGCCTTATAACTACTGCTGAGGAGAGATTCAATGAACCTCTGGAATTTGTTTTCAATTTTTCTTGAATAAAATTTGACCCCCCCCCCCTCCAACACACACTTTAACATATGTTGTCTGGAAGCTGCTAGATCAGACCAATAGGACATAAGATCAATTAATACAAAACAATAACCGGACAATGAAAACCCAAGACTTCCAGAAGCTATTTTTTTGTGAAAGAAAGAAAAACAGACTCAAAAAATTTGATTGGGTATCAGTAGCTATGAACCCATCCATTGGGCAGATCTTTAAGGCTCATTTAAATCAACCCCAGTTAGAAAAACCTGAAATGTCCAAAATATGAATCTGTCTCATCCTCATGTCAAGGAACAGAGAGTGAACGGTTGATACTCAGAGCGCTAGACTTGTATCAGATCAGATCAGTATCTGTAACAAAAGTTCTCAGAGCCAAACTGTTGGTCTGAAGACTTAAAATGTTCAATCAGTTCATCCCAGAGCTGTTTACTGTCAGTATAAATATTCATCATCATATAATATTCTTCATATAGTTATGGTGCGATGGTGGTGAATGCTGTACGGGTCTATAGATGATGTCATAGTGAGCATTGTGCATCACATTGAGTGTTAACTCTGTGCCACTCATAACAAGGTTTCAACGTCCTGCTACGTCCTCTGCTTGTTGCACAGGAAACCGTGTGGACTGGACACAATGGTAGCATTTCAAAGGTGGAGCTGGTGAAGGTTTTGTAGCAGCAGATCTTATTGTATGTCTTGTATTATTTCTTCTGAAACTTTATATTTAGACACATATATACATAAGATAATATCTAAAGGCAAAACAAGACAGAGGCGAATTTGACAACATCCAACCACCGACATTTATAATTCTCACTGAGAAAACTTCAGCATGGCCAAGTGGGGTTTTGCCAGATGGCCGGTTCATCATGTTTCCGGATCAAAGGACGCCATTAGTTTATTTGAAGCTGCCGGCCAGCTGGATGTGCATTTTTGTTGGCAACAAGATGTTAAACCAAGCAGAGAAATTTTGATGCTCAGGACAGTGGAACTGAGTTTAAGTTGTTGCTGAATAATAAGTAAGGCCCGGCAGGCCCTGGTTGGTCATTTGGATTAAACATGAGCTACTATGGCATGTGGCTCTCAGCTCATTTCATGACAGTTTCACAAAGTTCAGCTCAGGCTGTTCCTCCTCGACAGTCACAAGAAGTTTGATTTTCTTAACTCTGACTAATCTGTGCTTGCAGGGGTAGGTACACTGTCCACTCCACTTGCTTTTACTGAATCCTGAGCTGACAGCGGTTCACTGAGGCGGCAGGACTCAATTAAGAAGTGATTTCAAGACGATTGATAACAAACTTTGATGAATTGGTGAACTTCCCACTCGCACGGAACGGCGCTGGGAGCCGGCTGAGCAGAGCAGCAGAAGATGAAAGGAAAATTTGTACCCGAACACAGACTCGCCTCTAAAATATGAGCTAGTATAATGAGATTGTCTAAAAATTATCTCCCAGGGCAGGATAAAGATGAAGAACTGCTCTCCTATTGGAATCAATTAGACCAAAGAGGATTTCTGCCCCAGTACGGCTTTTCACTGTGATGAGACCATTTTTTCTTCATTTTTTTTTTTTTTTATCAAATACAAATTCGGTCAAAAGGAGTGCGCAGGCCAAAGGTTATACCCAGGGCTGACGGTTTCTTGAGTCTTCTATAATCACACATTGTGCTGAGGAAAACCCACAGATAGACCAAAAAAATCCATCATATGAAGTTTGCCGAATACCGAAGGGAAAACGCGAGGTCAACCACAACACTCAGACGAGTGTTCAGGCCACTGCTGGGAACTGAGCTCAGAAACTTGTTGCCATGCTAATGACTTAGCCACAGCTTTGCCCTTCTTTTAACACTCTCCACTGCACGCTGCAGGAGAACACATAAGAACACAAATAAATTCTCAGTACCACTCACCAACACAGCGTGCCGCTCTGGAAATTGCAAACCTTTCTCCATTCTGTTCCGAGCACAACATAATAAAGACGGAATCGATGCGCCCACTGTGGCAGACGCAGAGGCGCACATGTGAATGAACAAACATAATGAAATCTTCATATTCAAAAGAGGAAAGGGGACAGAAATGCAGCACGGGGGCTCTCCGACGTGTTAAAATAAAACAATCAGCCACCACTTTGAATAAAAACCCGTCCGTGTAGAGTCTAAAGCTGTCTTCATATCTCCTTTGTGACCTCAATGATCCGCTCACCTGTTTGTTTACACTGCTCCTCCCACCTGTATGTTATAAAGTGGATTTTTTCACATATATCGACGCATGTGGATGCCAGTGCTCTCAGATGTGCACCCACACATCCAGCGGTTACATGCATTGCAGTCATTTGATACATATAAACACATTTACTGACATAAGGCATGCACACATATTCAATGACATATTCTTGAGGAAAATCTCCCGACCAAATCGATACCATTCACACTCTGATCCCACGCAAACTCTCTTCTTGAAATGTGACTGAGCAAATATGCTGCATATGATGTGGTGTGTGGATAGAGATTAATCAGATTAGGGAGATTGTCACAGGGGCCGGTGCATCTGGCGCTGAGCTCGGCCTGCAGGCACGCGCTGATCCTTGAGCAGAAAATGCACAAGTAGGTTTTGTCTGCAACCTGCCAGCTCTGTAATCAAAGTGGATGAGAGAGATCTTCCACATGAGTGTGCTCGCTTATTGAGTTCTTTTCCAAAAGGCGAAAAGAAGAGATGGGGAACAAATGCATGCATAATAACTTTGTTTTATACAAGATATAATCAGGCATCTCGCTGGCAGAAGCTTCATCAGGAGGTATGACTCTGATTTTAATAAAAGCATGAGGTATAATAAGATCTGATAAAAACCACCAGCTGGACACTGCAGCAGCTGCAAAACGAAGGGAAACAAGGAACGGTGGAAGTAATGAGTCAGTTTTACTGGGACATGATGCAGATATGTTTCTGTCCTCTGAGATATTCTGGCTTTTCTCCATCAAAGCAAGCGATCTACCTGATGTCTAACGAGTGCACACGCCATGAATATCCCAACAGCCAACAGGCCTAAGCAGCCAACAAACATCTCGCTTCCAGCGAGGCTTCTGCACGCTGTATCTGCCTACGTTGGATGATCTCCGGCTGAAGCCCACAGGATCCCCGCTTCAACCATGTGTCTGAGCCGAGCACACACAGAGCTGAGCTGGGGGCTCCTAATTGGCGGGCTCGCATGCAGCCCGGCAGTGGAGCATTGGAGGTGAAGCTCCTGCGTGTCACAGAAGTGGCTTTGCTTTATGATTGATTGTAATTATGGCTTTCTCCTGAAATCCTGGCTTTCCTGGGTGGGCGAGCAAACAGGACTGGCGAGGCTTAGATGAGGGGATAAAGCACAGTAATATGCTGTGCACATGAACACAATTGCACACCCACTCATAGACATACATGGAAAAAAAATACAATACACACACTGAGCCGTTTTGACATTCACACACACATTTTAAATTCAAGCCCCATTCTTCAGCAAGGGATAGAGAAGTTTGACAAAAACAGTCAATTAAGGAGAAGCGCTGGCGTCCACAGGAGGCAGCACAGTAGAAATTGGGGAGGAAGGCAGAAACAAAAGGAGGAGAGGTAAGAGAATGTAATGCAGCAGGAAGCAGGATTATGGATTATGGTGGCAAAGCACAGGTAAACTGCTGTGCAAGACCAAATCACATCTTTTAGGTTGATTTGTCTTTTCACTTTTAGAGTTTAATCCCCTGAGAGGACTCACACTGGAAAGTTGGAGCCTACAAGTGGCAAGAAAAAGGAAAAAAATCATTTTGTTGCAACAAAAGAAAATTCAAACTCTTCCATTATGGGAAGATTCATGCAGTGGTGGCCAAAGTTGATAGAATATATATATATGTGTGTGTGTGTGTGTGTGTGTGTACATATATATATATATATATATATAAATATAAATATATATATATATATATATATATATATATATATATATATATATATATATACATATATATATATATATATATATATATATATATATATATATATATATAAATATATATATATATATATATATATATATATATATATATATATATATATATATATATATATATATATTATACACACACACACCTATCTATACATCCATCTATCTAGCCATCTATACATCTCTCTCTCTCTCTCTCTCTCTCTCTATATATATATATATATATATATATATATATATATATATATATATATATATATATATATATATATATATATATATATATATATATATAGTGTATGTGTGTCGCACCGGACTATGAATCGCCTTTATTTAGAATAATTTTGTAACTTTACAGTATTTTCAGAGAGAACAATTTACATGTATATTTAATAAGTATTTGTATATTAGGGGCTTTAAATATTTTTCCTACTGCATCTTATATCTGTGACCATAGTTAAGTTTCAGTTTCTCTTCTCTTCATGTGCTCCTCTCACTCACTTCGCACATGCGCACTCCTCCACTCCCCCTCCCCAACCACTCTACCGAAAGTGTTGCCGGTTCAACTGGTGCAGTGTGAGCTTACATCAGCTCCATGTAATGAACATCCTCACTTTTAAAAGGTTAAAAACTAAGAGCGAAGGAGACGAAGGAGACGAAGGAGACAAAGGAGACGAAGGAGACGAAGGAGTGAACTGTTATTTGTGGGGATATTTAATTCAGCGATCTTTTCTCCATAGAAGTATCCAAAAGTGTGACTTATAGTCTGGATAATACGGTAAACACTAATGTTATCCCATGCTGCCTTCAACTCAAGCCACAGGCTTTCTTTTGAATGTACAATGGTTCCGTCTCATTTATTTTCCAGCTCCCCCAAATTTGCTGGATGGGGTTGAGGTCTGGATTTATGGGAGCCAATCCATCACTTCCATCGGTCCTTTTTACAAGGAAAACGACCTGAATCTCCTTATAATGGCTCTGTTCTGTGATATATCGAGTACAATGACATTACGATGACTTTGTAGATAATTTCTTTGTTTTATGGATATTTCGACGGCCTATTCAACAAAACAACCGAGACCTCCACAAATATAACAAGTGTTCTAAAAATGTTGGCCGTAACTGTATCTCCGACAGACGCAAACACATACTCAGAAAGTAAAAGAGAAAAACTCAGTGCCTATATTCAGTGTATATAAAAATGGTGACAGTAACATGAAGACAGAGAGACACACAGCAGAGGGGCTTGTGAGGTGAGGTCTAGCAGAGCGTTGGATAAAAGTGTGAAAAGGAGCACAAACGGCAGCTTCCACATGTGGAAAATGCATCGCCGGGAGCACACTGACATTTCCACCCACTCAGTGATCAATCTCTTTCTTCCCGCTCTCTCTCCCTCCCTCTCTCCCTATCTCTCTCTGCTCGCGCTGCCTCTCGTCGCTCTCTATTTGCCAACTCACATAAAGCCTATTTCCCTTAAAGTGCCAGCGTGTGTGTCATACACAAACTGGCGTCGTGTCTCTTTGTTTTGGGTAATGAGGTGGAACAAAGGTTAGGTGCGTTGATTATGTTGATACAAAGCTTTGATTTCTGGGGGTTAGTTGGTCCCAATTTCTTCATCAGTTGTAAAACTCAGACACCTGGTAGCTGTTGGCAAAAAGACAAATGTCAGCTACGCTTTTCTGTGCAGCTCAAAGGATTTCCATGTAAACTGTAACAACTGGTGTGATATCAAAGCCAGAGATGTCGTCCCAGGTGAATTAAAAAAAATAATTCCTGTATCACGTCAGATACACACGGAGATACGAATGCAACATTTAAACATTAGTCTGCATTAATTTTTTTATTTTTTTGCGTATTGCTGCACATTTTCTGTTAGCTCCTTAATTAGACCGAACACTGCAGTCCCACCCACCACAATTCATGGGTGCCAGTCCTCCCCCAGTATCTGACAATGAGAGAGCGAGACAGAGAAAAAAAGATGCAGTAGTGCTTTTTTTCTTTCTGCTAACTGCTGTAAATGTACAAATAAAATGAAGCATGAGCCTCACATTGATAAAAGTATATCTTTGTAGTTTTCTGTAACTCTCTACAGGAAGAGACTAACTTCTCATTAAAAACAAACACCAGACTACATCGCATCCATGCACCACAGGCAACCTTCCTCTCCATCCCCTGATCTGTCAGTAGCACTAAAAATAGGAAGCAAAGAGTTTTATCAGCATGCAGCTCCTGTTTAAGGTCCCTTTTCCCTGCAAATGACAGACCAATCATACGTTTTTGGACTGAACTCAGCTCGACACACTTTAAAGTCCCTGTGAGGACTTTCTAAGTGATCTAAAAAGAGTCTCACTTCTAGATATCTGCCCGAATGAATCCACAACTTAAAATGAGATTATCAGCACCAATATAGGTTATATCTAAGTGCTATTTCTTAGCTTCCCAATGGGGTCGGGCAGGACTGGATTGATTTATGGCACGTTGAAGTCTCTATAAAAGTAGTGATGGTGGACACTGGAGCTGAACTGTCTGACAGAAAAAGGGACAGAAGAGAAGAAGAAAGCTAATCGAGAGAGTGATAGATCACAAGCTAAAGGCTAAAACACAAGCTAATCTGTTTGTGATAATCTTCATTCCAACCCACATGCAGCCGTTATTCTGCAGTGATCTGATCTAACTTGAGAGTCTGTCAATCAAATGAAGAGTGAGGTTACGTTAGCTCTGATTGGTCGATGAGCAGGACATAAGGATTTGCTAACGATACATGTTAGCCTGCAGATACGTCTCAGAGCACCGGGCTGCTAAACTACAAACTGACCAAGTTTACTTGTTGTCACGTTTCAAACAGCAGCGCTGTGTAACTGTTGATAAATACCTTCCCTCCTCACGCTGTATCCAGTAAAAAGTCGTCTTGAACAAAGAAAAGTAGTGTTAAAAAGAAGATCTGATCTCCATTCATTTCCAAAACAAACACACACCTTGTTAAGAGTCATGTCATCACCACAGTGTGCACATGATTCCAGCCAAAAGGTGGCGCTGTGATCCACTTCAGACAGAGAGTCCTCACAGAGCCTTTACGAATAAATAATTGCAGAGACGAACATGATCTTGATTTATTTTTATTTATTTAACGTTTATTTAACCAGGTGAAAAAAACAATTGAGATCAAGATCTCTTTTGTAAGGGTGACCTGGCCAAGACACAGCAGCATCATATCAAACAAAAGGCAGACGGTAAACAAGAACAACAGAGATTAAAAATAATGAGATAAATCAAAGTGATCAGTAAAGTGCATACGTTATTTTGAATGTGACAAATTTAAGCACACAGGCACTGCTCGATGGAATTTCATTGTCGGGTTCTTAAGAAAGAGCAGAAGGCTTCAAGTGAAACAAGTTCTGAAAGTTTCAGCTCAGATTGGAGGGCGTTCCAAGCAGAGGGAGCAGAGTGGCTGAATGCCTTTTTCCCTGTATCAGTTCGAACACGAGGGGCAGAGAGACGCAACGTTGCAGATTTGGAACAGCTAAATGCTAGTTAGCTAAATACTCCATATCCATATTTAATTAGCCTTTTTTTTTACTCAGAAGTACCACTGCAGGACTTAGTTGTGCATTAGCAACAAACAGTTTTCCACTATCCCACCAATTGGCAGAGCTGTGTCACTTTGAACATGGCTGCCTCCTTGGTTTCCCTGACACAGATTTTCAAGCCATCAATTTCATGTAAGTTTCACTACTAACCTCCATTAATTTGAAACCAAAACTGCATAAGATGAATCCTGAGTATATATAGATACAGTACATGCCAATTAGTAGATTTTATCTCCTCTGGGTTTTACCCCAGGGGTAGCTTTATTTCAATGTTGCAGATTTGCAACATGGAGCCGGACAGGTACCACAGGTAAAGGTCTCTCTAAAAAAAAAAGGTCAGAATCATATATTATTACCCCATAGGATAATTTTCCCCAAATATCAGATTTTTCCTGTTACTAAAACTTAATTTGAGCCTGAGAGGGTTAAGGCATAACAACTCACAGTTCACACAGGAAAGTGCATAAATAAGAAGGCCCCACGCCAAGAAGAGTCTTATAAACCAGAGTCGTCCGGTGTGTTTATCGTCTCACATCCAGTGAAGGAATGCCAGCTTTAGCATAAAGTTCGCAGTGATGTGTGAGGCGGCTACAGCCAATGATAAACCTCAGAGCGCAGTGGTAGACCGGAGTCAAGGACTTCAGGCAGTTTGATGAAGTACACATATACACAACATCACCGTAATCAAGAACAGGAGAACAAGTAGATACAATCAGAAGCTTCTGAGCTCAAAGAGAAAAACATGACTTGTTTTATAGTAAAAGCCGAGCTTTACCCTCAGGTTAGAAATTAATTTTTTCACATGAAGTTTACGATACGTGTAGCTTGTGACCAGCTCAAGAGTTTTGCAATGGAGAGTTTTAATTGAAGGGATATGACCACCTTGATGCACCCTACTTGAATTAAAAGGTATAAAGCCTGACGCATTAACCTTCTGTTTTGGTTAGAATCAGCTGTGAGACACGTTAGCAAAACAACGTACACAACAATTAACCTGGGAAATGCCGTCAACCCAGCTGCTCACCTAGAACGCTTGCTCTCAGAGACGTGTCCCTCAGGTTCTGCCTCTTTTGTCTCGCCTGTAGTAGCGCGTCTTGTTTCTCGCATCCTGTGATCTCTCCCTCGGTTTCCACTCACAGCATACAAACACAGCATTTATCACTCCCTCCCTGCACTCCATATGCTGGATTAACACGCTTCCAGTTCAGAGATAAGTCAGGCAGGATGTAACGGTTGATCTTGCGCAACGTCTAACTGCACTTAGACTCAATGGAATCGAGTTTACTCAGAGAAAAAAAAAGTCCTTGGTGAGTGGTGTGCTTTTACAACAAACAATGAAACTCTGCCGTTTTGTTCAAGTCTTACTGTCAATAAAGTATTGTGAAGGCACAGCGGGAAGCTTTTGACTTCCCGTAGTACAGCTCCTTTATAATGAAAACAGCAGAGAGCTGTGACATTGTGAAGAAAGGTTCTTGGAGAGTTCAAAGAACCTCACGTTAATCACCAAATGACTTCCATTCAGCTCACATTACTGATTCTCTCCATCTGTTTCCCAGCAGCACTGACGCTTTTCTACAGAACACTGCTGCCTCACTTACTGCTACATCCTCACAAAAGGCCAAACTTTTGATTACTACTCCTCACATTTCACACTGAAAATTTATTTAAGCAGATTTAGTGTGAAATGTGAAAGCCGCTATTTATTTCTTCTTCTGAACAAATATTCATCTCCCTCTTTGATTCTGTTTTGCAGAGTAGTCCTCAAATAAAGCAGCATTTGGGAAACACACACTGTGATTTCATTTACGCTCACTTATGATTCCATTTCATTCAAAAAAAATAGATGCATAAATTTCAACTGATACATCTCTCAAGACCCTAATCCTCCATTTTTTTTTTTTTAAAGTTTCCAATCCAGGGGTTTCCAAACTTCTCAGCCCACAGGCCAATCTGAAAACAGACAAAACTGAACAAAAAAAAGGCAAAACACACTTAATTTAGCTGATTGGTGGAAAATTAGACTACTTATGTGAAAATATTACTGGTTCTTTGACTTTGCTGTTGCCACCAAGCAGCAACTGTAGGCTGCGAGAAATGCAGACGATGCGGAAGTGCTAAAAAAACTGCAGATTAAGAGTCAGGATCAGGGCCGGATGAACCAGAAACCACATTCACACCCATTCAAAAAAACCAAAACAAAACAAAAACTATTTTTACAGCAGAAATAAACATGTTTACAGCCTGGTGCAAAAATGATTTCAGTCTTAAAAGGTGTTCATGAGGAGGCTCGAAGCCGGTTTCTTGAGTCCAGCATTTCCAATATGGCTACCACCTAAAGCAGGCTTTGAGACTGAGGGTGTGTTCGAAATGGCGTACTACTCGTACTATCATACAAACCCCGCCCCCATATTGAGTATGCAGTGCGTTCACATTGGACAGTATGCCAATTTTGTGTATGCGAGAAATGTCCGGATGTATACTCAATCGGCTTCGATTTCTGAGTATAGAGCGGAGCTTGCTTCACGTACTGCTTCTGCCCCACAATGCATTGCGCACTTCTGACGTGGGAACTAAGACGAAAGACAAAATAGAGACGGCCGGCAGCAGCAGCTTCGAGCGCCAACCACAGAGCGCTTATAAATGTAAGTTATTTGACTTTTGTATTGACGTTTGAGTTTATACTTTGCTTGACGATCAGTTAGCCTACCAATTCGTTAGCACGTTAGCTTACGCCGTCACTGTAATATGGGCCTGTGATGTTGCATGTTTTTTTTTTTCCTTTAGGGACAGATGAGGACACCGAACGGCTCATCCGGTGGCCGAGACTGAACGAGCCCCTTTTCACAGGGAAAAGGAATGCCAATATCATATTTTTATCTTTTTAACATATTTATTTGTGTTTAAATCAGGATTGTAGGTAATGTTTTTAACTATTTCTATGAACTTACTTTATTTATTTGCCTATTAAAGATATATTTATTATAACTGATGGTTTCGGAAATTATCATTGTTAATGACATGAGAATGTAGTCGGGAAAATATGTATTTGCCAAGGAATAACCGAACCAGGTCATCATAATTCTGTTGTGTGTTGGTCATTTTGCAGCCTAATGCTGCTCATCACACGCCCAGCAGGTGGTGTATAGTGGTATCACCATGGATACACAGGTGTTTGTGTTCATTTTTTTCATCCACCACCGCTCGGTTTGTGTCATGCAGCTGTTGAAAACGAAAACACTTCACAATAAAATAAAATACTTTGCAATAACTTGTAAATGTGAAGGGGGGGCTGCTTCTGCCCGGTGTTTACAGGATGTAAGTGGAAACACCCACCAAGCGGACGCTCCGGTCTCCGAAAACGGCGAGACAAATTAAAAAACAGTCGCTATTTCAAACAACTGGGCTCATAATCGTGATCTACATACTTACTTTCTCTCTAGAAAATATATTATAACTAAATGAATTCGTAGTTTTCCGGTTGTTTTCTGTTGCTTGTGGTCGGACTGTTTTAATGTTCCCAGCACTGCTTCCTGGCTGACACGAAATGCATTCTGGGATATCGAGTATGCTCTGTGTGTATACGCTCGGGTAGCCGCAGTATACTCAGATCAACTTTGAGTATTCAGTATGCAGTATGTACTGATTGAGTAGGTAAGTAAATAGTAGGCAGTACGCCATTTCGAACACAGCCTCTGTATCAGAAAGAGATGGGTGATACAGTCTATGGCTGCCAATGATACCATCATCACCCTGGCTTAGTCACCTTGGCAACAAAGAAGTGCTGAATACTGATCAAACATTTTCTGTTTGCAAAGTTTCATATAAAATTTAACCCATATTTTGTTTATATTTACAAAAAAATGGATGAAATATGGAATTTTGAATAGTTTTGAAAGACTTCTAATCAAATCAAATCTGCCCTCGTAGAGTATTCTTCCTCTTCTCTGTTCTGTCGACTACACTGCGCCACACCGCCCAAAGATCACTCTGCAAACGTGCAGATATACAGACAAATTACTTCCAGGGACCAGGTAGAAGACTCCGACCATGTGTGAGTGTGTGTGTGTGTGTGTGTGTGTGTCAGACGGAGAGCACAAAACAACCTTTGATGTTTCTCTTGCAGATTGCGTTGATCCCAGGAGATAGACTGACCAGATGCAGAGCTACATCTTTCATTCTCTGCTGGAAATCCCATCACAACAGCGAAATATAAAAAAAACTTTCCTTTTCTAGACTTCCCCCTCCGTCTTTCACGTTATACCACAAAGGCTTCATCCAGAATATCCTGCACACTCTGTAATTATTTTGTCTGAATCACTTGTTAATAAAAGCAGGACTCCTGTGGTGGAGATCCAGGATTTGAATGACCCCTGTGGACCGGGATTTGTATTCTGCCTTTCTTTGAACGTCACCTCTGTGGTGGCTCAATTACTCCTGAGAAACACAGCCTATCTGAGCCGCATGTGTGCACAGCAGAACCTCTCTCTCTCTCTCAGATCTAGTGCCAGTGTTAACAGGTTAGAGCAGCGACAAAGCAGAAGGGCTCAGTCCTGCTGGGCTCTGGGCCTTTTTAGTCTTGTAGTCTTTGTTTTCCATGAGTCTGGGGAGGTGTGAATAAAAAGACGGGGGACATGAAAGTTATCTTCACGTCACGCAAACAATACAACATTTTCAGCTAGCTTGATGTCCATATCTGCATTAGAACAAAATAAAACATGCAGTGATTGCTGCGGATGATTAATTCCTCACAGGTGTAGAAGCAGAGTTTAGCACGGAGGCGCAGGCGTGAGCAAACTATTACGTGATTAATGGTTGCAAAAAATACTTTCAGTATGTCTAGGTGAGCTCAGTAAATGATGTAAATACAGTGCAGTCAATCAAAAATGACATTAATGATAGCATCCCACCGCTAACGATAATGGGAAAAGTTCATTACCATAATGGGAGTTTATTAGCACCGCTGTCAGTCCTCCTCCTTTGGATGGGATCATTATTTTCATCGTTGTCTTATCATCCCTGAACATCACTCTCTTCCTTTTTCTGTTGCTTTAAAACGCTGTGAGATACAACAGCTTTGACCTAACATTTGAAAACAGAGGGAATTGTGGGTAGGTCAAGAGGGACCTCAGGGCAACACTGTCTTGTACATTGGCTCCATCAATCACAGGTTTTTTTTTTTGTTTTTTTTTCTGGGTTTTGTTCAGCGTCTGTGACATAAGAAAGAATTCCCCTGACTTTCGATCAAAGACGGCTCATGATAAATTTATGACGGCACGCATCTCCGGCAAGAAACTCTAGAAATTCCACCGATTTCAAGGCTACATCTTCAACTTTTCATCGGTCAAAGGGAATCTTTGTAGTACAGCTGTGTGACATCATTCTGGAAAGTTCCACTTTACGAACAGATTCCTCATACCGAGTGCATCTCAGGATTGACAAAGATGCAGTGCAACGGGCTGAATCTGCTACAGTAAGTCGAGGACAAAGAGCAAAGAGAGACGACCCGCGGGGAAGCACTCTGCTGTCGAGGAGAGAAAGGGAGGATAAACTCTGCAGCTGCGTATTTGTCCTTATCTTGCCCTTTTTGAATAACTCCTGAGGCAGCTTTGTTTGTGGTCAAAAACAAACTCATCACTGAGGAAATCTAAAACTGAGGAAGAAAGGGAAAGCCAGAGTACATGAATAGTCATGAACTGATTTAAGTAACAAAGGGACAAAGAGGTCTCCAAACCAAACAGAGAGGCAGGAAAATATAAACTGCAGACCGAACATCTTGACCTGTGTTTAGGTAAAGATGTCTTTAAGCCATTTCCAGACGTTCACAACAGATCTGGGTCTGAGTAACACTGCATCCAAACCCAATTTGGCGACACCCTCAGGTTTGTTCATAACATCAAAGGGTCATCTTCATGTTCCACCTGTGTCTGCTAACATGCTAATAACAGTGGAACATTCTACAACACATGGGCTGCTGAGTGAGTAAGCATAAAAAAAAGAGAGAGAGAGAGAGGAGGGATCTGTTTCAGGAACTCTGGTACAAGCGCTGTGAAAAGATTCTGGCTTCTACGAAGTCAGGACTCTAACTGTGCTACGCAAACGCTTTAGGGTGCGTTCACACCTGTGATACAAATGATACAAATGATACAATTGTTTCACTTGGTTCGTTTGTGTTCACATAGTAAAAGTCTCCTGTGGTCCACGGTTGTAAACAAATGTCACGTGCGATCAAATTTTTCTCTCATTGGTCAGAAATTGCGAAACTCTGATGTGAACGCGCGAACGTTCTTCATGATAAAACCAGATTGTGTCATCAAAGAGCCTTTTTCTCAAACGTCTGTCTTGGAATAGGGTCGTCCTATATCCAGGATCGTCTTCTGTTCGGATCAATGTGGTAATAATCATCATTTTATCACTTTCTCTTCTTCTTCTACTTTTGTGGATTCTTCTTCTTCCACTCCTTCTTCTATTGTTTTGACTGGGGATGCACCGAAATGAAAATTTGTGGCCGAAGCCGAATAAAATATAAGCGCTCGGCTGAATACCGAATGCAGTTGTTAAGTTTTTCACTTTTTTTAATAGTGCATAAATAGCCTAGAATAAATTTTTAGACGTTTTTAAAGAAAGTCATTTTTTATTGAATACTCTGACATTTTTGAAATATTCCAGTACTATTCAGCCTTGCTTTTAACTCACTTCACCGAAGGCCGAATGTGGCTTTTTTTGCAATATTCAGCCGAACATATTCAGTTACCGAATATTCGGTGCATCCCTAGTTTTGACTTATTGGTTGGTAACCAATCGCGTTACTGCCCCCTGACTACCACAGTGTGAACCACAGTCAGCCGCTACAGGGCTCCAATGGAAGCGAGCCCAGAACACCCTGTTTTGCCAATCTCGACTAGGGCTGTCACTTTTTATTCAAGCTTCGAATATGAGGTGAAAAGTTCATATTGGAATTCTAATTACCCGTTGGAATATCTGCGGTATCCTTCAGATGTCAGCCTGTGTGAAAGAAACTCCTCTGTCTGCAGACAACAACCCGCTGCTTCACGTTCAAACAAGCGCCGCTCCTCCGCTGGTCTGTCTGCGGACACTACTCCAACATAAAGCAGACTTCGGGCGCGCGCACGGCTCGCCTACGTCACCATGAAGCGTCTATCAAAAACGTTTTCCATGCAGCGCGGTCTGATCAGAGTCAGTAGAGTGAGACAGAGAACAGGATTATAACTTTAGAGACTTTTTGGCTCATGTTAAGTTGTTTTGGTCCCACACAGCCCTCCAACACCCCGTTATTGTTTCAATAACTGTCGAGAGGAGCGGTCACGGCGATCATGTGCGCGTGCTCGTGCGTGAATTGTACCGTGCAGGTAATATTGGAAACAAAAAGAGAGTCACACTTGATCCCGATCAAGTTGATAGATTTGTGTTTCTGGTAAATAATGAAGAAATGAAGACGGGCTGTTCGGCTTGAGTATCAGTTATATGTTTTACCTTCTTATTCAAAGCTGTCGAAGCTTTCTCTTGTTGTTAAGGAGACTGTTAAGGAGAGCGCGCGCAGGGGCGGGCGAGGGGGGATATTCGAATATATTCGAAGAATGACGGGTCATTCAATATTCGTTCAATATGATTTTTTGAAAAAGTGACAGCCCTAATCTCGACCCGCTTGTTTTTTCCCGCATCCGAGTGCGATCGCTGTGTTCACATCTGTTCGAAAGAACCGGACTTTAAGTTCGTTTCTGGAAAAAATGCCCCAAACGAGCCAGGTGTGAATACACCCTTAAAAAACATAAACTACACAAATAATAATAATACACATGGCTGAACGTTCCCTATTTAAGCTGTCCAAACTCCGTAAACATGCCAGTTGTTTTAGCATGTGGATTTAAGCATCAAGTTTCCGGTCATGCAGAACATCCAGGTGTTGCCTGCAGCCTCTGGTGGTTCCTCCAGTCTATGAGTGCAGATAAAGATAAAAAAGATTTCCAAGAGCGAGTGAGCGTGTGGTTCAAGCAAACCGGAGTGTTTGTGGGGTTACAAAAACAGAAAAAAAAAAAAAAGAAAAATGTTCTCATGATGTAACGTGAAGACACGGGATAAAAGACGGCGATTGATGCTCTTAAGTAAGTAGCGGCTGAATGAGGCGTGTCAGATGCATCTGACATCTCCACACACATCAGAGGACGCTCCATCTCAAGCGTTGCATAATTTTTTAAACACACTGAACTGCGCAGCGTGGTCGCTCTGTGCATCCTCTTTGATATTCTAGAGAGATGTTTTTAGTTGCTGACGCACTCTATGGATTGTGTTCGCCGCCCTTTCTGCTGTATTCCGCCACAGCTGATTGGATAACCACAGAGGTTACTAATCCTTTTAACCCTGGTGCAGATGGCTTCTCACATCAGCGTCTGGAAGAGACACACAAACATGACAGGACGGGCACTTTCAAAGCGACTTAAAATCTCAAATGAAACCGCGATCGTGTGGATAAAAGCCTCAAAAAAGAAAAAAAAAAACTCAGAATGTCACACAGCTCGTGACACCGTCCTCACCCTGAGAGCGATTTATTTTCAAAGCAGATTTTCTAGTGGGTATAAAAAAATGAATGACGATGCTCTCAACAAAAAATATAACACTTTTTTTTTTTTTGCACAGGTTTATTATGACCTGAAACCAAGCCTCGGTGAAAAAGGCGGAGCAGTTTCCTTCCTTTGTTTGAAGACACAAACAGAAGCTGTTTCTCCTCTCTCTCAAACACACCGTGCACATTTATACTCGGCCACCTGTTTCTCGTCATTGGGAACGCTGTTTACTTCGGGCATATTACATCATGTCTTCAGGTGTAGTGAGACGAATGCAATAAACATGCAAATGTCTCCAAACTCCTTTTCGAATTCAGGGGGCTACAGTAATTAAGCAGAATGAAAACTAAACACAACTTTAATGGACTTTTCAGTCACTTGAATTCTTATTTGGCACAAAAACAAAGAGAGACGGAGCAACTTTCAAGTTGGAAGAGGAGATGGAAAAAAAAAACACCTTTCAACAAAGATACAAAGATATATGAATTTTATAATGATCATAAACGTACCAGGGTGGGAAAGCAGGAGGCAATCAGAAAATATGTATTAATTAAAAATAAACACTTTTTTTTTTAGCTTTAGGCTATGATTGAGTAAATGGAAAACAACAGAATACAAATCTTTATTTTCTTTATTCTATTGCCATATTTAATACTACTGTAGGATTGTAGTCTGAAATATACATATACATACAGAGTGTAAGAAACGAATGACCCCCCCCCCAAAAAATAAATAAATAAATAAATAAAAATAAATAAAATGAATTAAAAATAAATAAATAAATAGTATTTTGTCAATTTGCCCAGTTGACAATTTTTTATCATTACAAATAATTTTGAATCTATATGTGGGGGTTTCACCGACTTGTCAATTACCCCAAGCGAGAGGATTTTCTTCCCTTGCGGGAAACTGTCACATGACCACTGCTGAGTCTTCATCCCTCCCTCATTGCTGCTGGTGCTGTGACGCGTCAGTTAATCGCGTTTACAACCATGGACCACAAGAGTTAATCTCGAGCTGGTCAGGAAGTCGTTAACAGGAACTATCAAAAACACCCGGTGACTTTCAAAATAAAACAAACTGTGTCAAAACCAGATCGTGTTTAGCTTGACTACAACAACAAACGGACATAATGAGCAGAGCCAGAGCAGGAGTCATGAAGAGAGGATCGTGAATGGATTGGGAATTAATGGACTGTCAATCATGCGGTTTGCTGGACTGAACCTTCATCCGGTGTGAGATGAAAGTTAACACGCAACGGAGCAGAGCAGGACCAGAAACATATTTCAGTCACTCGATTTCCTCAACATGAACAGAAAAGATGGCAAGATAGAAACTACCACCTGATACAAAGCACCAAACCTGGGGGGGGGGGGGGGGAGAGCTCTCTCTGTCTCCGCCCCCATCCTCTGGAACACCCTTCCACTACACATCCTGTCCACCTTCAAAACCCTCAACAAACCCACCTGTTTAGAAACGCTTTTAATGTGAGATTACTTTATTTTCCTTTTTGTTGTTCTTATGATGTTTATTTATTTTTAATCCTCTGAGCATCTTTGAATGTTTAGAAAAGTGCTTTATAAATAAAATATACTATTATTATTATTATTATTATTATTATTATTATTATTATTATTATTATTAATTTTATTATTATGAACATGTGGCACACAGTATCTTCATTTGTAGTATTTAAGTTAAAATATGCTGCACAATGCTGCTGTTTATCTTTTTACCTCTGTTGTCATGTCGCTCGATATCGACTCACTGCAGCTCTTTAATAAAAATAATAAAAACCTGTTGAAAGCTTTTCTGTTTAAAAAGACTTATTTATTTATTCATTTATTTATTTATTTATTTATTTATTTAATTATTTATTTAATTATCTATCTATCTAGCTATTTATTTAATTAATTAATTTTATTTATTTATTTATTTAATTAATCATTTATCTATTTATTTATTTATTTATTTTTATTTTTTTAATTTATTTTTTTTATTTAATTTTTTGTTTAATTATTTATTTAATTATATATTTATTTATTCTCTGTGCATTTTGTCTGAGGTATCTTGGTATAATTAACCGTATCCATGAAGGCATTAACCTTGTTACACGAACCATTCCTCTGTTGCTTCTCACGCAGGCTGTGACGTCTCTTCTGGGTGAATCTATGAATCTATGAATATTCCACGGTCATAAAAATCGACACAATCTCAAGATTACAGAAGCGTCTAAGTTTTGCTCTTTCAGTTCTTTTTCTAAAGAGGATTATACAAACAACAATCATCTTCCTCTCATGACGCACCTTTTACACCACGTGACGTCCGGACTGACGTCAACAACAAATGTACTTTTCTGCTGAACAGATGTGACTGATGTGATGTGACGCCGTGATACTCTCTCTCTCTCTCTCTCTCTCTCGTTCTTCCGTGTGCTGCCGGGCAGATTGTGGCAAACATCACATCCACATCCTCACGCTGTATGAAGGTAAGTTCAGCCGTGTTCCAGCTGATGGTGTTTACGTGCCGAACATCAGGAAACAATGAACAAGTCGAGCCTGCGCTGAGCTCTGGGGTCACACTGAGCTCTCTACAAGCTGACAGAAAGGTTTTTTTATGGGTCAGTGGAACATTTTTGAAACAAAGTAAAGGCAGGTTTATGAATGAGGGTCTTGCAGTAATCAATACCTGAACAGCTCACCGGGGGAGCTGATTTAATTGGAGGTAATCCTGCACCACGCTGAGAAGCAAGTGATTCAGGTGATGAAAACAGCGTTGTTCCACAGCTGATGGAGGATTAAAAGAACAGCTCGCTGATGTTTCTCTTTTCCAAAGAGGGGAACACAGAGAAAGTCCATCATGGAGTCACCCTGATTCTTAAGAGAGAGACTCGAATTAATCTGCTCCACCTTTACCTCCTAAACCTGCTCCATCCTTCTCCTCTGAAAAGATCTGAACATATGACCATCAAAGCTTCTCACGGTTCACCTGTGACAGACATGAACTGAGCTTTAAACTGACGTAAGAGGGTCGGAGGGAACAATGAGGAAAAATCATCTAAATCTGTGCAACACAACATCTGAGAGCTATCAGCTCCAAAAGAGACGACTCAAAACATGGTTTCAGTTTAAAGGAAGCTTTCAACTATATGCCAAAATAATAATATTGAAGCAAGTCGTCTCCCAAAGTGAGGCACCTGAAGAGAAATTACTGCCATTCCCAGAACATTTCTTCTGTTCATTTTTTTTTTATTATTAAATAAATAAAAAAAAAAAAAACAACAACAACACCCAAACCCTCTCATTTTACCCATTAATACTATCATCATAGATCATCTTTCCTTAAAAAAAATTTCAATGTAATCTGAAACTCCGACAGTCTGCTTTAGTATATTTACAGAGGCTGCAGTCTCAACATACGTCTCCCCACTCTTGCTTTATTTTCCGTCACTGTCTCAAGATTTAAAATAATATAAATAACGAAATAAAGTTTAAAGTTTCAATCCCAAGAGTTTGAAGCAAGCATGGAGAAGCAGCATTCAGCTTTTATGCTCCAAGTATCTGGAACAAACTTCCAGAAAATATCAGGTCTGCTGAAACTCTCAGCTCCTTTAAATCCAGGTTGAAGACTCACCTTTTTACAGCTGCTTTTAATTAAACAAATCATTTTAATATCAATTTTCTGCACTGTGACTTTTATCCTTCTTTTTTGCCATACAACTTTCTTTTATCTTTATTTTATTATTATTATTTTTTTGCTCTTTTAATTAATTTTTTAATTGTTTCTTTTAATATGTTTTGCTGCTATGTGAAGCACTTTGAATTGCCTTGTTGCTGAAATGTGCTCTATAAATAAACTTGCCTTGCCTGAAGTTTTGGGTTTTTTTTTTCGTTGAAAATAAGTTGTTAGAGTTGCGTCCTTGTCTTGGGTCGCCACATAACCGAACAGCAGAGGGCGCAGCAGAGACCTCACTGTGTCTGCTATGAGACGAGACGCAGCGAAGGAAGATGAAAAAAAGTGAGGCACGATGATCCTCCAGAGCAAAGCTGATCAAAAACTGGACAAGTTAACAGACAACTGAGGCACACGGCGAAGAAGGCGTGTCCATAAAGACTGTCTGAAAGGCACCGACTGTGACCCTCAAAGTGGCTGTTTTCATGAGACTGACATGAGGGTGTGTGAACACGTCCTTTAACAGAGCTTCATCAGTTTCTCATTGGAAATAAAGATTTTAGGGATTTTATAGCCAAAAATAAAATCAGTCTGTTACTATTTCACTGATTTTTCTCAGAATTTCAATTAAAAATAGTTTTTAAAAAAAGTGAATTTTGTTTTTCAGTCTTTTTCTGAAGATTAATCTTGATAAAAGAAGGATCATCTTATAATCAGGGTCGTCTTATATTCAGGTCAGTCTGGTAGTCATGGAGAAGAAGAAGAAGAAGAAGAAGAAGAAGAAGAAAAAGAAGAAAGAAGAAGAAGAAGAAGAAGAAAAGGAAGAAGAAGAAGAAGAAGAAGAAGAAAAGGAAGAAGAAGAAGAAGAAGAAGAAGAAAAGGAAGAAGAAGAAGAAGAAGAAGAAGAAAAGGAAGAAGAAGAAGAAGAAGAAGAAGAAGAAGAAGAAGAAGAAGAAGAAGAAGAAGAAGGAAGAAGAGGAGGAAAAAGAAGGAAGAAGAAGAAGAGGAAAAAGAAGGAAGAAGAAGAAGAAGAGGTGGAAAAAGAAGGAAGAAGAAGAAGAAGAGGAGGAAAAAGAAGGAAGAAGAAGAAGAAGAGGAGGAAAAAGAAGAAAAGGAAGAAGAAGAAGAAGAAGAAGAAGAAGAAGAAGAAGAAGAAGAAGAAGAAGAAGAAGGAAGAAGAGGAGGAAAAAGAAGGAAGAAGAAGAAGAGGAAAAAGAAGGAAGAAGAAGAAGAAGAGGTGGAAAAAGAAGGAAGAAGAAGAAGAAGAGGAGGAAAAAGAAGGAAGAAGAAGAAGAAGAGGAGGAAAAAGAAGAAGAAGAAGAAGAAGAAGAAGAAGAAGAAGAAGAAGAAGAAGAAGAAGAAGAAGAAGAAGAAGAAGAAGAAGGGGAGATCATAGGCCACCATGTTCTCCTCAGTTTCAGTTCCTTGTTCTGTCTGCAGGTGAAGCATCGATGTATCACAGACATAAGAAACACACTGAACACATACTGTCTGTGCAGCCAGTGACAATCATCAGAACCTTCTTCTCTCAAGCTGCACTCACTCAGTTCAGAGGGAGCAGCATCATCTGCTTTTTCACAGCAACACTTTGATTACATCTTTCTGGGGGATAATCAGCGCCACCGTTTACACAAAGCTCGCTGATGAGAAGCAGTGGGAGGTTTTTCAGGTTCTTATTGTTTGGGGCAATTTTTTACTTTGTTGGATGGTGAAGAGCTGACAGGGTACGCATCAGTGAGGGAGGATGAAGACCACACAGCTAAAGGCTGTGGTTCAAACCAAGCTGGGTTCACTGCTGAGAGGCGCTGAGGAGGGTCACATCCTCCCCCTGCTGAGCTATCGGAGAGCTGGAGTTTGTCATAATTAACACTTTTTTTTTTTTTAAGGGGAATAAATTTTACCAACAATGATAGTTGGACATTTTGTGGAGGGAAAAAATTACAGCATAAAATCCAACGCCTAGAAATGTTTGAACTCTATATTTATTTCTATTGTTTCAAATGGTTTTGCCAATTTTTTTTTTGCATATTTTTATTCAATTCTTACGTCTTGCAACACCCACATATATATATCTATATATACATAGGCTCCTGTTTGTTAAATGATGATTTCATTGGGATCATATTGCATTATTAACTTTATTGACAAATTGACTTCATGTTTTCATAAGTAGCATTAACAGGTTTGGCTAACTTTATGAGGAGCGTGTGGTAACGTGTGGCAGTTGCTATCAGGATGCCTTTCGGTACGTCCCATTTTCAAGCTTTCATCAGTTTTTAACTCTTCTTTGTCTTTTTAAAGTTCACCTCGTGTCAGATACTGTATATCATTTTTCCTTTCACGGAAAATAAAGTGAGTTTAGGACCAATGAGAGAGAAGTTTCTCTTCTGCTCATAATTGGGACTTGACTCCCACTCTTAAGCACGGCTGAGCTTTTGTTACAAGGCAATTAGTTCAGACTGAGAATGTTCGGCATGCTTTGTGACAGTGTTGTGGTTAAAAATCATCTGGAATAGAGTTAAGATGACCTTTGGGTTAGAAAACCACAAAACACCAACATGTGAAGTGTGGCATTTCATTAAAAAAGCTCCAATTAAAGAAACCATACTCAAACTTTTGTTGTCTGGTTTTTCTTATTGATTAAAAAAACACATAAATACATGAATCACAAGGACGCTTGAAGTTTCTAAAATTTGTGGTATTTAAAGAAAAACAGCCGACAGTTAACATCTGTGCTTGAAACGAGGATCATATGGGACACATGAAACTGAAGACCTGAGAGGCAACAGAGCAGCTTTAACATTCTTCAGTGTTTTTGCCAAAACACAAGTTCAAAGTTAAAGAAGAAGAAACACAACATGCTTCTGTTTTAGATTTTTTTGTTTTTGTTCCTTTTTCTTTTTCTTCCCAACATTCAGTTGGATTTTTTTTAATCTACGCTTAAAGAAGCAGCTGAGATCAAGTTCTTTTGTTTTTATATAATTATATATGATTCTCTTATTTCTTGCTTTAGCAGAGGTTTGGCCTTGGGCGACATTAATCTAGGAATACTGTGCCGATGGTTGGAAAAGTGACATTTATTTATTTATTTTCACAACTGATATTATCTGAGGGCTGCACGGTAGCGCAGCTGTTAGAGCTCTTGCTTCACAGCAAGAAGGTCGCCGGTTCGAATCCCGGTTCGGGCATGGTGTGCCTTTCTGTGTGGAGTTTGCGTGTTCTCCCCGTGCATGCGTGGGTTCTCTCCGGGTACTCCGGCTTCCTCCCACAGTCCAAAAACATGCTCACTAGGTCAATTGGAGATTCTAAATTGCCCGTGAGTGTGTGTGAGTGAGTGCGAGCGTGAATGGTTGTCTGTGTCTCTGTGTCAGCCCTGCGATTGACTGGCGTCCAGTCCAGGGTGTACCCTGCCTCTCGCCCTCAGCCAGCTGGGATAGGCTCCAGCCACCCGTGACCCTGAACAGGAGAAGCGGTATAGAAAATGGATGGATGGATATTATCTGATTGTGATTCTATAGATGTTAAATTAAGTGAACATATGCTGGTTAGAGCAGGGCGTCCCAAACTTGTCTGCTTACAGCCCCAAAAATAGCAGCGCTGGCAGGGTGTAAAACTAGGATTCTGACTCACCGGCCATTGGCTAGTAGACTCTAAAATTCTACTAGCCAAATATTTTTTCCACCGGCCAAAAAATTATAATGTATTTTTTAACTGAAAAATACATTTTTTTTCCTCACTTTGAAATAATAACATCACCAAAGGTTTTGCATGCATAGCGCAAAGGCTGCAGCTCATCGTTTTGCTATTAGCATCATACTTTAGCCATAAACGAGTCTTTCCCACCTCGTCCACTCGCCATTTTTCTTTGAAGGTTCGCCGTGACGGCCCCTCTTTTGCTCCTCCTTCTTCTTCGCTAGCAGCTTCAGTTTCTCACCTTTTTTTGCACACCGGTGTTTCTGGTGAGGGAGGCTCAGGTTCTTTGACGCTGGGGATGTGTCTCCACATTTTTGCGGAAAAGATTCACATTCACACGGGGAGACTACGCACTGCGCAGTCACACGGGACAAACTTACCAGCGTGCAAAAAAAACTCCACGCCAAACCATTTTTTTACCCACCATTGGCGCTTGGCGGGTGTTAATTTTCTTCCCTGAGTGCTGGTGACTGTTCCTCCCTGCTGTGATAATACACCAATCCACCAAAGGCAAAGGCCTGATAATGAAACTGATTTGCAGAAAATTAGACGTGCTACCTTTGTGTCTGATAGTGAGATGGTTTTTCCTTTTGTGGGTCAAACAGCGGCGACGACGACACAGTTTCATATCCAGTAAGAACGTTTAAATAAATCTGGTCTTTCTCTGATGAAATCTTCACTAAACGAGTCTGTAATCACAGGACGAGACCGTCTCATCCAGTCTGTGTCAGTGGGTCAGTGAGCAGATTTTTGATAAACTTGGAGGAGATGGGTAGTAAACAATGAGCGTGCTCATTCAGGACCGTACTTACTGTGGGCCTCTAATCTGCTTAAAAGCCATGTGGATTTACAGCTGCAGGGGCGGGAGTCATCGCCGCTCGGGCCCACATGTTTCAGCTTTAATTTGAATTCATCCTGAGTGACTGAGTGATTGAAAGTTATCTAACTTGTCTGCAGAGTTCAAGCTGTACTGGGCTCAACAGCTTTATTTATAAACTCTGTTCATGCAGAGCCATCAGGTCAGCTGATCGAGTGCTTTTAGACGTTCCTCCATCGTTTTTACCATCTAGAGGAGGTGGAGCTTCTGCAGTTGTGGCTCCCACTCCATCTGTGCGCACTGCAAATAACCTCACCACTTTTAAAATTTGTCTCATTTGTTCACTTTGGCCTTTGGCGATCCATAGTCACTTTTATTGGGTCTTTCATTTGTCATTGTTTTTTTATAGTTTTTAATTGTCTTTATAGTGTTTTATATAGTATAGTTTTTTTTATTTGTTTTAAGAGTTTTTATTGTTCTTTTATTGTCTCTGCCTATTTAAAAGCACTTTGATATTCTACTGGCTGTTTTGAATGTGCTGCATAAATAAAGCCGACATTGACATTGACATCATTTTTTATATCAGCGATGCTCTGAACATTATTTTTCTCCTCCCTTTTAAATGAAGCCATCTTGCTTCAAACTGTTTAGATAATGGTAGTAAGGATGGACAGCTCCACTGAGGAGCTTCTGCTTTGTAAGATGAACTGATTTTGTAATTAATCATGATGGCACACAGGTAATAACATTAAACCTCTAAAATATGGCAGCTCCGTTAGAATGACAAGGCCTGATGATACATTACAGAAACACACACACACACACACACACACACACACACACACACACACACACACACACACACACACACACACACACACACACACACACACACACAGGCTGTTGCTTTGTACCTGAACAATCCTGTCACAGTAATTACATGATGTATGGAGTAGTTTATGGATGCTCCTGGTTGCATTTGCTGACTTTGACATTTTATTTTATGCTTGCCGGCGTTTTTTTAACCTACAAATGTCAGCATGCTTACAGTAACTCAATGCGAGCTTGGAGCTGAAGGCTGTTATGTTTTGTTTTTTTTTTTCCTGGCAACATTTTAGCAAGAAAACCTGTAAAAATAAGTCCAAATGATGCTGTATTGAAAGGCGTACCCCAAGGCTCTGGTTCGGGGACATTTTACATTGAAGCTGAGCGAAACAAGTGAGCTCAGGTGTATTTCCAACAGGTGCCAAGTTATAGAACTACAACTAGCCTCACAGCTTCTGTATAACTAAGCCATGCAATCAGGATTTTGTGGCCAGGAATGAAAGAAGTGGAAGAATATGCAGGCAGCTCGCAGCAGATAGTGATTTAAGGAGTTCCGATTTGGGACATAATTTAGTTCGCATGTTCAGGTTCCATCTCTGAAATTTTCATTTCAAAGGGAATACCTGACGTGTGCAAAATAAGCTTGGTAAAATGGAAAATGGGAATAAAGGTTAACGACACAAAAAAAATTGTGTTGCTACAAAGAAATCTGCGGAACGGCAAGTTAATGACAAGTTTAAGAACTGACAGATAAATCATGTGTTCTGAGATGTTTGGTTTAATGTGAGCAAAACTAGCAGCTGACCAAGTTTGTTTTTCCAGTAGCTGATGCAAATTTGGATGATTAGACGGAAGGTTGGTCAATGGCTGATTTATTATGCTGATATTATTTCACTGTTTTCTGCATCTGATTAAAAAAAGCCATGTGATGACATATTAGTCAATGCCCCTTGCAACATAATTGGCGTGGTTTTCTTCACCAGCAACACGCTGTGGATTGATTTTAATCAATGCATGGAAGAGACTCGCGCTTTGGCTCATGCTGCAGATGGAAGAGCATAATTGATGGGTAGGAACAGCATTATTCTATACATCACAACAACACACACATTACGCATGTTGTCTTTTTGTAGTCTGGAATAATGCAGAATGTATAATGCACGGCGGTGAGACTGACATTACGGGGAGGCACCAACAGCCTGATGAGGCTGCTGCATACAGAATTTGTTTTTGTTTTGGATCGGCCTCTGGAGCGCAGCGATCAGCTGATGCCCATTATTTCACAATGCTATTAACCGCACAAGTAATCAGTTTATAGTAAAGAGCTATGTCAGCTTATTCGAAGCAGTCGCAGAATTAACAAGCACGATGGATGTTACTCAGACTGTATGCTTCATCAATAACTGACGACAGAAGAAATATAACTTTCTTTCAATCAATGAAACAGATTAACAACTGATATCTGTGGGGAAGTTAATGAGATGGGTAAACAGCAGGATAATGGGAAAGCAAACGGGGGGAAATTTTACAGTCCAGCTACTTTTTACACAGCTCTGTGTTTATATTTGTGTCCAGTGTTAGCATCTGGTTACCTATAAAGTCTTAAACAAAATTTAAAATTCTTCTTCTGACTTTCAAAGCTCTTAATGGCATCGGGCCATCCTATCTTAAAGAGCTTATCGTGCCATATTATCAGTCTAGATCGCTGCGTTCCCAGCATGCAGGCCTGCTCGTTGTACCCAGGGTCTCTAAAAGTAGTCTGGGAGGTCGAGCCTTTAGTTATCAGGCTCCTCTTCTCTGGAATCATTTACCGGCTGAGGTTCAGGGAGCAGACACCCTCCCTACTTTTAGGAGTAGACATAAAACTTTCCTTTATGATAAAGCTTAAAGTTAGAGCTGGATCAGGTCTGAACCAGCTCTTACTTATGCTGCTATAGGTTTAGACTGTCAGGGCTTCCACCCCTCCTCATTGGCAAACCAGCCGTGACTACAGGTGAGTCTGATTCTGCCTGTTAGAGGGAAGTTTTTCCTCTCCATTGTGACTCAGTAAATGCTGTAAAGGTCTGAACTCATGGAGGGTTCAGATGAGCTTAGACCTGTTAATGTTTTGGAAAGTGTTTTGAGATAACATATGTTTCTGATACGCGTCTCTTTCAAAGGTCTCTACTTTCTACCAGAGGATTACTGTGGAAAAACGCAGTCTATTGATATACCCTCCAAGAAAAATAGTTTTATCATGACAGGCCCACGCTTACACTGATAAAAATAGTTGTTTGGATACGAAACAAGTCAAAGTTTCTCCTTCAATCTGATCAATTTCTCATATTTCATCTACTGCAGCCCTGCAACTCTGACATTTTTAGGTTTCCTGAAAGAAATCCACTTCCATTCCACTTCCACTGCTATGGTCTGTGGGTAGCCAGAGGCTGGGAGAAATTGCTGAGTAGATTAAATATGCACTTAGAGACAGTCTGGCCTGCCCAACAAAAGCAAAGGTGAAATGGAGTGGAATTGCTTTTAGGGGAGAGCACTGCTTTAATATTCGACTTATCAACAACAAAAAAAAAGAAAGAAAAAAAATAGAAAAGAAAGAAATTCTGGGTCTGTGTTCCCGGGTCGAGTTATTCACAGAGCATGTTAAAAACCTATAATGAGGAGTAGCCAGTGTTCTGGTACGTTCTCTGAGCATGAACCATCAAACATCAAACCACAGGCTGGAAGCGGATCTGTTTGGGGAGCTCCTGAAAGAGGTCTGGACAGCCCGCTGCATCGCTTTGGACTGGAGATGAAAATGTCGGGACTCTTCATCTGTCATGTCAAAAGACTTCACACTGCCTCTGCAGGCTATTATTCAGAATCCACTGAGCAAGATTAAAGCCTCTGGAACTTTCAGTGACTCACAGCCTCTCCAAAAGCCTCCATAAAACTTTGCAGATCTGGCAAAGTATCAACCAAAAGCCCACGTCCCTGCGCCTGGAAGCTGCCCCTCTCACCTCCGCTTTGTCCCAGGCCTAAATGGGGACGAGACGATAATGACCCGACTGGCAGCCACTCAGCTCTCCCGCTGCAGCATCATGAGTGGAAATGAAATTGATTTGGAAATCCTGTGTCGGCCCAGGCTGGAACAGAGGGGATTATTGTGCTGATTGTACTAATACTGTGTCCCGGCCCTCCCCTCCATCCAGCTCTAATTCCACCCATCCCGCTCTTCTCTCTCCACACACTCTCTCTCTTTCATGGAGAGGGCACTTTAGCCATCATTCTTCCCATTCACGGCCCTTTTTTTTTTTCTTTATCATCCTTGTAGAGAGCCCTGCTATCTTTCCTCCCTTTTCCCTGGTCTGACTCCCAGTTCACCCTGAGTCTTGGCAACAGAGTAGAAAAATCCAACGGCGGCAGGAAAAAAAAAAAAAAAAGAGGTAAAAGAGAAGTTGAAAAGATAGAGAAACTTCAAAATACCCCACAGGAGGCTGCAGACGGGAAAAAAAAGGGAGAAAAAATAGCTGATGAGCAGTCGAGAGAAATATAGAGCCCCCTCAGGGCCGGACGTAATAAATTATGTTGCTCTGTTATCCTTTGTCCGGAAATCCAAAATTGATCTGTTTGTTTAATTTCTTTTTTTCTCTCTCCTTTAGAGCATGGGCGGCGCTAAACTGCCAACACTGCTACCTCAACAAGGCTTTGTGCTGTTAGTTAAAGAACAACAAAGAAAACTTGATTCTGTAATAGAAGGAAGGTTGATGAGATCTTGTATGAAGCTTGTATAAAGAGCCAGTATTGCTAAAGCCTGAACCCGCCGACCGCAGGTGCAGTGACGGCCCTTTTGAAACCTTAAGGATTATTCTTTGTTTGTTCTTTTGCTTTAACCCCAGATTGCGTGCCTTCCGCTTGAGATAAACGCAAAGCCTAGCCACAAAATCCAGCCAAGGTGAAAAAATGTATGAATCCAGTGTTTTTGTGCCGATACCTGCTCCACAGCGCCCCCTATTGAGTTAAAACTGCAGCCTCTCAGGCTACTTTGGTGAGCGTAACCATCATGCCAAGACGTACAAAAAAGTCTCTTAAGACCACAGAGAATTCTGAACAGGAAGTTCAGAAATTAGAGTTAAACACTGGATTTTGATGGTTTATAGGGTACATATTTGAACAAGTCTAGTCCCAGAGATTTTTTCTGATCAAATTCTAAATTTCTTTGTGTCCTAAACACACTGACGTTTAAACGTTATCAAAGGATTTTTCGCAACTCGATGGGCGTGGCCACAGACAACAGCCAAAGATGATTATTTTTTCAAATGCAAATCTTAATAGCTCTACTGTACAATTTCAGATCTGGATTAAAACGCACACGTACGTTCACACAACCTGAATGCATCTTTATACTTTTTTCACCTTAAACTACAGCGCCCCCTACTGTCAACAGGAAGTCATATGCTTTATTCCCATGGAGCACAGATGGCCTAGCGGTTAGGGTCACGCTCTGTATGGACAAACAGCCCTTGAGCCCGGGTTCAAGTCCGGACTGTGGCGACTTTCCTGCATGCCACTCCCCACTCTCACCCTGTTTCCTCCTCTATCCACTTCCTGTCCTTTCACATTAAAAGCATCTGTTCAGTAATGTCTTTCAGCCCTTCATTGAGTATCACCGATGGGCGTACGGGCCCGCCTATCGCTGCTTGTGGCTTTAATTTCTAATTTTTTTTTTTTCCAACAACCATTTCCTGTTTAAAGTTAAATACAGAAAAAAAGCTTTTCCCAGTTAGTTACTGTAAATATTACAGTATATACTGTCAGTGTGTTCCAGTGTAAATGGCTGTTTGGGTAGATTTGGTTTTATCTCCAATAAACTGCACGATCTTTCATTCTTGCTCAAACAAGCAAAAACCTTTTGTCTACAGCTCCATATCACAAACATTTAGCACGTTAAGCTTACTTTACCATAAATGCCGGCCTGGTAAAACAAGACATTTTACAATGAGTTTGCAAAGCCCTCTTTTTCATTTCATTGCTGTATTTTGTGTTTTATATTCTGTAAATAAAATGTTTTTCAAATGATGAAGTACTGTGATATTTCCCTCAGGCAGTTGTAGGTTTGAGGTTGTAATCTCGGGGATTTTCAGTTGAATAAGTTATCTTAGAATCACTGATTTTATCCGAATCCAACTGAGTAAAAGCTTACAGCAGAAGCCTTTTACACTGATATTATTTTTTGTTATATATAAAAAATAATAAAGGAGAAAAGCTACACTCCCCTGAGAGTGCAGGACCATTTTACTAAGCTGCAAGTACATTGTTACTGTGGATGAATTACAAAGATAAGATTTAAGACTACGAGTGATCACACTTCAGAAACACAACATGTTCAAAGACAGCAAACAGCCTGACTTCTGATAGAGAAAATCATCCCTGTCTGGATCTTTAAAACTATGATTGGCTGCTGCATCCAGTTTATCCATTTGCATCACATTCATGCTCTGATGGTGGAGGATGTTAGCACAGGTTCCAATAAAGATTAACTAATTCCATTAATATGCATTCACACCAAAACACTGCCCATCCCACTAGGGGCAACTCATGAACCTTGAACCCTCCAACCAGAACTTCCACTGGTTGTAAGTGCACTGCAAAGCAGCCACGGTTTGGCTCTGTACTCCCTCATCCATCCACATCCACCTGCTGCATTTTCAGAGCACAGCATGAAGCAACACCCCAACAGCTGGAGGTCCAAGATCAAGGATTTCCCACAGTGATTACAGAATCATCGACTTTCTGTCTTCATGATGAGCTTCTAATCATCCATGTTTTTTTTTTGTTTTTTTGTTATATATATACATATATATACATATATATACATATATATATATATATATATATACATATATATATATATATATATATATATATATATATATACATATATATATATATACATATATATATATATATATATATATATATATACATATATATATATATATATATATATATATATATATATATATATAGTGTTAGACTTTTTTTTTCTACACTGTTTCACTTAAACCTCTGTTTTTGCGTAAGTAAATAAATATGGATTCAAATAAATGTTGTTTACATGCAGCAGGGCCGGACAGTTAATCAAATTTTGATTGTGATTTTAGTTTTGGCTTCTCACAATCATAAAAAACATAATCAAAGAAAAACTTTACAAAAACCTTTTTTTTTTTTCTTTTTAAAAAGTTTTTTTTTTAAATGACTTAAAAGAGAATTTTCGGGTTGTTTTTTCGGCTGTTATTTGTGTATTTTGCATGTTGCAAATTTTGCAAGTTTTACAAATTTGCATATAGATTGGGTAATTATTTTTTATTTATTGTTAATTTATTGCTATTATCTAATATATTGTTATTATTGTCACTAATTTATTCTGATTGTTCTTTAACTTAAGGTTCAATAAATACTCATGTTTTGAAATCACTGAATAATTGTGTTTATTAATCATGATCTCAATATCAATCAAACAAGTCGTGATTATTATTTTTTTTTTATTATTATCTTTTCCATAATCGTCCAGCCATAGCATGCAGGAGGACTTTTCTCATATTGGCATTTATTGGGCTTGATTTAAGCTCGTTTAAACTTCTTGAAAGTCAAACATGAAGATAAATAAATAAATATCTAAAAAAACATCAGAGTTTAATAGTTGAGGCTTTCATAACCCTAATTAAAATAGCTTTGTATTATTCTAGAGGACTGTGTACTGTTTTAGAATCTAATTAGACAAAGATCACGTCAGTCGTGGAGTTGGAGCCTTTGGCACTTTGCACGTCTATAATGTCAGACTGACTCCGATCAAAGGTCGACTTCTGAGGTGGGTTTTTACAGAGGTTCTCTGAGGCGGTGCACGTGTGCAGAATCATCTTTGCGGCGCAGATAATTGACCCAAAGGAGAGCAATTACAAAGACTGTGTCATCAGTGCTGTAACAAGCAGTGTGAATTATCATGGCTTTGCCTGACGGTGCAACCTTTCCCTCCAGGCCACAACATACAGAGGGAATCAGAAAAAAAAAGCAATTAAAAATAGACTGTAGTGGAAAAAGAAGAAGGAGCAGCTTAAAGAAACATGAAGACACTTTTCTTATTCGCCCTTTTTCTTCTTTGTATTGAGGGGATGAGAAGAATTTGATTTCACTTGTTGGCGTCATCCTTGTAAAAATGGCTCAGTCACCATAAAAGGAGCTCCAAATTACAGGGTGCTTTTCATTGACCTAAATCTTACAGGGCTGTAACGTGGCTGCTGGGACACAGACCTCGATTTTATATGATGGGACTTATGGTCCAGCTTTCAAAAAGGCTCATGCATCTTCAAGCAGAAGTCCCCTTTAACTGCAAGAAGGCAGCTTAGAGACAAACGTTAGAGCCAGATAGGCGTTAATCTGTCACTCCACACCGAGAAACCAGATCATTAGATCTGCTTACCATAGTGACTTCTGGGAAAAGTATGTTACACAAGACTGGCTGAGAAACTGAGTTACAAAACCTGAAACTGATACGGCCGGGGTTTGTAGAGTTTAATCCTGCAGCCTGCGTCATGACCTCTTATTGATAAAAAAGACAGACTCCAAATGTTTATCCAAGCCAGTCCAGCATAGCGGCTGTTCAAAAGAATAATCCCAGTGAGATTAACCCCTTGATAGCTAGCTTAGGCAAAAGAGTTTAAAGGTTAAGGATGGCTAAATCTTGACTTAAAGGGAAACCAAGCTTTACTCGTCATGTCAGAGAGAAACAAGCAGGAGGAGGTCGACTCAGAGTCACTGCTGTGTGGAAAGGTGCTGGTGGAGATAAAAGTCAATATTTGGTTTATGTTCACTTACGATGGAGTCTGAGAGAAGACAGGATTCTGTGAACAACACAGAAAAGAACTGACCGTTACTTGCTTATCATACTAAGGGTTGAAATAAACTTGAGAGATTATTAAGAAATATGAACTTAAATCTACGTTTAAGGAAGTCAAAGGGAGACAAAATCCTGTTTTTCACCAAATCCGTATTATTTCTTTAAATATATGTGCAGCGTTTAGAACACCTGTGTGTGCACATTTGTTTTAGTATTTCTTAATAACAGAAATAATCTAATTTTATATTATTTCCCCCATTTTTTTATCAATATATACCTCAAGAACCTGTGATGGACCATGGTGGTACAGTTTTCCAACAGATTATGGTTTTAGCTGTGTGGATACTGGTACCTGCACATGGGGTTGTGTGTAAACAGCAAATGGTCCAACAACAGTGGGAACATATTGGATTTCAGTGTTTTGCACAAGGACACTTCGGCTGTGTGACACTTCAGAGCTGGGATCGAACCCTAAACCAGGGGTTCCCAAACTTTACCACGCCAAGGCCCCCCAAACAGCATTAGCTCCTGACCGGGGACCCCTTTTGCAAACCAAGATTTTTTTTTTTATTTTTTTGTGTCGCGGTATGAGGCTAAAAATGATGCTTTCAGGACCCGCACGGGCAAGGTAGCTTGGTAAAGGTAGCCATTTTTCTGTACGGCTTTGAAGCTATACTTAATGTATGCTGCCTCTAATTTTTGAATTTTAGTTGGCCACGAGTTCTAACATTTTTTTTTTTTTGCAGCAGAATCCTTCACAGCAGGGCTGTTGGACTGCTCCTTTGGTCTTTTTCCTGTCAAAACCTTTTCATTTTGTGCTAGCTAGCAGCTTGATAACAGGCGCAAACTGCCAGGTGACACAGATGATGACTTTGTCATACCCAAGTTTGAACTGTCACATGAGGTGTGGTTAAATACAATCGGGAACTTGAGAATCGGATGATTACGCAGTTTACGTGTTGAAAGAATAATAAAAAAATTAAATAATTTGATTCTTTTTTTTTTTTTTTCCTTTCATCCAATTTTCTGAGGCCCCCCTAGCACCCCCTGGTGGCCCCCCAGGGGGCCCCGGCCCCCACTTTGAAAACCACTGCCCTAAACCTTCCGATTGAGAGACGACGACTCCACCACTGAGCCACAGCCGCCTGACCATGTGTGAGAATTTATGTGAGACGTGCTTGATGAAATTTTCACAGATGCAGAAACCCATAGGATCCAGTTTCATATATTTACTTCAGGTCATTATTTGACTTATAGTTTATGTAATTAGAGGAGCTAACATTAGCGTTAGCATTACATTAGCCACCTTATGGGACCAAATTAAGTGTTAAATTAGCGCGCTGATTTTGTCTTTGCTTTTATTCTTCCGTATGACGTTTCACTACAAATGAAAATCAACAACATAAGCATTTCCATGAAGGAAGCTGCTGGAAAACAGCTGAACATTGGCATCCATGTTGCTACAGCCCAACAATGGTATTCTCAGTCACTTACCACTCAAAGTTCAGGCCAGATGAAGGTGAACATGATCACAATGCTCGACTCAGGTTTGAAAACCAAGCACCGTTTTGCAGGCGTTTTTGACTCATGACAGGGTTTCATCTTCATCAGAGGGTTAGCTCTCTTTTTGCTGAATTGGGGTCGAACCAGGCACTTTTATCACCCACATGTGAAGTCTGTCATTTTTACATCTCAACCGAAAAACTGTCTGCCTGCAGCACGATAATCTTCACAGTTCAAGGGCCAAATAAAGTGGGTTTCTAATATCACAGTACAGTTTTCTAAATATACGCTACATTTACACCAAAACTGTTGTTTGGGTCAAACTTTTATTTTCTTTTTTAAATTAGTAGGGATGTACTGAAAAAACACGGCGCTGAAAGCGTTTGTCTGCATGTCTTGTAGTGACTCTGACATTATTTTATTTATTTTATTTTTATTTTTTTCTCTGCTGTGTGTACATGGGTTTTGGGCGGAACTCTGCCGTGCTCGATGCAGAGAGCAGAGAAGAAATATGAATGCACAACCATTAGGCAGAAATGACATCCTGTTGTGTAAATAAGATAAATAACATAAAGTTATTTAGTATGTTAAATAAAAGAAGGAGCTATAGAGCTGGTCCATAAGAGAGGCAATGTGTAGCTTCTTCCATTTCAAGTTTTAAATGCTTTCTAAGCACCAGTTTTTAACACCTGGAGTTGGTGTCTTGTCAGTGGAAACAAAGAACTGGTGCTAATTTAGGCACTAGCCTGGAACTAGCACCGAACCAGCACTGGTGGAAATGCATTAATATAAATGTATGTAATGGTACCGATGATTAGAATGATAATTTATTTCAGTGTTTCAGTTTTCGGCCTTGGTTTACTGATTTTTCAGCCAAGAATTTCATCTCGATGATTCCCTGAAAGTTAGCTTAGCTGCACGGTAAGACCGTCTGTAGCGGTTGTAAAGCTGTCTGCGACACCAGTCCTCGGCCCAGTAAACCCAAAGTACTGACTTTAAACATTTATCTCATACGGCATCTCTTAAAAGAAAAGAAAACTCTCTCGGCTTTCACTGTTAGCCTCAATAGTGCTGCAAATCTGAGAGTTTGAAGCATGAATGAACAGAAAAGATTTAGTTTGGTTATTTATGCAGCGTGACACATTTCGGGGCCCTCCGGTAAAAATAAATTTCCTTTCTCATTTCAGCAAGCGAGGTCTGGCGGCTGTGTGTTCTGTCACAGCGGTTGTTCGGCCACATACTGTTTTCTCCGCTCCAGCATCCCTCCTCTGGTGCCATGAATGTCACAACTTCAACCACGGGCTCAACTAAAGGGGCGCCGGTCTTATTACGCCCCCGGGGGTCACCAGTTCCCCCTTCAGCCTTCACAAAAAAAAAAAAAAAAAAGAAAGCTTATGGAATCAGATACACTGTGTGGCTCGACAGATTACTCGCCGATGGCCTCCCACTCCTTCTTCTCGCTCTCTCATTTTGAGCCCTCGTGTTCTTTCCCCTCCTCCCACAGCCAATTTGTCAGGTGGAAACTGGGTGTGAAAAATGGTCGTGTTGTTCAATGAAGCCACTGGGGTCCGGGTTGGAGTTTATCGCTGCGTGTCGGACGATAACTAAGACTGATCACTTGAGCCTCAAAGATACGTGGTAAACATCAAACTAATGATGGCACTCTGAGTTACTGCTCCAGATTATTATTCCAGGGTCATTTGTTTGACATAATCTTTAAAAAAGTGGAGTCAGGAGGCGAGCGCTTTCTAAGAAAGAGAGCTCTAATTCCGTCCTGGCCGAGCTAAGAGCCTGTTGTTATATTTACACCTGCGTAAAGCAAAGATGCACTCAATTGGATTTAGAAGGTGAAGCAAATAGACACGACCTCTGTGGAGTTCAAGCGTTATGGCGCCAAGTGGCTGGATTACAGCGGCTAGTGCACTTGAATGAGCGGCACCTGCAGGAATCTATTAAAGGGATTTACTCAGTTTGCATGCGTGTGGGCAGTTGAGTGTGCGTGTGTGTGTGTGTGTGTGTGTGTGTGCACATGTGAGGAGCTGTAGTTGTGTCTGTCTGCTTTTGGGCTCCCTGACAGCTCGTGTTTAAAGGTCTATCCCCTAATTGCACTCCCCATTCCCACACTCATTAGGCGAGACTGGGTGTAAGGATTGTAAATACAGCATGAGAAGTAGAGAGAAGACAGAGTGAGGGAGGGAGGGAGAGAGAGAGAGAGAGAGAGAGAGAGGAAAAAAAATCAATGTGATTGAGTGTTCTGTGCACAGACTGTTATACCCCGGACTTCCTAACAATGCATTCTGAAAAGGGAGGAAAGGGGTGAGGGGAACAAGGGAGGAGGTAAAGCGCCTTGTTTACAATAACAAGCCCATCTAAATCCCTGCGCATTGAGAGCCTTCCATGAACACATGGCTGGGATCACGTGGTACCTGCCCAGCAGTATCACAGTACCACTGAGCTGACAGATTGCTTTGTCTAGGAGGTGATTAAGTGGGATGCGGGGCTTTTATAGACACAAAAACTGACTCTGCGTAACAGACGAGAGCGTCGCGGTCACGCAGCTGCAACCAGGAATGTGGAGTGTGAGTGAATTAACGCCTTATCAAACTGATGAAGGCTGTGAAACGTAAACAAGGCAGCAGAGTTCTCTGTCTCCCCGCATCCCTCTCGCTATATGAGCCTGATTCCCACACATCCTGCACCTCCAGACTCCGTGACGCACTTCGCCGTCAAGACAAGAGTTCATGGGCGCGAACTGCGGTGACCAGTCTGCGTTCTGTGCGCCGTATCAGTGGCATGTAAATTCATCTCTTAAAGGATGACACGTCACTGCAAAACTGCGCGTAATACCGCGCGGGAACGGGGCAAAAAGGATTACAGAGCACTTTGTAGCCAGCACAACAAGCTGAGCCTGAAAACCCGCTAAAAATATCAGGAGGATTCCTTTCAGGGCTGGTTGGACAAAAGTTGGCAAGCAGGTCAACTTTGATCCTCACACTTCTCATCTTTGTTTACTTTTTCTGACAGCATGTCATCGAGACCAAATCAGCAAAGATGAGGGTTTTTTTTCCCTTCCACTCCAAAACTGACCACCCCTCTGCACTGCGATCTGCTGCGTGCAGCTCCCTGCATGCCTGCGCGGAGGATGCTGCCCTGCATCCTCCGCGCGAGGATAAGGAAAGTTGGAAGCTGACCGCTCTTACCTTATAATCGCTGTGTCGCCCTGGCGGATGGTGATGTTGTCGGTTGCCCGCTGCATGTCCACACTCCGGACGGGGAATCCTGTGGGGATAAGACACAGCAGTCTGAAAAAAGAAGCCTGCAATTGCCTCCAACACGACTTGCGTCCGACTTGCATTTTAAAGCACAGCAGGAGCGCGCTTTTCGGCAGAAATAAATCCAATGGGGGGGGTTTAAAAAGCGCGCAGTAAAGAGTAGTTGTCCAGACTAATCGGAAACGTGAGATGCCTTATGGTCCAGAGCAGTCCCGAAAGGTGCGGGTGTCAGAAAAGACTTTTAAGGTATGAAATCCTCGCTCTGTAATCCACTGATGCGCAATACTCTCCGCGTAACGGGACGGCACAGCCAGCAGCAGCGATGGAGAGAGGCGGGCTTCTGCTCAGAGTCTGGGAAAATCACCCCCCACCATCTCTCTCTCTCTCTCTCTCTCTCTCTCTCTCTCTCTCTCTCTCTCTCTCTCTCTCTCTCTCTCTCTCTCTCTCAGATTATCCTGCCGTCTGGGCTGTGATGCTCCCCTCATTGGTTGTCAGGACAACAGCACCACCTGAGGTCCCTTTCTGTGAGACACAGCTGAGGAAGGACCAGAGAATAAGGAGTGAAAGGAGCGGTATAAAGAGGACCGAGGTGGCCCATGGTGGGTGATAATGCCAGACACCAGCATCCTGACTGTAGCACAGGTGATAATCTGGACACAACTTCCTGCTCTCATTCCTCCCTGGAGGTGAAGCCTCTCGTAAAGACACTCAGCGCGGATCACTACAGCAGCAAGTTGTCATTAGTCTTCAAACATATTGTGTGCACACGTCTTGTTTTCTGCAGCAGCAGCTTCAAGGCTTTTCATTGAGGCAATTTTCTCTGCGCGTTGAATCCTGCACTGGCTAACTCTCTCCTGCTAATTATGGTTCAACGTGGTAAAACTCATTAAGCTCAGCGTGTTGGTAAGGCAGCCTGCAGTGAAACGTGGAAATCAGTCTTGAAGCTTTTGGGAAATAAAAAAAAAAGGTAAATAAAAGGTAAATTAAAGGTGTTCGCACAGTAAAAGTTTATTTCATGATTTTTTTGTTTAATTCTGAAATGTTGATATTTTTCCTGTTTTGGGTAGAGTTACCTTTTTAAAACCTTTGTACCATTTCAAGCTTTTCATTGGACTTGAACTGCTTTAAAAACAAAACACTGATGGAGGGGGGTCAAAGTGCCTTCCAGGGTCAAAAACTGTTTCTAATTAATCTAAGACCCAGTTCGTAGTGAATGGAAGCACTGAGTATTGAATGTTGAATGATGTTGCTTCTTCTGGCCCTTGATGACGGCACCTGTGGCCAAACAGACGTGAAGCACTCCGTCACACCTACCAAGGTTTTCTCCTCTGGTCTAAATTCTTGCTTGTGTTGTTTGTCACTTTGGACGAAAGCTTCTGCTGAATAAAATTGTAAAATTGCATATAAAGGATTTTTCATTCATACATATAAACATAAATATGGATCAGCTGTTGAATTAAACCATCAATGGAAAATGATTTGTTTTCTACAAGATGTGCACATACAGTAGGTAATCGATTTTTTGGGGTTGTTTTTGGATCTGTTTATGTTCCCACCACATGGGGGTCTCTGGTCTCTGGCACTGGTGGAAAAGCAGGGAATAAAATTAACACCCGCCAAGCGCCAATGGCAGGTAAAAAAAAATGGTTTGGCGGGGGTTTTTTTTGCGCGCTGATAAGTTTGTCCTGTGTGGCTTCCCGTCAGAGGGACTTGGAAGTTTACATGCGCAGTGCGTAGTCTCACCGTGTGAATGTGAATCTTTTTCCGCGAAAATGTGGAGACACATCCCCGGTGTCAAAGAACCTGAGCCTCCCGCACCAGCAACACCGGTGTGCAAAAAAAAGGCGAGAAACTGAAGCTGCTAGCGAAGAAGAAGGAGGAGAGAGAGAGAGGGGCCGTCACAGCGAACCTTCAAAGAAAAATGGCGAGTGGAGGCGGGCAAGACTCTGTCTATGGCTAAAGTATAATGCTAATAACAAAATGATTGCGCTATGCATGCAAAACCAACGCAAGGGCAAGGGCCATTCATAGTGGGGACTCAAAATATGAAATTGGAAACTGTGTGATGCTTTCAAGCAATACATTTCTTCATTTGTTAATGCAGCCAGGATCTAATGGGGTAAAGAAAACGTTGGGGATGTTATTATTTCAAAGTGAGAAAAAAACTGTATTTTTCAGTTAAAAAATACATAATAATTTTTGGCCGGTGGAAAAAATATTTGGCTAGTAGAATTTTGGAGTCTACTAGCCAATGGCCGGTGAGTCAGAATCCTAGTTTTACACCCTGTTGAAAAGTCAAAGTCTGTCTCAACTCCGCCTCTTTACCTCAGTATGGTTGAGTTCAAAACACACCACAGAGCCAACGCTGCATCAGCAGTCTGGAAGTTTTCACTGCTTCAGACGAGGATAACACATTTTCTGTTTGCTCAACGTGCCGCGAGTGATCGGAAAGAAGAAAAGAAAAAAGGAAAAAAACAACAACGAGTCTTCGAAGTCACCTGAAAAGCAGTGGCTGCAGTGTGCATTAGCACAAAAACAGCAGCTCTGCTGCTAAGCAGACGAATCCCCTCCTGCTGTGTGTGATGTAATCCCCACACACAGACAGCCTGATGCACAATGTCACTGTCATATTCTGATTTTACTCCAATAAGTAAGCTTAGTCTGACAGCCCAGTGACTGGTTGAAGACTTAAACATGCAGAGATGCCAGAAAGTCTTTTAATTTGTTTTTATTTAAGCAACTTTAGTTCTTGTATGAATTCGTACATTAGATCAACATTCTGTCTGTTCATCTTTCTCAACTAAATTCTGGACTTTCTTATCCTCAGGTGTTCATAAGTGACACATTTAAAGTTTAAAAATCTAAAAAAAAAAAAACTTTTAGTAACCGTGTCCGTATTGGTCTTCAGAAGCAGGTTATGATCCATATCCTCATCATGCAGCCTTGTTCTAAAGGTACGGCTGAGGCCGGCTTGAGCTTAATAAGCCATGATGTGGATCTCACTGAAGAATTGCTTGATGAACTGCAGAGTTTAAATCTAGATGCTGCATCTGGAATTTTACTTGAATCAGAAACGACATTAAAATTAATGATTCACAATCAGACACACAACACCTTCAATCAAAGGAGTTAAATCTGTGCACAGAGTGGGTAAGAAGAGCATGCTAATGCTAATGTGGAATGATCATACATGATGCTCAAGATTGCACAAACTTGCGTGATCCCTCTTATCTTTCATAAAGCAGTTATTATGGTGCACATACAATGCAGAGTAATCCCGTTCTGAGCTCCAGCAGCCTGATTGAACCAGTGCTTGGCTCTGTGGCTAAGCCGCATTCCCAACATCAGCAGATTCTAAGCACCAGATCAGACGCGAACCACTGTTTTTCAGCCGTAGCCTGCTGTGACATGTAAGCTTTACAGCTAGATTAGAGAGGGAATGGCAGTGCAGATGAACGCATGGCTGAGGAGGAATTACAGGGAGGTAATTGATATTGGGAGGTGCTAATGTTGGTGTTTAGTTAAGGAGCTCTAAAATGTGTTTTTTTTAGAGAGATGCTTGCAGAGCTGCTTCCTTCTTGGCCCTTAATAATCAGTGCCATTTCCTCAAAGCTTTGGAGGTTTAAGCTATCTTGGAGATTGCACGGTTTATGAAAGAGCATATGCATTAAGACCACTTAAAAAGGGACTGCTGGGCTCTGAAGAGGAGAGGAGATGCACTCCTTTGCATACAGATTTACACAGGAGCGACTCCTGAGTGGCTCTTAGATGTATTTTTGGCTGGAAATTCTCAGAAGTCTGTTGATGGTCTGAGGTACTTTGTGGGGTGTGTTTGTCTGTGAAGACCTTATAAGTAAATGCTCAGTTGTATTTTTCAATTCTTAAAACGACCATAAATAGATGTCCACACTTGGCGAGTGTGGAAGAACAGTTCCCGTTGGGTGGGTGAACGGGTATGTGTGTGCACATGTGTAATAAGTGGAAATGTCTCTTCAGAGAGATGGAGGAGGGGAGGTCAGGAGCGCAGCAGCTTTAACCAGCCCTTAACAAACGACCAGTGATCCCTCATTCCACCCCACAGTGGAGGACACACATGCTGACACACACACACGCTGACACACACACACACACGAATGCTGGAAGACAGAGGGATTATTATCATGCCAGTGGGATGCTCTCAGCATAGCAGTGGCGTTCGGACAGCAGAATTGGCCTTACTTTCTGCCTCAGCGTACACAGCAGACACTGTACATAACTCCTATATCGTGGAATATGCTTAACTAGAACTATAAACAGCACATCCTTCCCTGGGGCCCAACTTTTTTGTTCATTTAATCCAGAAATTATGATAAACTATGTGCATCCTTTTCTGTGCATCCACAGCAAACGCTGCTGCAGTGCACCACAAAGCCACAGATACACTTGGAGGACATTATGCAAAGCACAGTGACACTGAAATCACAACTTTTGCACTCTCCTATTGCGTGTGCGTGTGTGTGTGTGTATGCTCAGTTCTGTTCTGCCACGTGTGACACAAATAATGAAAAGCAATGCTTTTATAGGTATTACCTTCACAGAAGCAGAAGCAGAGAATTGTTTATCACCCAGCTCGTATTGCTAAAGTTAAAAAAGGTGACAATAAGGAACACTGCGGGATGCAGCGCTATTCAAACACAGAATAATAAAAAGAAGTCATACCTGTGCTTCCTCACACTTTGAAATGAAGCCATCACACTGCATAAAAATTAATCAGATGCTGAGATGTTTACAGGCTGGATTTAAAGATGTTCCTGTTCCTGATATCCATCAGAAACGCACGGCTTGGCCTTGTATAATTTCTTAACACAAGGTCTGTATCACAGGGCAGGCATTATGGAGTGATTTTATTATTACACATTAAGAGGTGACCTGACTTTGTCCTCAGCTCATTAGTCACAATGACTGTGGCAGATCGACTCGGCACAGCCTGGCGGATCGAAGAGGACAGACTGAGAGAGGCTGCAAGAAATGTAGATGCACGACTGATGCATGAAAAGAGCAACAAACAAAAACACAAATGAGCAACTACTGTCCCTTTAGTGTCAACTTCCATAAACACATATGTCCATTAAATTCACCGGTCTCCAGACGATATAAAAGGATAAAACTGGATGATTCTAAGGGCCTCTGACTGACAGGGATGCTACAAATCTTTTTATGCTCAGGTTGTTCTGGAAGCAAATGAATGGAGAGCAGATCTTCTTTTTAACACTACTTTTCTTTGTTCAATATAGCATTTTCCCAGGATGCAAAGTGATAAGTTAATGTCTTTATTTGTAGTAAAGCAGCGCTATTGTTTGAAACATGACAACAAGAAAACGTGAACTCAGTGTGTAATATAGTTTTTTGCAGTGTTGTTTTCATCAACGATGGTGATGACAAAATTTCATTGACAAGACGTCCGATATTCAAAATGCATGAAATTTCTGCCCATTGTGTGTATAATCTGTCTCATAAAGACACACATTAACACATTAAGTTTATAGACCCCATCACAACCTACGTTATCATAAAGACGTGCTCACATTTTGGCAGCAGAAGCAGCATTTATCTCCGTTCATTCAGACGACTTTTCATTCTTTAAAAATTAAATCCAAACTGTCAGCAGCATAAAAATGTCCGCTTGTCCTGTGGTCGGTTGTCAGAAACGATACCACACCATGGAGTCAACTTCTAACCCCTGATTCACACATACAGCGTGAGCGCTGCGGTCCGTCAGCGCTGCGCACTGCGCTGTATTTCGCTGCCATTCAAGTCAATCAGTGCATTCACACAGCCCGCGCCGCGGTCCGTCTCCGGCGCGTGCTACCAAAGGCTGCTCGCTGTTTCGCTGCCAGTCTATTCTTGCTGGAGTACGCTACAGAGACGCGTCAATCTCCACGGAGCAGATCGTACCAAACAGGAAAACAGACACGAAAAACAATCAGAGTTTCCGGTCTTTTCAAAATAAAGCACCATGTTCAGACTGTCGATAGTAAAATTATCCTCGTATATTAAAACTACGACACTGACACAGGGCCAGCAGTCATCAGCGGGTCAGACCCAGAGGAAATCTGACGCCATGGACGAGGAAGAGTTTATATTGGAGGCAGAAAACCAGATAATTATATACGATACAACACATCCTTTATATAAGGACACCAACAGAGACTAAAAGGGAAGGACTGAATTAATGAAGCTCTGGGAGGGCAGGTGAGTTTAACATACTAAATATCATGAAAGTAGTTGTCATGGGTGTGATTCCTGCGGGAACATGTGGTTCTCCTGTGATCTCGTGTATCCAGCTGCTATGAGTACGCTGAGCTGCGCTCCGCTCCTGAGACGGATGCAGTGTGAATTGGCTCGCGCTGACGGAGTATGTGTGAATCAGGGGTAAGCAGTTCAGAGTGTTACAGAACAAGTGGCGTTTTGGAGTAAACCGTGACTGTGCTAACTGGTGACTTTCAGTTGAATGTGTCAGCGATTGTTGGCCCAGGTTCACCAGTTAACAGGGTCACACTTTACACCGAAACACCAGCAACAGTGAAAAATCAGCTTTTAAGGACACAACCATTTTACACCAGGCTGTAGGCATGTTTGATTCTGCCTTAAAAAAACTGGATTACAGGGTTTCTTGGCCTTTGGTGCCAGCCTCTGGTGGACGCTCTAAGAATTACCCAGATTCATCATGTCTGTATTCGTCCAATCACCTCTCTGGGTTTCTCTGTAACCGTTTGATCATGACGACACTTTCTGTGGGTTGTGTTCCCATATTTCCTGTTTTCTTTACCGAAAAGTTCCTCACTGCACAGCTTTCTTTGTGAAGCTATAAATGCATCTTTTAAGAACACTTTGCACCCTAAAGTTTGTTTATAGTGAGGGGAAAGTGTTACTCAGTCTGTGAAAACAGTCACATTACATCTGGCGGGGCTCTGAGGGAGCTTTTTCAAGTTTGTGAAAACAATCCTGACGCTGCGGCGTTATCTCAGGGTTATCTTTGTTTGTTCTCAGCGACAACCAATTTGCAACAAGCGGCTTGTGCTCGAACGTTGAGATTTTCCTCACACAGTTTATTAAAATGATTTTTTTTTCTTTCTTTTAATGGTGAAGTCAGTTCATTTGCCATGGCGACAATAGCTCAGCCTGTGAAGACAGCTATAATAACATCTGCGGTGGCTCCGCTCAGTGAAGTAGGGCTTCAAGCTTGTGAAAGTAACCCTGATGCCATGGTGATGTCTCACGGCTTTCTTTGTTCGGTCTTTGAGACAACCAATTTAAAACAGGCGGCTCGTGTTTCAAACCAGGCGCTCGGAATTTGAAAGACATGAGCTCTGCTAAAGGGACAAGAAAGGGAAAGCATCTGAGGAGAAACTATGATGAGGTGCATTATGGGAAGATGTTTTTGTTGCTTTCCTCATTCTGGCACTATTCAGAAAACTAAACAGAATAACTCGGGTCTGCTGCTGTAATTCTGACATCTTAGCGATAGCCAAACTGCTGTTGAATTTCTCACAGCAGGTGCTCCATTTGGTCGACACCCACAGAACCAGCATGCATGGAGCATGTTTGGGGTTCCCATTGGCGTGCCGAACGGGTAGTTAGCATGAGCTTCATAACACATTTCCTTTTTTAACATCTGTTTTCCTCTACTTGTTTGACAAACAAGATACAAATATGTGCTCAACAACACTCAACGGGAAAAAAGACAATTTTCCACAATGAGGACAAAACTGGAACTTTGTTTGTTTGTTTGAACATATTTTTAGCTCTTCCTTCGACCTGTCACACACTCCACATGACCCTCGCAGTGATGAGGCGTTAACATTCCTGAGAAAATGAGGGCGACTGTAAATGTGTCACATATGGCGCGTCAGAAAGGCTGTCAAACTGCTGTGAAATATCACGCCGAGTGCTAATTGCAGGGAGCTCAAAGTCTGTCCACTTATCAATGTCCAAAGATGGAAGCACCACAAGGTGACAGAGAGGAGGAGAGTAGGATCATGGGCGCAGATGGCAGAATGGACGGGGGGGATATGACCCCGACCCCCCCCCACACACACACACACTATCCTTACAAAAGGCGTCAAACATCGGCGGTAAAGCAGAGGATTAATGTTCCGTTAGTTGGACTAATTCACATGATCTCACATAGAGAGTCCTGCGTTTGATTGCTACGGCTAACGGTGTGTTCATGGTGGACATGGATGTCAGAATTTTGATGCGAAACGCCTCCAAAGTCAGATGAATCTCACCGGCTCGACATGGAGTTCATGTCATGTGCTGCTCATGTCGTTACGTGTTTTGTTGTACATTTGTGAGGCTGAGAAGCACTGGGAGTGCTGGGAGCGCTCAACTTTAGGGTGATGTTGAACGCACCATAAGAAACGTTTCTCTCTCTCTCTCTCTCCTCAGGGTCCCAAACAGGAACCAGTAGCTGCCTGCAGCGTTGCCAACTTAACGACTTTGTTGCACTATTTAGCAACTTTTCAGAGCTCACTTTTTTTTTTTTTTAAGCGAGTAGCAACAAATCAGGCAACTGTGCTGAAGTTTGGGGACTGAAGTGACAGCATGCATCGATCTCCAGCACCCTCTGCTTCTCATTGGGCAGCCGGTGCTGAGCCCCTCCCCCATCCAAACACTCACAGGCAGACTCCTCCCTCACAGACGACTGCAATGTATATAAATAAAGCTTGTTTGACTCTTTAGGGTCATATTTGCTGGTCCCAAGCCTGGACAAAGTTCATTTATGAGCTTTTTACACACTCACTTTCCCTCCTACAGCGTCCATGACAGTCACATGCAAATGACATGTTATGTAAATTAGACGGCGCCATCATTCAGCAACTTTTAGCGACTTCTGGGCCAGCTGATAGACTTTCCTTACTGAGGAGTCAGAAACACTGGCAGCCTGGTGGAGTTTAATGTTTTTGAATATCATTTCAGAACGAGCGTCTTTGAAGGCGAATCGTGTTTCAGGACGTGTTCTCTGTTTTGGAGCTCAAGATCAATACTGGCCTTAACACCGGAAAAAGTTTCAACAAGAGGAGCGATAATGGGATTCTGATTCCTCATCCAGCAGCCCCGCGCTCCTCGTCCATGCTCTATCTCACCTCTGCATGAAAACAAATGGCACTTGGCTCTGTTGTGAGCTAAAGGAGATCAATGAGCCAGGCTGCTCGCATCCCTCTTTCTTTTTTTTTTTTTCCCTCCCTCTCAACGCCAAACACACTTTGTGTCAAACATGAGTATGCTGCACTGGCAAAACATACCCCCCCTGCACACACACGTGTGTGTGTCTGTGCACTGGACTAAAACCACAGAGAGAAGAGATAAAAAGAGAACAAGTTTCTTTCTCTTTACAGAAAAAGAGTGCATGCATAATATGCCCTGGCATCCTTATCAAAACCTGAGTCTTGGCAGCAAAATGCATGATACACAGGAAAAAGGACCCAGCAACATACTCAGCAGTATATTGTATCACCACTAACCCACACACACACACACACACACTCACTCATTCTAACACACACAAACACAAACAGAAAAACCTACCTTGGCCTGAAGCCTTGCTCTCATCTTTCTTTCTCTGTCAGCAGAAACACAAAATATGGCAAAACTTTAACTCGAAGCTTTGTTCACAGTAGATAAAACTTGCAAAGTTTGGAGAAAAAAAAAGGCTGTTTAATGTGAAACGTGTTTCACTCAGCTTCGACATTATAATGACACATTTTGAGAAAACACCAAAGAAACGAACAAACTCTGGCTTCACATTTATTCAAAAAGTTGCTTTTAAAATTAGTTGGCAGAAGATGAAAGTGGAAAACAATCGCCCATGTTTGCTTTTTTTTTTTTGTTTTTTCCTCTTTTTAAAGTCTCTTTTCGTTGCTTTTGGTTAGATTAACATCTGAGTAATGTTCTGTATTCCCAGAGAACCCTGTGTAAGCTGGCAAAACGCCTACCTGCAGAGGCTGCCAACACCTACTCGCAAAAGACAACACTCACGAAACACACTTCAGAAAACACATTAGTCATAAAAAAAAAAAACACTCCAAAAACAACCTTTAAGGGCTCCTTTGCAGAGATGCTTGACCTCAACAAAGTTTGAGTCGTCCAGCGAGTTGTTCGGTTTGCGAGCAGATGTCTAAATGAACCTGCAGCTCTGATGTTGTTTTCTTTGTGTTGATACGTGAGCTTAACAAGGCTGGCAGCTGGTGAGTAATTCCCTCCCTGGATAGTTGATGTTGCTTTTTATTAGATCTACAACTGCAGTATGTTGGATATGTGATGGTATGATGTCTAGTTTTTCGATGCTGCTTGTATCTTCTGCCCGGGGATCAAGTCTCTATCTCAGTGAAGCAGCAACCTTTGGTCTTCAAATGAAGCCGATACAAAAGAGCCAAGAACTGCAGCTCTTTCAGCTGTTTATGTTCAGTTTCACCCAAAGTTTTTCAGATACGAAGGCAAAGAAGTTTTACATGATTAAGAGCAAAATCTGGCAGTTAGTTTGAGCCAGTATTTCAAATATGGTGGCCGATGTGAAGCAACAAAACTGCTTTAAAAACCACTGAATAAAGCTGCTGAGATGAAATGTATGTTTTGTACTCTTACAGCCTGTTAACTCAGTAATTAAGTTAAAATGCTGAGTCAGAATTTTATTAAGTTAAAATGCTGAGTCAGCATTTCAACTTATAGTTCTTCGACTTTATATTCACTTCTTCTTCTTTTTCTTCCGTACGTTTTTTGGCACCTATCTCCTTCCAGGACATGTGTGCTATGACTTTTCTCATCTCTAACTCTTAAACTTTTTGAATTATTTCACTTTTTGTCAAAAAAAAATTTCCAATCTGAAATGACTGGAAAACTCAGACTTTTGCTCCTTAAACTCCTTCAACTTTGAGCTCCTCAAACTTCATCATACTTCCACTTACAGACTCAATTCTTGCTCAGCTGGGAGTCAAATAACATGCAAAAATAGTCCAACACACACACACACACAGGAGAAACATGTTCACATACAATTTTTTTTTACATTTTGTTGTTTAGACGGTCAAAAGGCTTCTTCAAGTCTTTTTAAGCTCATTTTCACCTCTTTTTCCTAAACTTCTCCTTCACTGTTTCTTCCTCACTGCTTCTTCACTCTTTTTTCCCCACTGTTTCTTTCTCACTTCTTTTACACTCCATCTTCCTCTTCACTTTTATTACTCACTCTTTCTTTTTCAATCCTTCTACCTCACTTCCTGGTCTTCTTCACTACTACTTCTTCACTCTTTCTTCTTCACTTTTTTTCACATTTCCATGGTATGCTTTTTTTTACTCCTTTCAGCAATTTTTTTTTTCACATTTTTCCACATTTTCAGCTTTTTTTTCACCATTTCAAGTCTTCAGCTTCAGCATTTCAACGCATTTGCTGCAAAGAAATGCAACATCTCTAGTTCCAAAAGAAGTCCAACACATAAAACCAGATGAGACATACCTTATTTCCCTGTTTGTTCATGACCTCGTTATTTATAAGGTTGAAAAGTCAAAACTAAGAAAACTTAGTTTCAAAAGTCTGAGGCAGAAAATCCAGTGTGAAAAAATCCAAAATGTCCAAATGAGGAAAGTAAACACAAAAAGTCAAAGACAAAATCCACACGAGAAACACTGGTGATCGTGGAAGGAAGAGACGCTAAGACTCACTGAACTTACAGAAGGAGAGAAGGAACAGAGTCTAAATGCACACAGGCCCAGGCTAATCAACACACAGGTGTGACACAAGACACAGGTGGAACTAATTAAAGTAATCAGTCAAGGAGGGAGACACAAGATCAGAAAGAAGAAATCAAGCAGACACACATGGAACCAAAATTAAAACTGGAAACACGAAAGACAGAGAGAGATCAGTACAGATACAGAGACAACGAAAACAAGAAGACAAAGAGTGAAAAGAGAAGGAAGAGAGGGAGGAAACGGTACCTGAAATACACAACATGAAAATATAAAACTAAACTACAGTAAGGACGAAGACAACACGAGGTATGATTTACAAAACATAAACAAACAAACAGGAAATAACTGGAAAACACTAAATGAGTTGAAATATATTAAAAGTTTTCTGATTTAAATTTATTTTTGTTTAATGATGAACCAAACTCTTAAATCACAAATATAATCTGTAAATATTCCCGCTCTAGTGGGTCGTGTACGTGGGATATACGTTCCTCTGTTCTTCAGATTAGGGAAGCAGCATACAGTGGTGCCTTGACTTACGAAATTAGTTTTTCCCATTGAAATGAATTGAAAAGCCAAATACTGTATAAAAGCACAATAAAACAAAATGGAGGAGGAGGAGGAGAGGAAGGCTAAACTGAATAACTGAATCTTATTGGATGATTTTTGCCCTTCTCTCCTCACTTTCCTCTCTTTAATCTGCAGGTGTTTTGGATAAAAACCTGTCCAATCAGCTCAGTTTTTATCCTCCCTTTCAGAATGTTTCTAAACAGATTGGACACATGTCATTAAAAAGCACCGTCACACGTCCAGCTGCAGCTTTTATTGGGCGTTGCTTTTAAATAAAGTCTGATAACTGCGAGGACAACGCTGATGCTTCACTGAGAGCTAACTGCTTAAAGTGAACGAGTGAGACGTGAGATGCTGGGCGGATGTTTCGGTGTTCATTGTGGCGTTCGCTGAAGCTGGCTCTTAACCTGAAATTTAATTTTTCAACACAAAGCAAAAAATCGTCCAAGAGACGGCTCAAATCTCAAAAAACTTGTGAGTTTGGACACGAGTCAGTCAAGGCACCACTGTAATGTCTCACATTAATAACATCAGCCGGTCTGCATACTTCCACCTGCGCTCCATCAACCGGCTCCGCCCCTCCCTCAACCCGCACACCACTGCCATCCTCGTCCATAGCCTTGTCACTTCTCGCCTTGATTATTGTAACTCACTCCTCTTCGGCCTCCCTCAAAAGTCCCTACATAAACTTCAACTGGTCCAGAACTCTGCTGCCCGGATCATCCCTAAAACCCCCTCATCCCACCACATCACCCCCGTCCTTCAGCAACTTCACTGGCTTCCTGTTAATCAGAGAATCATTTACAAAATCCTTCTGTACACCTTCAAGTCCATCCACAACCTCGCCTCTTCTTACCTCTCCGATCTCCATATTCCATCCCGTCCCCTCAGATCGTCCTCTTCCCTCCATCTCAATGTGCCCACTGCCCGTTTTTGCACTACTGGGAGCAGAGCTTTCAGCTGCTCTGCTCCCCAACTCTGGAACTCTCTCCCACCGGACCTCCGTAACTCCAATCCAAACTCAACACTCATCTGTTTAGACTTGCTTACTCTTTTTAAACTGTTTCCCATGGACCTCCTTCCCCATCTTTTATTGTACTGTCAGATGGGTCTTTTATCTATATCTGTATTTTTTATATATACTTTCTGTACAGCGACCTTGGGTGTCCTGAAAGGCGCTTTTAAATAAAATGTATTATTATTATTATTACTAATAATGTGTTTAAGGGCAGTTTGAAGTCCAAGGCTGGCCCCACACCATACGATCTAAGGGCCTGATCGAGGGGTTGGAGGCACAACCTGATTCAGGGCTCTTTGTAACCAACATTATGTATCCAAATAATCCTCAAGTGTACGATGTCAGTGAGTTCGATCTGAACTGTATTTATTTGAGCGGTCTCAAACAATTCCGAAATGAAAATTTTGACTCACTCTGACAGCTGATGTGTCGACCATCATATCAAAAACAACAAACATCCATTTAACTGCTTGGGTTCAACTATAAAACTCTGATAAGAAGGTCGTAGGATTAACTCAAACATCAGAATCTTTTTCATCTTAAAACAAAATTTGGAATCGTTACATAAATGATTTAATTTCATGTTACATTGAACTGAAATGAGTTAGCTGGAGGGATCAAACTGAATCAAGGTGGAAATCAAATCAGATCAGGAACATATGAAGTGATCCAGTCAACCAGTGATGATGTTATGGCACCATGTTCGAGTCATTTCAGTCTCTGAATTTTATTTCTGTTTTTATCTGTACTTGTCCTCCCTGCCTCCATCTCTTCATTAATATAAACTTTGCCGAAAGCTGTTTTGGTCTCAAGCCACACTTGAAATACTTCACTACAGACCTGGATCCCCAAAGGGGAACCCATTTCCCTAATTACCATGAGATCCTGTTTTTCCCCTAAAGAGCTTGTTTTTTGTTTTTTTTTACAGTCAGCTGCCCACTCAGTTATTTAAGCTTCGCCTGTATTTGACCTGGCCAAGATGTTATGGCATCCAACTTCAAAAGCAGCATCATTAGTCAGAGTCCAGCAGCATTAACAGGCTACGTTTCAGTTCTGTGTGTTTCCAGGTCATTTACAGCGAGCAGCAGCTTTTTGATGCTGAGCTGGCTCACTTCATCCAGTGGTAAAATAAGAGGGCATGACTCAGCAAAAACCCCAGGATGAGACTCTTATGTATGAGTGTAGCATAAACTATCTGTACATTTAGAGAGCTGACATAACACAGCAGCTGAGTTAGCTGTCTGGTATTGGTAAAGAAGATTTGGCACCATTTTTTTCATGGATGCAATCCACGTACTCGGCTCAGCTGCACAGCCCACAGTTACATGTTGCTTTTAAATATGGCGCCATGTAAAGGAGCAATAAAAAAGCTTTGAACACACTATGATTCACAGTCAGTCTGTAAATTTCCAGAACTTAACTTCATCCATCTCCTCTAATGGAGATGATCACACCGCCCTCCAACCCCCTAACTCAGAGTTACTCAGATCTGACCCCTGAGGGTCATTCCTCCCCTTGTTGTGCAGCTCCATCAGAGGAGGATGATTGGTTTACGCTGCAGCTGGAATGGTCAAGGTGAAATCAGACAGGACATACATGATGGCATGTTGTACTTTTTTTTCCCCACCGTATGTTGTTGTTCAGACTGATGGACTGAAGAATCTCGTCCTTGAGAGCACGAAGCGACAACACGAGTGAAACCATCACGAAAGCTGCTTCTCTCTGAAGTTCCTCTTCCTCTGTGTTGTTCATGCGTCAAAGTACGGGACGCATTTCACAAAGTGATGGACGACTTATTAAAACTTCACAGTCCGGGCACGCACAATACGACTCTGAGGACAGTCTTCATAAATTAAAGGCAATGGTGTGAAATTGACTCATTCATGCACTTAATTTTATTAACTTTAAGTCCCGCCCCTCCCCTCTATAACCACAAAGGCAGTTTGAGTTCTGTAATGATGGCAGTATTGATATGAACCTTTAACAGAGTCCTCCACTGAGCTGTCTGCTTGTTGGACAAACAAATGAAGCAGTGAAGCTTTTAATCAACAAGAACATTTTATTACATCAGAGTCATTTAAACTAATTCTTTGTGGTAACAAAAAAAAGTGAATAAAGATTTATTTTTCTTGATCAAGTCTTTGGGAGGGAGTTTTGTTCAGCAAACGTGAGTTCAACAACACGTTTTAGGATCAACCGGTTTTAGTTGGAGAACACATGGAGGAGGATTTGAGAGAATGTACTTTCGCAAAATTCAAAGCAAATCAAAGCTGCTACACCTAAATAAAACAAGAATAAACAAACAAACAAAAACAAACAAAGCATAAATATGCCTAAAGCATCTGTCCTGGTTTTCACAAGGATTCAGAGCTCTGGAGTCCAAAGAGAAACTGATCCCCAAAAAAACCCAAAACAAAACAAAACAAAAAAATCCTCCTGACAAATGTATTTAATTTGATTCATCTTTAATCAGAGTATGAAACGTGCAGACTCAGTTTTTGAAATCAAACCTGAACCTATCAAAACCCAGCAACAAATATTAGTCTTCATTCTCAGATACAATTAAAAGTGGTCACCACGGCAACCAATGGTGATAAATCAACAGACGATGACTGTGTGAAAGTTTGAACACAAGTTGTGTTTACATGGAGCAAAATACTTTGATTCTAAACTGTTTTAAAGCCAGTTGGAATAAAAACCCTTTGATTTGACAAAAACAGGCTGAGACACCATGAAGCTCCTCTCCCTCTCTGAGGGCACTTTGAATATTTTTACAGGCGTATCAGAATGTAAACTGATTTTCCTCCAGCTGTGTGCTCTTGGTGCATTCATACATACGTAAACAGAGGAGCGAGCTGAAACATGAGAGGTTCTATTTTCTCAGGAGGTGGGCAAAAGAAAGAGGGGGGGGGGGGCAGTCAGTCATCTCTCAATCAGAGATCACTGTCTGCAAACCAGGGTGTCCATGGGTAGGACACTGACCCCAGCAGTATAGAGCAGGTTTACAGAAACAAGGATGAAGCATTTTCTCTTCCTCACTCTCAGGTACAAGAAAAGGATGGAAATAAAAAACGCCATCCATGACACAGACTGGACTACGGCTGCCAAGATTTAGTCGACTAGTCACGATGTCGTCGACGATCAAATTCGTCGGCGACTTATTTAATAATCGACGTCGTCGTTTTAATATTTTTTCAAACTGCCGCTGTACTTTCACCTGTCTCGTCTGCCGTTCTGTCCTTGACGCATACGCCCAGAAGTGGTAACCGGGGTAACCTGTGATGTCACCGGAAAAGTTATGCCCAACAGTATCATGGCTAGCCGGCAACAGAGCTCGAAAGTTTGGGAGCATTTTTCCAAAATAAAGGAGAAAAGTGTGCAATGCAAAATCTGCAAAGCAGAAATGTCCTTCCATGACAGAACGACGGCGATGCACGAGCATCTGAAAAGACAGCACGCCGTGGCTGATTTATTTTATGACGAAGAATGACAATCTCAGTAAGCTAATTGGCTAGTTAGCTGCTAACATTAACGTCAACAGGGAGCTACCTACTTAACAGCGATGTCATGTTTGAATGAATGAACTATGATATTAACTGTCTTCATTTTTAGTTAGCACATACCTTAAACACTTGAAGCTGGAAGCTAATGATGTTAGCTGTATGCTGGTGCAATAAGCTGCAATTTATGTATGATCCGAATAGTCGACTAATCGTAAAAAATAATCGGTGACTAGTCGATTATCAAAATAATCGTATGTGGCAGCCCTAGACTGGACGTCCTGAGACTCTCATAATCACACCAGAACAAATTGGGTTTGTCTTTTTGTGTCAGTGTGTCAAAACCAAATCTTTCACATTGACTCTTATGACAGATTTTTCCTGTTTGAGCATCAAAGTCAGGACCTTTGGTCAAATATTGGGTCAACAGATAAAAAATTCATGTGTGACTTCTGACTTGTCAAAGCTGCAGATTTTATGTCAGTTTCAGATTTTCTTGGTTTTTTGAACTCGATGTCTGTCAAAGATTTTTATACTGTTTAACAGCAGATTGAGGGCGATGGGCTGAAGTCTTTAAGGCTCTACTTAAAACACATCTTTTGTACCATGAGCACAGTTTAAATATTTAAAGGAAAAAAAAAAAAAAAAAATCTCCAGGCGTCAGATAGCCCGGGCGGATTAAAAAAACACGATTGATTCTCAGAGCTCAAGAGTTTCTTCAAGAATTGGAAAACATGTCAAAGTGATGTTTTCAGACTGAAGTATCTGGTCATTACTTTTTAAAGACTGGAAGTCATGCTGAGCAGTGAGTTATAATGATGAAGTCCAAAATCAGTGTGCAAAATAACACATCTGGAGTGATGACTCTCTGAGTGCAGCCTAAGAAACGAATGACAACAAAAACACTCCAATGTGCTCCTCACAGCGCTGCTGTTTGGGTTTCTGCAGCTTAGCAGCACCATTAGAAGCTAAAGTGCTACCTGTCATATGACGGGGAATTGCAAGTGAGTGGCTGCTGGAAAACATGAGGGTCTGTGCTGAGAATGATTTCACCCATGAGTAAGCAGGTAAAATTGCATGAAATGCTTATAAGATTATCTTGAAAATCTCTGCTGAAAACACACATCCAAACAGAGCGACTGGGAGGAGAGTAGCAAAAACGTTGCGTCTTTGCATCACGTCGCTCACTGGAGTCCATCCTTCGCCCCTGCCGCCTCTGTGTTACTGCTCCCTGGAGATGAATAATGCAGACCCCACGTGAACAGAGCAATTCCCCGGGTGAGATTCTCTCCAAGGACTAGAGAGCCAGCGGCGTATCTGTAGGCCTTCCCCTCTCATCTGCATTCTCCCTCTGTTCCTTAATTAGGAGACCATGTAAGAGACGGCGCAGTAATTGCAGTCAGTTGTTGCAGATTTCTCGTTTTAACCCTCCCCTGCGATGCTTCTAATGCTCTTTATTCCTACATTTTTTTTCCCCAAGTCATCCATCGTTTTATCTTTTCATCTCTGTCTTTTTCATCCCATCATCGTCTTCATCTTCATAAACACATGTTGTTATCAACAGTCAGGAGCAGAGGCAATAAAGGCGTGCTAAGAGGCAGAGTAAATAATTAAGGCAGAGAGAAACGCCAGCAGCCAGAAAAGTCAATAACAACCCAACAGGAAGCAGAGAATGACTCATTGCTTATTAAGTGTTTAAAAGAAGCTGCAGAAGTTTCATATCTGGGGGAAGTCGCTTTATTTCATATCTAATAATGCAGAATACACTACAATCTGCTCCATAAACCTCCCCTGACAGAAATTAATATCGCTCTAATTCTCTTTTTCGCCTTCTCTGGTGAGTTGCAGGGTAAATGTGAGCAGCAGAGGAATGACAAGCCTGGCGCCTCTGGGTACAGCACCATACAGCACCCAAGGGACCTTCACTGCCTTCATATCTCAGCTGAAACACAGGGTTATAATCCAAGAAGCTGAAACAGTACTTCAGTTTTAACATTCAGGCTCCAGGCGGCACAAAGATAACTGTAGCTCACTAACCGATCTGTACTGTAGCTGCCTGATACCTGAACTTTACCCAGACTGACACCTCTGAGTCATAAATCAGCCCACACAATTATACAAGGAGACCGACGCGTCGGCCCGAGCTCTGAGGATGGATAAATAAAAACAAAGACTGACCTGCAAAGCGTTATTTAAAAAAAAAAAAAACATGTCTACCTCTGGGTTTCCTTTCAACACGATGTAGAGTTATCCATCAGTTTACTTCACCTTTAGTCGAAAAAACAAAAACAGCCAAGCAGAATCTAAAACATATGACTATACCTGTTCAACTGCTCGTTAATGCAGATACCTCAGCAGCCAATCACATGGCAGCAACTCAATGCATTTAGACATACAGACATGGTGAAGACGACCTGCTGCAGTTCAAACAGGGGAAGAAGGTGATTTAAGTGACTTTGAACGTGGCGGCTGGTCTGAGTATTTCAGGAACTGCTGATCTCCAGGGATTTTCACCCACAACCATCTCTAGGGTTTACAGAGAATGGTCCGACAAAGAGAAAATATCCAGTGAGCTGCAGTTCTGTGGGCGAAAATGTCTTGTTGATGCCAGAGGTCAGAGGAGAATGGCCAGACTGGTTCTAGATACCCGTTTGTTACAACCAAGACCATTTCTAAACTCCCAACACACCAACGTTGAAGCAGACGGGCTACAGCAGCTGAAGACCTCACTGGGTGACCCTCCTGTCAGCTGAACAACAGGAAGCTACAGTCTGCTATAATTTAAAACTGGACCAAAGAAATAAACATTGGCTGGTCTGATGAGTCTGGATTTCAGATGATCGGCTCAGAATTCTGCTGGTCTCATGATGTGGGGGAGATTTTCTTGGCTCACCTTGGACCCCTTAGTACCAACCGAGCCTGGTTTAAAGTCCACAGCCTACCTGAGTCTTGTTGCTGACCATGTCCATCCCTTTATGAGCACAGTGTACCCATCTTCTGATGGAGACTTCCAGCAGGATAACGCTCCATGTCTGGTTTCTTAAAGGGTCTGTATGGACTTTCTACGTAATCTTGAAAAAGTTTCACTTCTAGATACAGTATATACCTGATTGTAATCCACAGTTTAAAATGAGATTATCAGCCCCAATACAGGTTATTTCTAAATGTATTTCTTAGCTTCCTGATCAGGAACCTGCATTGAAAAAAAAAAGGACAGAAGAGCAGAAGAAAGCTAAATGGGCTAAAGGCTAAAACAGGCTAAACTGTGATAATGTTCATTCTAACACACATGCAGCAGTTACTCTGCAGTGATCTGCATGAAGAGTGAGGTTACGTTAGCTCTGATTGGTCGATGAGCGGGACATAAGGATTCACTAATGTTACATGTTAGCTGACAAAGTTTGCTTGTCACGTTTGGAACAACAGCGCTACGTAACTGTGACCGCTATGACCTCCACAGTCACCAGATCTCAATCCAATCAAGCTCCTTTGGGATGAAGCTGAACAGGAGATTCCCGTCATGGATGTGCAACTGACCGACATCATGTATCAGCCATCTGCCATTCTCCTCTCTAAACATAGCAAAAACTGTTACAGGTCAACCATCACGACTAACTCTCAGAGGTATGTCACTTCGGACCAGAGCATCCTCTTCATGAATCTGTGACACCGTCAGGGTGTAAATGACATCTCGTCATGACTGGTTGACTTCGTGGTTCCCCTCAGGAGCGTCTACCAAATGCAGCAAAACAAACTGACCTTCAGCCGAACGCCGAGGGACCAAACTAATTTGTCATTGTGTCCACAAGCATCCAGAAATCCATAATGCAAACACTTTGTCGGAATAATGTCCAAACGAACAATCTATTTTTTCACCGTCAAGGCAGCTGTAGTCGACTTCAGGAAGTACGCTTTTACCAAAGTATCACCACAGTCCACAGAAAGGTGATTTATTTTTAATTACCCACCTTGTTCTCTGATCTTTTTTTTTTTTTTTTTTTTGGAATAAAATTAAGAGCGTTGCCACAGGTAGGGATTGAACTCAGGTTCACTCATTATTCAGCCCTCAGGTAGGTAATTTTTGTTCCCTTTTTAAGAAGGCAACATGGTGTATTGTCTTAAAAGATTTAATTCATTGACTTTCTAAATGATCAAGCAGGAGCTCTTGAGCAGGTGTTGAAATCCGAGCTAATTTCTGAGAAATTTAAATTAATTTCAGTGATTTATGCTGAAAACAAATCCATCATCGCCAGTTGCATGGAAACGGCCTCATTAAACGCGAAGGTGATGCAGCTAACACAGCACAGGGCAGCACATACTGTCTGTCAGACTCGTTGTGATGTGTTTCATTTTTATTAAAGTTAATATGTCTGATTCTCCAAGCAGGGCCCTGAAGGCAGCACACTGCACACAAGTTCACATTTTCACAATTTTATTCAGGCTCCTGTCAGCGCAGCAGAATCAAGCAAAGTAAAAAATAAATAAATAAATATAACAAAAGAGAGGAGAGGAAGGTTGTGAAAATCATATGATTCATATCCACATACTCACATGCACATCTCTTTAAGAGCCAGTGGACTGCAGCAGATATATCGAACTTTTCTTTCTCTCACTTTTCATATCAGCACTGACCAGCCCACCAGGCAGCCACCCACTGTTCCATATGGCCGGTCTGCCCTTGGTGCCTGATCCGGCCTGGAATACATTACTTCTGGTTTTGTCATGAATATGAATGACAAAAACAACGCTCTCCGTGCTGCACTCTACTCTCTGCTCGCTCAGCTCTCACTGTTTGTCAAGTTGACCCATTTGACTGAGACACAACACGGCTCTTTGACCTGCAGGCTCATCATAATCACTCCGACTCTCCACCGGCAGTTACCCACAAACCACGAGGAGCTGATCTGACTCACCAAGTGGAGGGAAAAACAAACAAACATTAATAACATTCTTCCTCATACTTTCAGGTCACTACACTTGAACTGGAGGATACTGTACTCGTCAAATTTGTAAGTTTGATCAGTATAGATCTTAAAAATCCTTTAACTAACAGTCCAAGCATACCTGAGTCTGTGACCTCTGAACAGGTAAAGGCTAAAGGAAGTCTGTATTACCACATTCATACTCAAAAATATGAGATTATTTATAAACTCCTGATGTTGGACGTGTGGAATATGTCCACTTTCTTTCATTATGGAAAACTTTTATTCTGTTGGTCGTTTTTCTTCTCTTTTCAAGTTCTGGTGATGTGAACGCAGTATTTTCCTGTTTGGAACACGAGCGTGAGATAACACATTGACTAAAATTTAAACCTATCAGATCCAATGCTGTGACCTTATTTTTCCAGTTATTGTCATATTTGGAGCCTTTCATTACTTTTAACGGCTCATTTGTTGGCTGGTTGTGTTTGCAGCGGTGTTTTTACCTTTTCTGTTCCTGTTTGTCCAGAGACCATGGCTGCATTGTTTACACACAAGACTTCAGCTGTTAGCAGCCTGTAGCATGTTGATGCTAACTGTTCCAAAGTTGCCTGTGAGCTGAGGAGAAGGAGGCAAGGACACGTGCTGGTACTGCAGTGCGAGCTAAGAAGAGACGGCATCAACCCATCCTCCCATCCATCGTTTTGGAGAATGTAAGATCTATCTACGATGAGATGGACGAGCTAGCTGTGCTAACACAGCAGCAGAAGGAATACCTGCAGACTAGCATCATGCTATTCACAGAGACATGGCTAACAGAGCTAACAATGGACACGAACACCACACTGAAGGATTTCACCTGCTGTGAGCGGACAGGATACAGGAGAACAAGACTGAACGGACTGGTGAAGAAGACCGGATCAGTCCTGGACCCTGTGGACCCTGTTGAGGTTGTGGCTGACATGTCAAAATTATGGCCAAGCTGATGTCTCTGATGGACCTTTTTTTCTAGCTGACATTTATTATATTATACTTTTTATATATTCTTGAAATTTTGCACTTTATACTTTCTTGTATTGCTGCTATAACTCTGAATTCCCCTCCAGGGATCAATAAAGTACATTCTATTCTATTCTATTCTATTCTATTCTCTTCTATTCTGACAGAGTGTCAGCAGCTCAGATGATGTCATGCGATATTTGCACATCAAGCGAGCATGCAGGCCCTTTGTGCCTGTTCTCCATCTCACTCAGTGGAGGAGCAAAGGAAGAGCTTGTGTACGCATCAGTGTAAAACAGCACTAACTAACTAACTAACTAACTAACTAACTAACTAACTAACTAACTAACTAACTAACTAACTAACTAACTAAATAGCTTACTAACTAACTAACTAACTAACTAACTAACTAACTAGCTTACTAGCTAACTAACTAACTAACTAACTAACTTACTAACTAACTAACTTACTAACTAACTAACAAGCTTACTAACTAACTAACTAACTAACTAACTAACTAACAAACTTACTAACTAACTAACTAACTTACTAACTAACTAACAAACTTACTAACTAACTTACTAACTAACTAACTAACTAACTAAATAACAAACTTACTAACTAACTAACTAACAAACTTACTAACTAACTAACTAACTTACTAACTAACTAACAAACTAACTAACTCACTAACTAACTAACTAACTTACTAACTAACTAACTAACTAACTTACTAACTAACTAATTAACTAGCTTACTAGCTATCTAACTGGCTAGCTAGCTAACTAACTAAATAACTAACTAACTAACAAACTTACTAACTGACTAACTAGCTTACTAGCTAGCTAACTAACTAACTAACTAAATAAATTAATAATAAAAAATATGGTATGGCAACAACAACAACAACAACAAAAACAACAGCAACAAATAAATCAATAAAATTGTACCACAGGATATTCTAAGCTAGTAGCGGTATCACGGTGTATCACTGTATAGTTTTGTTTATTTGTTTTTTTTTTCCTTGAATGGATTAAACCAGCGGTTTAGTAATTTTTTTTAACAGTTGTTTATCAAACTAATCTGATTGTAACTTCTCCTGCCCATCACTATCCAAACCAAGATCTTTTTTAAAGGGAATAATGTGTCCATATTGTTGTCTGTTCCTTTTGCACATTTCTTTAATTGCAAATTGCACATTTTTTTGACTTATACAAACATTATACTATTTAACTTAATTTGCTATTTTTTATTGTTTATTGTTTTTTGTATATATGTTCATAATAACTCTTTTTTATTAGTGATACTTAGTGTTTTTTCATATATGTTGTAAAGAGTGAGCACAGTTCAAACTGAAGTCAAATTCCTTGTATTCTTTTGAAGATACCCGGCGATTAAAGGCTGTTCTGATTCAGATTCTGATTGTGGTTCTGATTTTGATATGAGACAGGACTGTACACTGGTGTTCTGAGGATCCGTACTGTCATGAAGGAGGCAGACAGCATGGACTCTGGTACACCACACAGCACTGCTGCACAGATTGTCAGATGACATGATGCCTCTGTACACGCTGTTTGTTTTGATCATGCATTGGCTTTCACTTTAGTAGCCAACAGGCCCAAAGGGCATGGGAGAGCAAGTGTTAACTGCTGAGTGGAGGAGCGTTTGGACCCGGGTATTGATTACATGTCACGAGCAGCGTCAGATTTCACAGCCGAATAACGATTCGTTACGGGACTCACAAGATTCAACATCAGAATTGCAAAAGTCAGACGCGGATCAATTTGGAAGTGGAGTCTGATCCACATCAGTTATAGAACAGTGGGGGACCAGTACTGGGATCGCAGCATGGGGGCAGGGCCAGGAAAGGCTGCTTCTTCACTGACTGCTTATCACTTCCATTAGGAAACAGGAACATTGTGATGATATCAGATTGATAAAAAAAAAAATCTCTCCTGCTTTCTTTTCTGCGCTGTGGGATATAAACAGAAAGAAAGAATAAAATGAAACTCTTTAAAGCTCTTTTAGCAGAGAAACCTTCTCTGTGTGATATCAGCCTGGTAGCAGTGGCATCAAGCCTTAAAAAACTTGTAGAGAAATTATGAATCTTCTTGCTGACGGTCTTGTTTACTTTTGTGGCTCATAAAGAGGCATCGGTATTGATTTTTATCTGTCTAATTCCCGAGAGTCAAGAGCTGCACAAAGGAACTCTGTTTATTTGTTCTCTTGCAGTTTTCAAGACCTGATCTGTATCCAACTTGATTGGAAAAGGTTTTTATTGTAATACCTCAGCCTGATGCGCTGCGAATTTCATCACTGCTGTGGGGAAATACTCCTGGACTGCTTTAACCCAATTTTAAAACACAGAAGTTTCCACCAGTTAATGAGTGACATCTTTTCATTCCTTTATCATCATCATCATTAGTAGTAGTAGTAGTAGTAGTATTAATCTAGGGGGAGAACGGGGTTGGTTGTCACACTTTTTACCCTAGTTTGAATTGCTCTTTATCTTATCCCATCTTAAAACAAAATGAGCGTATAGAAATATATCTTTAGACCAGCCGACTGTATATAACACCAACATATACGTCCATACATGACAACCAATCCCGACTGGAATTTCTTGCTAGCATTAAGGCTAACAGTTGTGTAACAATAAGCTAGCTGATTACAATAGAAACTTTAGCTTTCCCTTTTTAAGGGTAACATGAGAAGAAGCACATGCTAACAAAATCTTAAAGAGGGGAAAAAAAAACGGAGGTCATGTAAAGTCAGGAAGAGTTGAACAAGTAACAATAAAGAAATAAAAGGCTTTTAATTTTTTTCTTAAAGTTCTCAATAAAACTCACAGCGGGATGTAATGGATCAGGCCGTTTGGTGCAGAGGCAAAAACTCTTTGTGCCTTTTTAAAGTCCTTTAAAAAAACAGCAGGCCTTTGGATTCACTTCCCGCACTCAGAGGGAGAACTGCAGAGAGGAGAGAATGGAACCAAAGTGCTTCTTTTTTAAAAACCCTGTTAATAACCTGGCTGATGCATTTTGAGCCGGTTGGAGAAAAATTTCAGGATAACTCAGTGGAAGCACTGGGTTGGCAGCACTTACAGATCTAAAGTTATTAGCTGGCTGTGGATTAAAAACTGGGCTTGTACCGGTTTTAGTTTCCTGAGAGGCTCGCTGGATTAACTTTAACTTTGTTCCACCAAATGGAGATTAGCTGAACTTTCATGTTTACTTAGAGCAGCACCCTGATCTCCCCTGTCGCAGAGCTACAACAGTGACCCAACAAATTTCAGGAAAAAGTGATTCAGGATTAATGACACAATATATTTAAATTTAAAGCGTCTGTGAGGGTGTCATGACTCTTAACAAGGCGTGTGTTTGTTTTGGAAATGAATGGAGATCAGATCTTCTTTTTAACACTACTTTTCTTTGTTCAAGACGACTTTTTACTGGATACAGCGTGAGGAGGTAAGGTATTTATCAACAGTTACAAAGAGCTGCTGTTTGAAACCTGACAACAAGTAAACTTTGTCAGTTTGTTCTAAAGTTTAGCAGCCCGGTGCTCTGAGACGAATCTGTAGGCTAACATGTAATGTTAGCTAATCTTTATGTCCTGCTCATCGACCAATCAGAGCTAACGTAATCTCACTCTTCATCTTATTGACAGACTTTCAAGTTTGATCAGATCACTGCAGAATAACTGCTGCATGTGGGTTGGAATGAACAATATCACAAACAAATTAGCCTTTAGCTCATGTTTTAGCCTTTAGCTGGTGCTATCGCTCTCCTGTTTATCTTTCTTCTTCTCCTCTGTCCTTTTTCTGTCTGTCAGTTCAGCTCCAGTCTCCACCATCACGACTAAATTAATCACAGAAAAAGTTTTCAGCGGAGAAAAACCCAGATGTGCGAACATTTCATTCAGTTAAAAGCATTTGTTTATGACATCAGAACTTTCTTCGCTACCCAGAATAATTTCTGATTGTAAGAAGTATCTGAAGCGTCATATGCAAGTTCAACTTGAAAAGGAGCCGCGCATTTCAACTGGCGATCTCTGCAAGTTTCCTCTAGATGATCAAATCAATGTCAAGACTCCGTGGGACTTCACTGACTTCAACTGGAAGAAGTCTTTAAAGACCGGGAGTTTGGATCGCAGGAGGGAAAACCAGAAGAATCAAGAGATGGATGTTCCAGAGAGCTTGTTACGACCCTGAAAGGTGTTTGAGGTATGAGGAGGGGAGTAACAAAAAAATGAACCCAGGACAAAAGGAGGAGTTGGAATTAAGCAAAAGTAAAGGATTTATTTACAAAAAAAATGTTGATTAACATAAAACAAGCTTCTATCGAGAAAAGAAAAAACAAGCACCGGCAAAAATAGAAGCCCAGGTCAAAACCTGTCCAAGCAAACAAAAGGAAAATCCAAAAGGGCTACAAGGGCTGAACCACTCTTTCAGCGAAAAAACACAAGTAGCACAAGTTTCTTAAACGGCAGCGCGCACACATGCACGCAGTCGAGGACCCACACACTCTCTCTGCCACTGCTTTCTCCCTTGGCACACACACGGCACGTAACGGAGCTACGCAGACAGTTTTTTTTTTTATTATTATTATTTTTCTGTTTTAATTTATTTATTTATAAATGGACCATTTACAATATCGAATATAAATGTCACCATTTGATGCACTGTACCAGGGTTAGCTTTAAGCTAATTTATGTCTGCAGTCCCTTGGTGGGTCACAATTAAAATTAAATCCAATTAAACTTGGAGCGCAGACGGCCTAGTGGTTAAGGTCACGCTCCATGTATGAGGGCGACTCGGGTTCAAGTCTGACCCGTGGCTACTTTCCCGCATGTCACTCTCTCACCCTGTTTCCTGCTCTATCCACTGTCCTGTCCTTTCAAAATAAAGGTATAAAAGTCCCCCCCCCAAAAAAATAAAAATAAAATAAAATAAATAAATAGAATTTGTTGGAATCTTGTTGTTTGTATGTAAATTTATTACGTAACCATAAAATATTTCATCCTGAATGTTGCTGAGTCACCCTTCAGTTGGGACTGTATTGAACGTTTTTTACACAACAGCTCTGAATAATGCTCAGTCATAGCGGTCACCAGACTGGAAATACTCCTGGGCTGTTAGCCTCCCTGCTGCACAGGTACAGTCATTCACGCCGTGTCGTGGTGACTCAGTGCCTTTAGTGCTGATAAGCCTGAACACAATGACCAAGAGTCCTAACACAGTGAACATTAAACTCTTCCATTCTCAGCGGTGGTCCTCTCTACTCATCAACGGAGAAAAATAAACTCAACAGATAACAGCAGACTGCAGCACCGCTCCCATGTGTCATTACAGAGCACAATTGTTCTGTCAGGTACCCTGCAATTGAAAAAAAAAAAAAAGAGAGAGAAATAAAATAAATGACACCGTGAATTTCAGTCCTGTCCTCTCTGCAGGCTTCTTTTTAATTTATTTTTCTATCATTAACTTGGAGGAGTGTGGCACGAGTGCTCTCAGATAGCGAAGCAATCTTAGTCACACGACGCAAAATGTACACACGTCCTTTTTTTTTTGTGTGAGTACGTTTTAAGAGCTGTGGCTCCTCTCTCTCGGGGTTCGCATCCTTCGCTGAGAGCAGATGCTGAGAAAGGACGTGTGAGTAGAAGCAGAGAAGAGGTGTGGATAAAACTGGAGAAGGTCAGGAGAGAGTGGAGGTGACCTGATTCATACAGGCATACACACACACACACACAAGCATCCACAGCTACTATAATCCATCACCGCAGACATCACTCCTGGAAGTGCCATAATGACCCAGAGCCGTCTGTTACGGTAGAAGCCAGAGGTGAGTCCTGGTGGGGTAGTAAGACATTCGCAGCTGCACTCATGCAAAAGCACACTTGCACCATTGCAGATCCTTATGGTGCAGAGAAGCATTACGTGTCCATCTGCTGCTGCACAGGCTCCAATTAAGAAGCAGGCTAAAGTTAAGAGTACACGAGACTGCCTGAAACTTTACTTCCAACCGATCTCACCCCATGACTCCAGAAAACCTCACCTGCAAAATCAGCTCCAGAAACATATTTATGGGAGAAACTTTTGCACATATTTGTGACTTCTCTTCACCTCCCTGCACTGATGCAAGCACGCTGTAACTGAAAACAGTATAAACCAAATGTGCAAGCTAGCTTGGTACGTGTAAACAGACACAGCCGTGTCAGTTTGATCTGCTCGGGTTGAGGTTATATCTGGGAGGGTCGCTCCGGGAAAGTTTAAGAGAAAGCGTGGGTGTTTCTGCATTGTCAGCCGCCTCGGCAAGAAGTTTCTGTCAAAATGAGCTAGTCTCATTAGCCTAAATGGGATGATGCAATAGGTTTCAGGATGCATTCGTGTCAAACTGAAGGAACTGCAGGTGTACCCTGCTTGGCTTATTTTAAGACGTGTTAGGTAGAATAACTGACAGAAAATACAATGTGGCTGTACAGCAGCAGCAGTCTGTCAGGAGGATGCAGAATTTGTCAGTTACGGCTGAACCTATTAAGCTTCAGTGCTCCCTGAAGGGAGGTTACTCTAATGTTAACCTATCATTATTATTTTTTTTCTTTTCTGCTTTTTTTTTCCTATAATTGATTCTGGACATCCATCCTTTTTTCAATCACTACCCTTGGCACGAGGCAGTTTGTTTAAAGGTATAGCGCTTTAAACACCGACTGAGTTAAAGAATGGAGAAGGTCACACTGTTTACCACCTTTGTGAGCTTTAAGCCAACAGACCACCTTCACACATGCTGACATACTGCACAGGTGCAGCTAAAGTATGGGCTGAAGCAACCAGGCTGGAAGCAAAGCAGTTACTAGGAGAGGGTAACACTATTGATTCATCATCGCATTGCATTATGAATTCAGCGAATCCTCTGAATGGATTCACCTTCTGGCTAGTTGGAAGCGCTGTGTGTGTGTGTGTGTGTGTGTGTGTGTGTGTGTGTGTGTGTGTGTGTGTGTGTGTGTGTGTGTGTGTGTGTTCATGTTGAATAGACGGAGGCTGCACTTGAACACAATGGCCAGAAAGTAAGTAGCAGCAGCTTGGAGCTTCATCTTTATCTTCACAGACATGGTCCTGTGAGCGCTTTGAAAAGGCAGAGACTTTTTATGCATTTCTTGTGACATTATTTTCCCCGACTCTCCACCTGCTGCACGGAGTGTGCTTGTCTCTGTGTGTGTGTGTTTGTGTCTGTGTTTGTGTCTGTGTGAATCGGGGCAGATCTCTGCCATGTGAGATGAAGAGAACAGAGGAGAGTTGGAATTACATCCTGTTATTTAAATAGCATACAAAGCATAAGGATATTTAATCTGTTAAATAGAAGATGAAGGCATAGACCTGATGTATGCGAGAGGTAACCTTGCATTACTTCTGCTATGATATATACTTAAAAGATACATCTCCTGGATGCACTGGGACACATCATCAGTGATGTATCCTGGGTTCACAGGGTGTTTCGGGTCTCACAACATCATACACCCTCGCCCAGGCAACCCAGCCGGGGTGATCAAGACCAGGCTTGTGTCCCAGTAGCAACCAACGGATCTGCCCTTTATATATATACACTGAACAAAAATATAAACGCCCCATGTCAAATACTGAAGACGTATGAATTGAACCGCCCTGAGTGAGTATATACTGTCTTGTACTTGTACACAATGAATATTTTTCTTGATTTGTTTGCCACATTTGAGTCCATCTCTGTCATTGAGCATTTGCTCAGTGATGCAGTGAATCCACTCAGTACTTGGGTGTGGGATACACAAAAGCAGCTGAAACAGAATGATTAGTACTCAGGCACTCCTTACAGTGGGGACTATAAAAGGCCACCCCAAAATGTCCAATTTTGTCAGAAGTAATCATGCCTCAGATGTCTGTAGTAATGCGAGAACGTGCCATTGGCATGCTGGATGTAGGGATGTCCACCCGAGCAGTCGCTGCACAGCTGAATGTTCACTATCGGACGATAGGCTGTTTAAGAGTTCGTTTCCGTGAGACTGGCAGTACTGCAAATCGACCTCATCCATGTCGGCCACATGTGTGTCCGTGATCGTGTTCCAGTTCCGGGGAATGTGCGACAGCTCCGTGTGTCCCTCCAGGAAGAGTAGAATAACATCCCACAGGCCACCATAGACAACCTCATCAACTCCATGCGAAGACGATGTGTGGCTTCCTTTGAGAGACGCAAATGATGGACACAAGATATTGAAAAGTGAATTTCTTGGCCCTGACCCCACCATGTTCTACTGAATGCCACTCATTTTGAGATGCCACCACCAAGATGGAATGGACTGTTATCTGAACGTTAATCAATAACAAAATGAATTTTGGTTGATTTCATGTGCTGATTAACTGTAATGGTAATAAAAGCTGAAAAGAGTGACATGGGGCGTTTATATTTTTGTTCAGTATATATTTATAAATATATATATATATATATATATATATATATATATATATATATATATATATATATATATATATATATATATATATATATATATATATATATATTACAACGAGTTGTAATTAATTACATAATTAATTCGATTAATTTTTTTAATGAAGTCCCACCATTAATATATATATATATATATATATATATATATATATATATATATATATATATATATATATATATATATATATATATTTCGCTGTATCATAGGGTAATTACACTGTTATCCAAAATGTATCTTACAACTGCTACAAGTGATTGCAGCCTTGATAAAAATGAGTCATCTCTGTACTTAAAATATAATCAAATATAACAATGAGGCCAGTCTGTTGAACGGTTCTTTGAAAGGAACGTCTCCTCAAGAATCAGCTCCCTTCAAAGAGCCATAAATCAGCCATGAAAACACGGAGGTACAGACAGCGGTTTTGTAGTTGATGAAGTTAGCAGTGAGAGTGTCTCTTTACATGTACCGGTTTTCATGTTTTTTACTTTTGAACTCCATGTGCACAAAATAGGTCATTACTGTGCAAATTTGTATTTCTATCACAGTGTCCATGTGGAAAGAAACATTTAAGTTTACACACTCTACTTTTTCAGTGTTGATACAGAACTGCCTTTTTTTTTTTTTTTTTTTTTTTTTTTTTACTTTTGAACTCCATGAGCACAAAATCAGTCATTATAGTGTAAATTGCTATTTTCAAATGTGTTAATGCTCAAAACTGTGAGGAGACATACCACACATGTTCACATTGACATGTAAATAAACATTTGAACATTTTCAGCAGGTACCCGATTTATTTGTGTATTTCTAGTTTTACTTAGTCGACACCGAAGCAAATTGCATTCAATATCAGATTGAATCATTATCAAATCACAACCTAAAAAATTGAATCCAAACGTGAGGTTTTTAACAATACCCACCCCTAGCAGTAAATACCATTACCCAAAACGAACATTAAACTTGCTCTCATGTTGCTGTTTGTCACATTTTCTCACCATTCTTCCTCTACTCTGCCAATCCAGTGCAGAGAGGTGGGAGGTATCTCGAGAATGATTCTGTTTCTTACTCTGCTCCTGATCTTCTAAGAGAACAAACTGTGGTCACATTGAGTTCTAGCAGTTTGAAATGTTCAGTTTGTATAATCTCATATCTTGCTGTGTCAGAGGGACGCCAAGGCCAGCTGAGCAAATACACAAAGGACTGCTGTCAATTATTTCTGCCCATCATCCAACACGTCTGTTTGCTTCAAAATCTCATCTGTTCACTCTAAATTTGAACATTCCAGTTTGTAGAGTTGAGCATCTGGTTCCTCATGACTGGAATGTGTTAGTGTGTTAGACAGCTTGTTTTGGTTGTATTGATTCTGTCATCATTGAATCTATAATCAACATGTGCACGTGCACAGTGTTGCCGGCTGTCCCAGAAGTCGCTAAATAACTTCATCTCCTAGATACGAGCTGCTGTTTCCATTTCACTTTTTCACTAAATAAAATATTGTGCACAACTTGAGTAAAATCTCGTTCCAGGTAATCATGGATATTCCAAACATTTTTAGAGTCAAACTTCCATTTTATTGGGCGTTACTGTGGTGACGTGTTTTTGAAAAAAAAAAAGGTGTTTCCATCGCACTTTTTGCGATAAATTTCAGTATCAAAACTTCTGAAAAACCACCTCATGAGAGCGTTTTTTTTGTTTCCCTCACCATTTTTTTATTCATCGCAACAATTCGGTTTTGCACAATCCCAGGTGTAATGGAAACGCAGCTAGTGGTGTGTCATGCTCAAAAGCTGCAGCTTTAAGAGGATCATACCATCATCTGATAGCAGAGAGGGGGACACTCAGTCAGGTAAATAATAATAATAATAATAATAATAATAATAATAATAATAATAATACTTTATTTGTATAGCACTTTTCAATACAAGTAACAAAGTGCTTCATAATAAGCAGTAAGAACAGTTAAAAAAAGAACAGCAAACAGTAAAAAGAGGTAAAAACAGATAAGAAAAGCAGACAAGAAAGAAAAGAAAAAGAAGAAATAAATCAATAAAAGCAATACAAATTAAATCAAGATAAAAATAAATAAAATCACAAAATAAAAGCTTTTCTGTAAAAATAAGTCTTGAGTAATGAGATAAAATAGGGAACTGATTTTGCAAGTCTGATTTCCTCTGGCAGACTGTTCCAAAGTCTCGGGGCTCTCACTGAGAAAGCTCTATCACCTTTGGTCTTGAGTCTAGACCTTTGAACAGCCAGGAGAGCACTACCAGAGGATCTCAGACTGTGTGCAGGTTCATAAGGGGTTAAAAACTCAGAGATATAGTGGGGTGCAAGTCCGTGTTGGGCCTTAAATGACATTAAAATACTCTTAAAATCAATCCTAAAAGCAACAGGCAGCCAGTGTAGATCATCTAAAATTGGGGTGAAGGTAAAGCGTCCTGTTCCCACTCAGTGAGTGAGACAGCAGACAGCGGTGAGGAGGAGGGAGCGTCACGTTAAAATCCATAAATATGTGTGACAACTGCAAACAAAGCCGCATCTTGATCAGCATCTTTTCTTAATTTGTTTTTTGTGCAAAAAATCTGATTAAAAACTGAAACATAAGTAAGAATTCTTTTACAACAGAACAAGTACACAGAATGAGGCAATTATGAGTCTTCTCATAAAAACATTGAACGCTAATAACACTAAATTAGGAGCCGTTTGGGAGCCAAAAGAACCAGCTCTCTGAAAAGAGCTGAACTTCCCATCACTCGTAGGAGAGAGGAATAACTTTGTGGGATTGACAGAAAGTGTGAAAAAAATATAAACTTAAACATATTTTTAACCTCAAGTGCACTTTTTTTTCTGCCCGTTCTTTTTTTCAAAATGTCAAAACATCAACCTTCATTTCGTCTGCTCTGGCGGCGGCTGAGAGGGAGGGACTGCTGCGAGGGAGGAGGATCTGTCTGACCCCCTGCTCGTCGAGAAGAGAAAGATCAATACATACTTTTATGTCAGAGTGTCCAAACTCTGGAAGAGTTGCTAGATTTGTTGCTGGTTGCTTTTTTGAAAAAGAGTCTCAGGAGGGGTCTGAAAGGTCGCTAAATGTAGCAACAGCGTTGTTACGTTGGCAACACTGCATGTGCAAACCATGCAGGCAACCTTTGAGCTTTGCTGGTGTTGGTTCTTTCTTCCTGTCTAATTTACTGTCAGTTTTTATAAAACATGTCAGACTTGTCTCTTGTATTTTATCCTGTACAGGGTGAAGATATTTAAGACACACAGAGGAGATGAGGATGAGATCTTTGGTAAACAGGATGGATGAGCTAATAGACGTAGCCAGGAGTCAGACAGACTTTAGGGGATGCAGTACGGTGTCCCTACAGTGAGGTGGCTGCATCAAGATATGACCAACCAGACCAACACCGGTGACGGCTTCCAGAAGGTTCAGGCTGACTGGAAAATGGAACTGCTACCCAGACACTGGACTGTTAGCCGTGTTACTAGGGATGAGCCGGATATTTGTTTCAAACGAGTACTCCTTACGGATAATGCATTTTTGCCGAGTCCGAGCACAACACGAGTTTTTTTTAGGATTATTCGTATCCGTGCTAAAAGAATCCTCATTGGGTAGCAACAACTACTGTCTTCACTCTTCCTGCTCTGTGATTGGCCAGTCACACACAGCACACCCCCCTCCCTGCACCCACATGCTGCAGCGAGGAGGTGCCTGCTCTCCTCTTTCACACACACACAGACACATACAGGCAGCGAGTGACAGCGACTGCTTCTCTTGCTTGCTTGAGTTGACTGTAGTTTACGTTGCTCTAATCTCTGTACTACTCACTCAGTTTTCTTCTGCTCGTCTCTATTGAGGTTTGTTTGTTGGTACTTCACTGTGTTTATAAGAGCGACTGCAATAACATAATCTCCCCCCAGGGGGATAAAGCAAGTGTTTCTGATTCTGTCAGATGACTCATGTTGTTTTGGTTGACACTTTTATTGGAATAGCTGCAACACGTCGGAGTCCCGTCTGTGACCTCATCACTCCTGACAGATTCAGCATGAGCACAGTGCTGGTTCAGAGCAGCAGTGGAAACAGCTGAGCAGGGGGAGTGACGGGAAATTGTGCCGTTTAAATTAGGGATGGACCGATTATCAGCCGGGCTGATATTCAACATTTTGACCCATATCTCAGTTCCGACCTGACAGCCGATAAAGCATTGTTTTAAAACAGGGTTATTTTGGTTCTGATGCAGCCGCGCCTCTCTCTGCAGTCACTGTTCTGTCTGCAGCATCGTCCCACCCACAGCACCATCTGATTGGTTACATGCAGAGCCATGGCTCGGGTATGAGTAAAACAGGCTGCAATTTTTTTAGAAGATTTAGTTTCAATTCTGGCCCCACACATGCAAACTTTAAAAACTGTGTTTTAAATCCTTCTCTTCAGGATGTTCAGGGAATAAATAGGAAAACTACGTTGTGTCGTCCAGTAAAGGTTTAACTGCTGACTGTAATCCTAGAACAGGATTACGCTGCTTTTCCACTGACATCTCAGCGTGAACTCAGATAATATTTTGGTTTTTGCTTTAAAGATGCTCCTGCTGACTGAAACTTTATCTGCTCTCTCTGTTCTACATCACGGGATTGAAACTTGGTTTCCAAATTAATTTTCAAAGCTGCAGCTCAATAAAACCAATCTTTTCTGTGCTTTTAATTACACATGTATAGATGGTGCAGGCTTATTGCTTCGGTTTATCTCGTGGGTTGTAATTAAAAGGATGTCCTATCATGAGCACACACGATATTCACTCTTTGAACACACATATTGGAGGAGCAGAAAGAGAGAGCAACAAGGAACTGAAGGCAGATAGAGACCCAGCTTCCAGTGAAGTGCATGAAAACTTTTTGATTGATGGATTTGTTAATTAAATCATGCTCGGCCCATGTGGACTTCAAGTGAACATCACAATTACTCCACGCAGGATAGAGAATATTTATCCCCCTCCCTTAGGGTGTGCAGGAGATGGAAGCCACACATGAATGCAAACAAAGAGACTGGAAGCCACCTGTTGATCTGAACAGGAGTCATGCAGCTCAGGAAAGAAATGGAAGGATGAGCTGCACCACCGTGCAGGTCGCTGAAAAGGCCTCAGATAATCTTCCCACAGGAACAGAGGTTGAATATTTCTCCCGCTCCGTAAGCAGACTGCACCTCATACACCGGTGCAACTTGTATTCTGGATTTTAGGGTGAATCAATAATTTAAAGCAGCATACGTCCTCCTGTGATATTGATTCTCTGACACTATGTTGAGCACTCGTGCGACGTCAGCGATCACTTTCAGCAGACGCCTCGACTCCAACACTCCGAGATGAAGGACGCACACGAACGCACAATCAAACAGGAACGCAGGCTCGCACACGCTGGCTCAGGATTCTGTTGTTTCGGTCGGAGATTGATGAAATTAATATTTCATGATTCAATCAGGGTCACCCAGAATTCAAGCAAACAGAGAGCTCAGGCTTTCATTGACATAAACACATTTCACATGCAAGGAGAGAAAAAAAAAGAGAAGCTGCTCTCAGCCAAAGATGGAGAAGAGGAAACAGTTCACATTCAAAATAATACTTTAAAGGCAGGGTAGGTAGTCACAGAAAGCTAGCATGAATTTGAATGTAGCATCTTTAGCATCTGCCATTCTCCAGTGGACTTTGATTCCTCTTGGTTATGCGCATTGAATCTGGCAGAACGGCAGGACAGGATTTGATTGGTTTAACAAATTGGACCCTATTCGCTACGATTGGTCGGTGTTTTCCCACCAAAGAAACACTCACTTGTCACTCTATTTTAAGAACACATCATGCATCGATTGACATCAGGACGTAAAGATCATTTTAATCAGAATAACAAAAAGTTTATCCAAATCTGATTACCAACCCTGACTTTAAGTGACATGCTCCTTCTTTAAGTTTCTACAAATATCTGTTGTAACTGTTTTAAATGCAAATATCTGAAAGGAACGACCAGCAAACTTTTTAAGGCCTTCTTATGTGCTTCCAAGAATCAATATTTTTTACTCAGAATTGTGTCTTTTTTTTAAGGTAAATTTTATTTTTAAAGTTGGTAAATGAATGCAGAAAAAGCTGTGTTCAAAAAACGTACAAAAGTCCGTCACTGCTGTTAGAAAAGATGATTTAGAATAAAAAATGTACTCGAAAGAATGATTTCCGCTGGATGAAAAAGTCACTTTGTTCTGCGTGGTTGTAAAATGTGCATTTATTCATAATATTCAAATTGTGAGTCTACGGCAGGGAAGACTGGAGCATCAGCGTGGGCCCGTGTTCCCAGACACGTCACATGTGTTAAGTTGTTCGGCAGACTGAGGACGACGCGGTGGTTGTCCTGAGGGAGTATAAGGTCGAGCTGTGAGGCTGCGGCGTAGCGAGCACTGCTGCTGTGCCCAGAGGACGCTGGAACAGTGGGAGGAGGAGGACAGTGCAGCTGATGGACTCTGACTACTTCAAAATCAATAATACATGTGTACATAAGAGGCAGCCACCCACAGCCGGCTGCCGACTTACAGTAAGTGAGTATCTATCATCTGCTGCTGTACAGTGAAGTGACAGTTTCAAATAATTAGCATCACTGTGCTTTAACTGTAGTGATCATACTGACAAACCCTGAGCGCTACATGCTAACGTTGTGTTCATTAGGAGCAAAAAATGAAAGAAAACATGTGAGCGTATGAAACAAAATAATGCTGAAAAAAGCATTTCTATAGTTCACATCGTTTGTTCTGTTATCAAGAACAATTTCCTCCAGTTGAGAAAAAGCTGCTAACTGAATCACACTGCAGCGCCCCATTTAAAGACAAAGGCTTTCATCTTGATAATGCTGCTGGCTGACATAGAATATCCAAAAGCACGACGCCACTGAACCAACACTTCCTCCTCATTAAGTGTGCCACCTCGGTCAGCGGCCCCGAGGGGGGGAGCGCTACGAAGCAGGATTCAGAGTGAGCGAGGTATCTTCAGGCTTTGTTTTTTTTTTTTTTTTTTTTTTTTTTTTATGCGGTGAAATAAAAGTGATTCACTTTTAACTGAGGGGCAGATCAACACCAGACCTGCTCCACAGCAGGTTCAGCTTCATCTTTTCTCACTCTACTGACCAATCACAGGCGAGGAGAGGCTGATACCTTCATGACTCTGATATCCTCTGTCAACAGAGACCAAAACAGGCCAGAGGTGGAACCTTAAAGTTCTTCTACTTTATTACACGTGTCATGACTTTGAATCATTTTTCTTATCCATTAATATAAATCTACCGTTGATGAAATTTCAGGAAGCTTGACAACTTGAGGAAGACTCAGGAGACTCAGATGGCTTAAGTTGAAATAGTTTATATAACTCAGCTGAGGAGGAGTGACAGGCTGTGGTTATTATACCGTTAGGTTCATCTTAGATCAGGATTTCAATATACGCTACAGTCTCAACTCTTCAAAGAGGAACATGTCCATCTGATCCACCTCAGACTGGAGCCACACCGTCTCTGTGTACAGATAACTTTAAGGCCAAATGAAGCTTTGTGACTACTTGACACATAGAGGCAATTTGCAGATAACTAAGAGGAGGCGTAAGGAAACCACACCTTCCTCTCTGCCTGTAACAGTTTGACATGTTACTTTCAAAACTGTCATACATGCCACACGCCAAAAACTGCATGAATAGCTCATCTAAAAAAAAAAAAAAAAATATTGCTCAGTCCTTTAGAATCACATATCGTGTTTGATACTATAAATACAAAGAGCAGGATTCTGTTAAGTCAAGATTATTTACCCCACAAGAGGACGAAGAAGCATTGTTCACTTAAATGCACAAAGCATGGTGAGTAAACACCAGTGCCAAACTTTTTCCTCCACAGCTTCAGTTTAGTTTAGTCATTTTCACGTGATAAAACAGATAATAATTACAGGATAATTTTAAAAAAAGCTTTGTGCAGGGGAGGTTAGAAGCCTTGTCAAAATACTTCCCTCTAATATAACAAGAGTTAATCTAGGCGGAAATGCAGGTTAGCTAAAACAAAACATGACAATAACAACATAAACAAACAATCAGTAACAAAGAGGTGTACAATTAGGTAACATAAAATAATTCAAACAAATCTAAAGACCATCACAGTAACGACCTCTTTAATTGTCTCCTGAATGACGTTAATGTAGATGCTGAGTGTAGAGTGATGGATGACTTGTTCCAAAGAAATTGGGTATTTAAAAAAAACAAAACAAAAAAATAAAACAGTGTAGGATTGAGTAAATACGTTGTGAAGTACTTAATTGTTTTTTTTAAAGGCGGGATTATGGTTTCTGCATAAATGTGACACATGGAAATCAGCATGGAAGAACATGTCGTTTACACTTTTTACCAGTCCGTGAAGCGTCTGATGGCGTCCATTCCCAAACTGCAGGGGGCAGTGTCTCCCAAACACACGTCTACCACAGTACTAAATTACAGTAGAAATTTAAATTTGTTTAGTATGTTTTTTCTTTTTTTTTGTTAATTTCTTTTCTCTGCTGAGTGTGGCTGTAATTTCAAGCCAGGAATTGTTTATCACACGGTTACCACGGTGATCTCTGTGCGATGAAACATATGTATGTCAGTGTATTTTGTGCTTCAGATGCAAGGAGCTCCCCCTGCGCTTCTCTGTGCAGAAGTACCCTGGAAGTGTCCGACATTGAAAACAGATTATCAACCCTTCTGCAGGCTGGGTTCAACTTGTTAACAGACAGCTGACAGCAGTTAGAACAGGCGGTACAGGTAAGAGCTACACATCTGCACAGAAACAGCACATTTCTGAATCTGTGAAATTCTTGATGCTGTCATCACATTTTAAACCTTCGTCTTTTATTTTCATGTAGCTCTGCTGATTTTACATCGCTACTGTCCGTGCCCTGTTCCTGTGACTGTTTGGTTGACGTCTCATTTTAATAACCTTGCAGCGTTTTGTAACTTCTTAGCCTCAAACTCATTCGGTCGCCTGAAACACTGAATCGAGTCAACATTTTGTCCACATCACCTGATTTTAACATCCAATCAAATTACAGTAATGCACATGAGGGAATCTCCATGTTTATGTCTCTATGTTATGCTGTTGATGACTACTCTCATGTAGTTTAATGAGTCTGGCCACCGACTCAGCTACTCTGTCAACAACTTGGGGGTAAACATGGACTTGTTCTACAAAAGAGAAGCTTGCATCATCAGAAGAACTTATTCCAACAGAACAAAAAAACTCTGCGTAAAAGACAACAGAGAAAAAAAAAAAAAATCTGCTTCAAACAGGAATTTAACAGAATAAACAGAAAGTGTCCCTGCGTGCAGCTGGTATTTCAAAGCAAACGGTTTTGCTTTTATGTTGAAAACTCTGTTTCTGATTTGTTTTCTTGTTTTTTTTGTTCTCTTGTTTGAAATCTTAACAGCACAGTTAGACCCCAATTAAGACTTGTTTTGAATGTGCGAAGGGAAAAACTGCCCAGAGAGGTCCGGTCTTCAGTTTCACTCTGACTCACGGAGGTCTAATTACGAAGCAGACTGACGGGGCTGACTTGAATGTTCAGCGCTGACTGTCTGATGCACAGACAAGCAGACAGGCCGCTCGTCAAACGGCTCTTACTGAGGATCATAAATTTAAACCCAGCGAGGTCTGAAAGACGTTCTCATTCTGCACGTCATCATGAGCACAGCTGGTGGCCTAAAAATGAGATCTTGGAAGAAAACTCCTCAGCTTCTTGTTTCAGGACGTATGTTACGTAAAGAAGTGTATTTGAATTTCCATCGGATTTAATTGTCTGGGTAATTAGCTGGAATATACTCTGGAACCTTCCTGAGATGTCGGTTTTCTCTTCTATAGACAATGCTTCCATTGTTTTTGCTCAGTCCCGTGGGCGACATTAGAACAGATATAAAAAAAAAAACTGAGTTATTTTCTCGTGTGGAACCATAATTGATCCCAAGATGGAAACTTTTAAGTGTGAAGTTTGCTGGAAAAAAAAAAAAAGAGAAACACAGAGTGCACACATCCAGATTTAGAAAGCCACCACAGTCTTCAACATGACCTTTCATTGTTCCATATCATGTTCAAAAGTGAAAATAAAAAACTTGTGTTGCTTTTCTCCGTACCCTTAGTCTTCTTCTCTTTTCTTATCCTTTCGATAATGCTTTAACTATCTCACATCAAATAATTCCTTTTTGTAACACCTTACTACTTTGTCCCTTTAGACGCACCGTACTTAAGCTGTTTCAGCCTCTTCTTGCTTCCTGCTGCCTCCGTGATGGAAAATAACCGCTATCTTTTTAAATGTCACATGTTGCAACTGAAAAGTACGGAGCCCCTCTGGTGACATTGGAGATTTTTTTTTTTATATGTATTATTATTATTATTATTTTTTTTTAATAATGCGTGGCCACGAGATAATAACGCGTGGCCACGACATAATTCACCTTTAGGAGAAAATATATATATCTATATATATTATAATTACTATTATGAATAATGCGTGGCCACGACATAATTCACCTTCCATATAGCGGGATCTGTCACGGTACAGTATATTTGACACATCTACTGCCTCGGTGACCCTCTGTACATGTAAACTTGATTAGTCCCTTACCAGCATTAGATGGAAACCTGCATTGGCTCATGTGCACAGGACAGATGGAATAATGTGCCAGGGGCTCAGACGAAGTAAAGTAACACTTGGATTTTCATATCGATATCTTATGTGTGAAACGGATGTGATTCTGTCACGTTTGTTACATTTCATACGATTTTTTAATTACTGAAGAATATTTTTTTCTGTCATATTTGTACATTGTTCAATTTTGATGTTTCTAAAGACGACATATGAATTGGAAAGAGAGGAAGACGCCTTCCTGCAGTTTCTGCGGGACCGTGGAATTCAAGAGGAAATCATCAAAAAACTAAGAAATGACATGAATGACGAAATCTGTGACTTCCCCGACACCAGCATACTCCTTGCGTTTAAGCCCATGTATTTTGAGCAGCCGAATTAAGCGTCTTTTACTAAGAATTACTCCATGCCGAAACCGCAAGTGACTGAAGAATGTCACTGTAACTCATTCCCAGATTAAAATAAAATGAAATGAATTCAAACTTGTCCATAAGCAATCAAGTCTTTGTACCCCTGTAAAACTGACTGATCCCGCTATACTGAAGGTGACTTATGTCGCGGCCACGTATTATTATCACGTGGCCACGCATTATCAAAAAAAAAAAAAAAAAAAAAAAAAAAAAAATTATACATATATATAATTTTTTTTCTCCAATGTCACCAGAGGGGCTCCGTAGAAAAGTTACAAGTTTACATGTCAACTGCACTTTTTTTAATAACTTAACATCACCAAAGTCTTAAAGATCTGCCAGAAGGAAATGATTTCAAATTAAAAGCACGACACATGCCAAAAAACAAACAAACAAACAAACAAAACATATGAGACATGGTAGCGATCCTTGTGGAAGTTCTATAAATCAATAGTCGCTTCATGAAATAAAAGACACTTCACACTGCTCAGCGATTGTTGCTCTGCACTGCCAGACACTCTTTGACTAATTTACTGACTGTGAGTCCAAAGAAACCCTTGCTCCAGAAGAGTAAAGCCATCGATCATTATTGCAGTCTGTACTCTGCTACGCTGCGATTAGAAGGACTTCCAGTGTGGTGATTCATTAGATGCTGGGGATGTGCTCTTTTGATGGCTGCCTGATTGATTGCTTTTCTTTTACAAAGCTGTGTGTCATCCAACTTTGGCAGAATCTACGTTAGTGGAAAATTGAATCGCAGTTAAAAGAGATCGTAAATAAAAACAAATCTTAGATTCCTGAAAGTTAGATGTGCAACCGTCACATATCATCGGTTAATTTCTGGTAATGGAAGCTCGAGCACAACACTTGAAAACTATTTATTTCATCTCATATTGCAGCGCAGAGAGCAAGGACTTGGCAATTATGTGAAAGGATCATTGAAGAGAACTCACACTGAATTCATCGGTGAGTCTTATACTCACCAAATATTCAACGGCTCATCAATTGTCTCTCTTACGCACTTAAAAATAAATTGAAATGGCCCCAAACAAAACTGAACCCAGCTGTATTAAATATTTAACCTGCACATTTTGGTTTTCTGTGAACATAATTCAAAAAGAAACGCTTGATGGGTCTCTTAAAAATAAACTAAAACATTCAAGGTGAGCTGCAAACATGAATACAGGTAAAATCCAATCCCTACTTCAGCCCTCCAGAACATTCTGTGTGAAGTTGGGATGAGCTGACATGAGGGAGGGAGCAGTAAACGTGACGTGGCATTTACAATGAACGAGCTGGTGGAGGATCATTTTAAAGACACGAGCAGCAAAGATGCCTGAAAATCCTTTAGTTTGCACGTAGCTTTAAATGCAAACCACACATCAAAACATCTGTTTCTTTATCTGCCGTCATGTTCTTAACATCGCACAAAGGCTTCAGAGGAGTGCACTGGGCCTCAGGTCCTGACTACCAAATCTCCCCTCCCCCTTCTTATGTGGGGGGAGAACGGGGTTAGTTGTGACACTTTAAACTCTACTGTGAATCACTCGTCATCAAAACATTTCTCAGCAGTTGTTCCTACATTAGACTGAAGCTGAAGGTGTTAAAGAGGTAAAACTATCAAAGACACTCTGACACAAAGTGACAACCAACCCCATCACAGGGATAGTCCTAACACATTATTAACAAGTTGACAAAGATTTAACTTACAGCATCTCAACACAAAATGAACCGAGGAACATAAACAGGAAACAAAACATTAGGCCAGCCTAGTGTATATTACACATAAAGAATGAGTTTATATAAATATATATATGTGTGTGTGTGTAAATATATATATATATATATATATATATATATATATATATATATATATATATATATATATATATATATATATATATATATACACACACACACACACACACACACAATGAGTTTATATATATATATATATGCTGACAGTCATTGAAAACTTTGAGGTACAAAGTTTTTATTTCGGGTGCAAATATCGAAGGGAGCAAATCCATTTGTTTTGTCTGTGCCTGAGTTGTGTGATTATGTCTGAAATTGATGAATTGTTCACTGGTCACGCTTGACTGCACATCAGGGGGATTATATGAAGAAATGTCATTCACATGTCATTTGAGCAATATACCCTATGAATCTGTTTAATTTAAGGAGTGGTCTGGAAAGCCTATATAATGGTCGCAAAAAGGCCACCAGTTTTATTCCCATGCATGTGAAAATGCCACGCCTAACTCATGACGAACGACTGATGGCCTTGGGGATGGTGCAGGCAGGGCTGTCTTACAATAAAGTGGCGAGACGTATGGGTTGCAGTCAACCCACAATCCATAACTTGGTTGACCGTCACACCAACACGGGCACTGTTGATGACAGACCACGCCCAGGTCGTCAGAGAGTCACCACACCTGCCCCCACATTCGGCAACAATTGATCCAGGCACTACAGGAGGAGTGGCTCAGGATCCCACAGGCCAACATTCAACGACTGGTGAGGAGTATGCGTCAGCGCATCACCGCCTGTGTGAATGCTAATGGAGGGCACACTTCTTACTGATCTTGTGAAATTTGTGTTTCTTGACAATATATATATATATATATATATATATATATATATATATATATATATATATATATATATATATATATATGTCATGCTAGCATCAAGGCTAATAACCCTGTAACAACAAGTTAGCTAGCTAATTACAATCTAAACTTTAGCTTTCCCTCCACAATTTTTAAGGTAACAGTTGATTATATATATATATATATATATATATATATATATATATATATATATATATATATATATATATATATATATATATAGACTCGTGTAAAAGCCAAGAAGAAAAATACCAAGGAGCTGAATATTTACAATTTGACATAATATACACAAAAAGTCCTCTCACCTTACGGTCAGCTGTCTTACTCTATAGAAGACTATGTAATGATAATTATAATAATAATTATACATTTTTATTTATAAAGCGCTTTTCTAAACACTCAAAGAAGCTGAAATGTAGGTGAGCTCTGATCCTTATTCCGTAAATTTCCATACAGCAGTTTGAGAGACAGCGCCCTCTGGTGGCGAGACATAATGAACGTGACAACCAACCCCATTCTCCCCCTATCTTTTCATCCCTATTGAACCTTAATGTAGATCTATGACAAGGTCAAACCTACAAAATAAACACAATTTAGACATCATGTAACAATCTGCAGAATCGATTGTATTGGGAAGGAAAATGAGTTTAATTGAGATAAGAGTTGAGTCGAGTTAGATTTGTTAGTAGTGATCTCTGAGAGTTGCATGCGTACATGCGGTCTGACTGCTGACGGTTTTTGCTTTCAGCAGTTTGGCTATTTTCTCCTCATCTTGACTTCCTCACCCCATTGCCAATCTGTTGAAAGCAGAAGAAAAAAGAGTTAATCCCCTCCCAAGTTAACAAATCCACTCTCTCTCAAATCGGCTGAACACTTTGAAGAGCTCACATAGAGAAGAGTGGTCAAGAGTACGAGCTGAAAGTGTTTCACCACAGTGAGCCTGGTCGAAATAACAAAGCGTTCTCTGTTTGAGAAGAAGGGAAAAACGCCACATTTCAAAAGAGCATGAATTAAACAAGCGTCCTGGTGTTTTAATTGATGGTTTGTGAGGGATTTCTTTGTCCCACTTTGTTCTCTTCGTATTTGGCTAACATGCCACTCATATTTAATTCTCTTTGTTATAGTCATCACAACTATTCACAAGGGGAAAAATAGAAACGGGAGCCAAAGAGAACAAAGCAACACGCTGGTCCAAAAATAATATTGGGGAGATTTACTGAGCTGCTAATTGAAGAGTTTTTTTAAGGCTACATGAAGCCGAACTTCTCTGTAGCCAATATTTTAGAACAGTTGTGCTTCCTTCAAGGGCTTCTTGAAAGTTTTTGTTCTCTCAACTTAAATACGATAAGAAGTACTTCAAGTTTGTTTTAAACTCAGGCAGCGAAAAAAAAAACAAAAAACCCACCAATTAAACTCCTTTCTGGTCAGCTTCAGTTATGGGAGTAAGAGATCCTCACAGCACACTTAAGGGCAGCAGTGTTTACAAAGGACTTTACATCTCTCAGCCTCCACGGAGTCTCCTCTGAAGACAGAAGGTGACTTCAGTTTGCACGATATTAAAGCAAACTGTTAGACGTGTATTTCACGCATGCTGTGAGGACCCCACACACACTCTTAACACAAGCCTCTGATTAAAGCTGGCTGCAGTCATGCTAATGTAGTTAGTGAAACTGATGAGATGAGAATCTTTGCTCGTCACCCCGTGCGCTCAATCATCTTCGCCTCATCATCATTACCCTGAATCCTGACCCGTCTCGTTGGAACAGACGGAGAATTGAGCTTTCTGTTTCATGAAGCTAGGTCTGTCGGCCTGTACGGCTGATTTTTGATTTGAATTTCAGTTTTTGTTCTTTAGGAGGAAGAGTTCAGTTTAATACGACTTCGGTCGAGAGCTAAAAGCGGTGCAGGGAGTTCACAGCACACAACATTTCAACACCACGGGTGAGAAAAATCCTCCACGATGACATCTTTTGATGCTGGTACTACAAAGATTAACGACTTCACGCGTCTGTGTTGCTTCTGTTTCACTGAAACACACATTCGTTCGACTTCAAGTAACTTTAAGACAGAATCAGATTTGATGTTTTCTGCTTTTCTTTCCCTCCTGAAGTTCAGCCTGAAGCTGATATATATGTATGTTTGTGTGTCAGTAGTGAGAGTGTGTCTGTAATTGGATTTGTCAGGAAGCTCTTTGAACCCAGCCCACACTGCAGGACTGTAGAATTTATTCACAAGCAACACGGTTCTGGCTGGAACTCCACTCAAACAAAAAAAGACGTTACTTTGGCAGACGGTGCACTTTGAAACAAGCAGTGTTTTCAGGCCGGGGCCAAAGTGCATTAATTTAATCTCTTGAAATATGTGAGATCAATCCACTTGAACCTTTCTGCACACAGCTGGCAAATAAATTTAAGAGGAGTTCCAAAGCACCGTTTCTCCTTTTGGTCACTGACTCTCTCTCTCTCACTCCCTCTCTCTGTATATGTCACTCTGTCGCCATCTTTATCTCTCCTTTTCTTTCTCTCTCTTTAATATTTTTTTATAGTTTACTTAACCAAACTAAAAAAGGTACAATAAAAATAGTAACGGCTATAATTTACCCTGGCTCAAAGTCCATTTCCACAGAATGTTGCAGCAGTAAAATTCAAGCACAAACATGCCCCGATAAACGTCGCAGCTCTGAGTGTTTGTGCAGTTTTCTTTTGTTTCAGACCCGTTTGTGAGGATTCACGGATCTCAGATCTGTTCAGAAGCTGAACGGGAAGGGAGACAAATGATCAGATTATTATGTTTACATTTCACCTTTCATAGCAGTGATTACGTCCTTGAAGAAGTCAGCAAATAAATAAATAAATTAAACTCCCCGTTCTGTGCAGAAGCACAGATTGTCTCCATGTGTGGGGAAACGTGTCCACGTGTGCTAAGGTTGAGCACTAAACAGCTCGTGGTTGTTTGACCACCTAGTTGTGATAACAGTGATGTGAGTGTTATTTACACTGCTGCACAGTGACCTCTGAACAGGATGCAATGCAATGAACTGAAGGTGCTTATGGAAATGAAAGGTTAATAATGATACTACTGCTAAAAATAATAATAATAATAATTTTCAAGGGACAGGATGCTCTTAGCCAAGAGCTTAATTTAAAATTTCAATCTGGAAGTGACCAGGACTCATTGTCTTATTATACTTTACTGTGAGTAACTCTGTTATTTAAAAGCAACAAGTTGCTATGTTGCACCAAATATCACCCCTGATTTACACATACTCCATCAGCGCCGCGGTCCGTCAGCGCGAGCCAATTCACACTGCATCCGTCTCAGGAGCGGAGCGCAGCTCAGCGTACTCATAGCAGCTGGATACACAAGATCACAGGAGAACCACATGTTCCCGCAGGAATCACACCCATGACAACTACTTTCATGATATTTAGTATGTTAAACTCACCTGCCCTCCCAGAGCTTCATTAATTCAGTCCTTCCCTTTTAGTCTCTGTTGGTGTCCTTATATAAAGGATGTGTTGTATCGTGTATATAATTATCTGGTTTTCCGCCTCCAATATAAACTTTTCCTCATCCATGGCGTCAGATTTCCTCTGGGTCTGACCCGCTGATGACTGCTGGCCCTGTACCAGTGTCGAAGTTTTAATATACGAGGATAATTTTTCGATCAACAGTCCGAACATGGTGCTTTATTTTGAAAAGACCGGAAACTCTGATCGTTTTTCGTGTCTGTTTTCCTGTTTGGTACGATCTGCTCTGCGGAGATTGACGCGTCTCTGCAGCGCACTCTGGCAAGAATAGACTCGCAGCGAAACAGCCGCGAGCAGCCGTCGGTAACACGCGCCGGAGACAGACCGCAGCGCGGGCTGTGTGAATGCACTGATTGACTTGAATGGCAGCGAAATACAGTGCAGTGCACAGCGCGGACGGACCGCGGCGCTGACACTGTATGTGTGAATCAGGGGTCAGCTGACCCTCAGGCCTCAGTGCTCCCCCTACCAGAAAACTGTGGCTCAATCACAATCAGAACTTACACTTAAGGATGAAGAAAATCAAAATTAAATGATTATTTTATGCACAGCAGATATTAAGTTACATTTACTATGAAATAATAAGATGTTCTCAAACTTTTTTCAGTCATGTTCCCCCTAAAAAGCACGAGGCAATTTTGATTAGAAACAACAATAAATCAAACACAGTGCTGTACTATAAGTGTTTGATATATGAAATATTCATTATTACCAGTAATGTTTCTGTTAACCCTGAATATTGAAAACTTCGACCAAATAGGCACAAAATATTATAATTACATCAACTATTAAATAAAAAAGGAAACTAAAGACTTTTAAAAAAAGGAAGATTTGTGCACACAGAATGAATTGTCAACTTAAAGTTCCCTCTTTTGGTATCAAAATAAAGGGATGTTATCAAACTGAATTATTAAGTTAACAATACATAAATGAATATTTCTTCACAAAAAAAGAAATAAAAATAATTGGGGAGAACAGAATTGAAGGAATAACCTGCTGTAAATAATATTCAGTTTATAAATTTAAACTAATATTTGACTCAAACATTGATTTAATAAATACTTGTGTTAAAGGTAAATAGTGTTTTTGCTTGGTAGCAGAGGATCCTCATATTCCCATAGTTTTGGAGCGGTTGATAAACCACAGAAGCATAAGAGAGTTCTTGAAATTCAGTTATGGCTTTTGGTTTTGGTGTGCCACCCCAAAATTTCAGTGGCCTCATCTGGCCGCCCTTACGAAACAAATTCTGGAGGCAACCCTGAGCATAGCTCAGCTGGAAAGCTGAAAGGCTAAAACTGGGTTAATAAAGGGGCAAATTTAGCCCTCTTACTTGGACATTACTGTTAAGAGCCACACATGAACACTCACAATGAGGGAGTAAAAAATGTACATTGTTCTGAAAACTTAAAGTCAGGGTATTGTGCCTCTTTGGCTTTGGGATGGACAATTTTACACAGTTTACAAACAGAATCAGGAAGCTGTTTGAAAATCTGCTCAAATTTATGTCTGGACATCCAGCACCGTTACTTCACAACCACATTTAAAATGTTGGTACATCATAATACCCCTTCTTTAATCTGTGTGTTTCCGAGTGATTATTAAATATTTCCTGTGATTTGTTTTCCACATGCATGAGGCCAAAACACAGAAGAAATAAGCACAATTCCTTCCTCAAGGAGATTCAAAACGAAGCATCTCTCGTCCTTGTGGATGCAGACTCTCGGTCCAACGTTTGTTTACATTTCTTCACAACTTTGTTTTTTTATTCCCTCGTATTTTCTTGCTGTAAACTTTTGACAACTAATTAATTTGCTCGATCGCTCTTCTGGTTTTGACTACAGACTGTATCTTCTTTAACCTTGCATTTACACCAGTGTTAAGTGAAGATATGAAAACACGCCCTTTCTTTGGCTGATGCTGTTTGAAAGCTTCGTTTGCTTTTCATACATACATACTTTTTAGGATAGTCTGAATTCCTTAAGACTTAAATCTCCACATTGAGATGAACCAACAGTCCCTTTAATTTAAGTGTTTCTATGTAACACTGGAGTCAAAATATGCAGCAGGTGTGGTTTAAAAAAGAAAACTATTCTGAATAAATAATGCATAAAAGGTGGCTCTCAAAGTCCATTAGTCCTGTTTTTATCCGCTCAAGTCTGTGTACGATGTCGAGTGTCGCTGAAATGAAGAAATCTGAAAAATTGAGCCGTACAAAACGTGGCATAAGACGCTCTCTCGCTCTCTCAGCGGTTAAAGATTCATTTCCTTCTGTAGCTGCTCTTACCAGAAATGTCAGTGTCAATTTGGTAAAGGTCTCCTCTAAAAATGACTCACAGAAAATCACCATTTCTACCTTCTTCAATAAAAGCGAGCTCTGATCCGCTGGGGAGTGCCACTTTCCATCTTCTGAATCACAACTCCTGAACCAAAGTAGACAGGCCTTGAAGCTGCCAGAAGGCATTAGCCGTCCTGTTGCAATGATGCTGTAATCGAGCTAAGTTATAGATCAGGGAGCCAATATCATCAGACTGTCCTTTGAGGCGATGGACCGTTATGTCAAAAGTGGCTTTTACTGTCATGATGCTGAGCAGTGTAATCATATCTTTATGTATGTAATTGGATTATGGTGGTAACGACTGATGGTGCTGCAGCTGCAGGATTTTGGAGAGGAGGGCTGGAGTTTACGGTCCGAGAACAGATGAAGAATGAGTAACTCTGTTGCTCAGACCGGTTGCTGAAGACGCTGGAGGCTGTTCAGAGCTGCCGGCCAATCTTCTGCAGGAATTTCATTAACCTAAGTGCCGTGTTGCGCAGTAAACACAAACCATAGATGCAAATGAAGCTGTAAATAACCCAGAGGCCGGTGAGTCTTTCAGGGGTTCTCAACCTCTGGAACTGTATGAATATGGAAGTTTGTTTATACTAATGCTTTTTCTGTCTGATTTAAAATCCTTAATGAAGCAAACAGAAGTCATATCGCCTCAGCAGTGTGCTGATCCCATTTGTTCGGCTCAGTCAGTGTGATTCACGGGTCGAGGATCAAATACCTGGCAGATACGTTCAGACAGAAAAACTCTTGACAAACGACTTCTCCGCACTGAGTTTTCTGTCTGTACATATCCGCCAGGCGTATGATTCTCAACCCATAAATCACATCAGAGAATGTGAGGTTGGAGGAAAAACAGCTCAGAAATCGCAGCTTTATTGTGTTTGAACCATGACCCTGCATCAACAAGACACTACACTCTCTACGTACTCCCATTGTGAGGAGCAGAGTCAAAACACTGCTGCTGTGGCGGATGACGTACTGTAACAGGAGTGTGACACGAGGAGCCTGGACTGATGTACACCAACGACCAGTGGTGTAGTGGTCCCTTGAGAAGTGGGTATACTCGAAATTTTCACCTTTTTTTAAGTAGTACAGAAAAAAAAGACATGTAAGACTGCTCTATTTACCCCAAAATCTGTCATTTCTATTTACTTACTATTATAAAATTATCATGACTTAATTAGGAGCAGTTTGTAGTTACTACTGGTCACACAAGCAGAATGGATGAATGTAAAATGTATTTATCATGAGGCAAACATGGTGTTTCGGTTATTTTTTGAACATTTATTTGAATAAAATACTTTAAATCTGAAGTTGAAGATGCTTTCTAGTACATGTTCAACTAACCGCCGCTCGTTCTGTTGTTTGGTCTGCTTGTTTGGTCTCTGACACCTGAGGTGTTAGTGATATTTTAATCGGCATGACCACCCCTATTCTGCTTCTGATTGGCTCATCAGTCACCATGCCTAAAGTTAACCAATTTAATCAGTGAAGGCAGCAAGAACCGGCCAATTAGAGGCAGAGGAGGGTGGGTCATGGCTTCACCAACCTTGAGGGGGAAAAAGGGCAATCTGGCAGTTAGATATTGAATGGTGGGCATCAGGGGGGTTTAGAAGTGGGTATACGCAATGCTGACTGAAAAATAAGTGGGTATACTCTGTATACCGGCGTATATCCTCGACTACACCACTCCCAACGACCATCTACAGCAAAGCAGATTATCATGTTGATCTGAAGATGATGTTTATGTTTCACCCTCTAAACAACAAAGACTAAATAAATAAATAAATAAATAAATAAACTTGCAATCTTAATATCTTCTAAACTGCCGAGTTACTGACAGCTCTGGCCATGAGGGGCTTGTTACAGCCAATGAAGCCCAGAGTTGGACTGCACTTTGTCTTATTATAAGTATTCAGATATGAAAAACTGTTCACGCCGACACCACAGGGAAAAAGTAGGAATATAAAGCACTCTGCTCTCTGTCTTCATGGCTGATAAAATAAATGCATTATTCACATTTTGGAGTTCATGAATTAAACACAAATGACATCCACTGAGTGATTTTTATGCAACAAAGTAAAATAAAAAATAAGCTTTGAGCAGAAGTGTATATATTTTGTGTTTTCAGTCTCTGTCGACTTGGAAAGAACGTAAACAGTTAAAGACGGTTAAAGATGAAAACACTTTTAATGCCTCAGCAAATTAGTGCCGCAGAACGACGTGTATGACGGAAGAACGTCAATGCTTTTGTCGTATGGCTAGATTTCATCGTCTGCCGTTGCTATCTTTTGCATTCACCTCTTGAGATCCTATTTTAATTTTCCTGCCCAGCTCCATTCCAAGAAAATAACTCTGTCTTCTGGGTCTCAAGAGAGTAAATAGAGGAAAATAAAACACAAAACCATAATTAGCTCATTTGGGGGAGCTGCGTGCATATATTCAGAGGATCATTCTGATTTCAAATGGGTTTAATGCCCATGAAATTGCATATAATGGGAATTTGTCAATGGCTTATGCACTGATTGTATTTCCCAGAGCAGAAGCTGAGACAGACAGAATTAGTGTCAGGGTAAAACGAGGAGGGGACTCAGGGAAGGATGGAGTGTGACGGCTGGCTTGAGCACCACTTCTGTCCTCCATGCTATTATGTCCCCATTACACTCCTAATCACATTTGAGGGGTAGAGGAAGTTGAGAGAGAAAGAGAGAGAGAGAGAGAGAAAGGCATGCTGTCTTGTTTACAAACCTAATCTATGCTCTCCCGAAGCGAGAAACATCATTATCTGTGGACACATCAGATCAGAGTGATTTGAATACCCAGGCAACAATCAGTGCATCCCTTCACCAATAAATATTAAAGAGCCAGGAGACCGACACAGAGCTCTATTCATAAACAAGAGCAGCCGGCTGAACTCAGAGCATCAAAGTAGGGTTTAAACATCCACACTGATACGAGTGAAAGTAAGAAGTCATGAAACATGGATTAAAAAAGGCGACGTTTCCATTAGAAGCTCTTTCCAGTGCGGCCAACAATTAGCTCTGAACCTCCAGGCGAGATGTGTTTTTCCCATGTGCTGCAATGTCTTTAGTCCACTTAGCAACATGGATTATTGTTGAGTATTTCAAGCAGAAATAAAGTGAAATGATCCCTGAAATGATCTGTCTGAATAAATGTTCAGACAGTGACCTTCTTCAGTGATCAGTTTCAGGTGTCACACATGGACTTGAATGGAAACCTGCTTGGAGCAGAGCCAGACTGGAGATGCATCTGGTGGATTTCGACTGTAAAACGCAGGAAAATAATGTTGTTATTATTATCATTTTTATTCAAGAAGCATTAACTGTTTGTGACACTTTGTGACACTGTCTGTGAGGTCATCATCATTACAGTCATTATACTGAATTAGACAAACGAGTGTGACTGTAAACCAAACTGTTTGTGTTGATTTATTGATTGTTTGATTAACTCCTTGATAACAGTTGTGAATTTGAGAATTACCACGTCAGGTTTTGATGAGATGAGTATCTCTTTGTATCCTACTAATGCCTATAGGATCAAATGCATTATGTTGCAATAAATTGGTGAACTTGTTATATCTAAAATTTAAAAAAAAAGAAAGAAAAAAAGAAGCATTAACTATTCAGTTTTTTAAACGTTAATGTCTATTTGAATAATAAAAAATCATTGCCCATCCCTAGTATTTATAGAATAAATAAACATGCTCAACCACACTCGTATTTCCATTAAGTTTGTACAAAGTTGCATGAGCCCAGCTGGTCAAACTGCTCTTGTATTGTTTGGTTTGTCATTGTGATAATTTACCAGGATGCTTTATAGAATATAAAGCAAACTCATCTGGATTTTGAATCCTTTTGGTTTTGAAACTGTCCTTTTATTCTGTCCTTTAGTTTAAGAGCTTAACAGCTCCTCCACAGCCTACTCCCTGCTCCCTCCCTGCTGCCAAACAGCCAGACCTCGGCCTGTTCGCTGGCCCAGCCTTATTTATTTACAGCTCACCCCTGAGATCCCGCTTCACTCTGGCTTGATCCCAACTGCTTGCCACCTCTCCTTTTCTCCCCCTGCCATCAGCACTCGGCTATTTCCACAGCGCTTTAAAAGTTCACCCTATCTGAAAGGCGGCATCAAGCCCTGGCTTAGCCACAGTCCTCACCAACACTCTCTGCATTTGTAAGTGGAGTGTAGGACTGTGCTGCAGACAGAGTCGTATGAAGCAAAGACAAACAAAGCTTTGGGAATACTGCACACAGGAAACATGCAAACATGCAGTATAAACTCTATTAACTGTACAACTAACCAGGAAAGTTAAAGTGCAGAGAACGACCACACAGCGCGGCCATCAGAGCCATCCTGTCCTTCTTACAACTCCAGCACACAATGCAGAAGAACACACACAGTCATAACACCGCACATTTGGAGGGAGGAAATTAGAGAGGAAGAACATTTGCTCAGAGCACCTGATGTTCTCAGAGTGTCACCGTCAGATTCAGATATAGAAACCTGTTCTGCACAGTCGGAAGCTGTATCAGTATGCCAAAAAGAGTGTGTATGTCACTGCAGGTGTGTGCCAGGCCTTTCATCTATGCCGGTAATTGCATGTATTCGACAACACTATTACAGGTCTCACATCTGTGAGACTGCGCATCATTTCAAACGACCACAAAGACTCAGACTTCAACAACTGTCATAATCCGTCTCATCTTGTTGGGAGATTTCAGGAGAACCGAAAGATCTCAGAGAAATTTTGGTTTGTAATACATCTCTCATTATTCAAGCTGTAATTCAGAGAGACTACAGGAAAAAAATAATCTGTTCTTTCTGATATAATAATCCAAACAAACAGAGATAAACTGTGAAATTCATTCAAAAACTAAAAGAGTGTCCGTATCACTTATTTTGTATTTGGAACACTAAATTCATTTCCTATCATCCTCTAACCTTCCTGAACTTTGTGAATTAAAACCAAACAACACTGATTGTCCATGTCTATTGGTATTTCAGTTTCGTGGTAATGTTGCCAAAGTTCTGTTGTTAAAAAAATGTGAGTTTACAAAATTTACAAGTCTTGAATTATGTTATTTACATTTAATTACAATGTCCAAACTTTCTGGGAATGGGAGCTCATAAGAACATCCTTTTTTTTTTTTTTCTGTAAAGTTAAATTTATGGTGTAACTGGCACCTACGATACGATAAGACGCGATGCAGTCAGGGGAATACATTTAAGCAGTGTGATTAGTGGTGGGACTTGATTAAAAAAAAATTAATCGAATTAATTATGTCATTTGTAATTAATTAATCGTAATTAATCGCATTTTAATCGCATCGATATTCAACATCAGAATCAACACTTTTCAAACAGATTTTGGTAGAAGACTAAATCATTGAATAGTCACATACAGAAGTTTAAACTACAAAATCCTGTTTATTTTGCTCAAAAGATGTTTTTTGTGGACACAGTACTATCTTTCAAGTACATCGGCGATTATGTAATAAATATCTTAATTTTAAAAAATAATAATAATAAAGAGACCAAGAGTTCAACATAAAGGGCCATACCATCTAAAATGGTGAAGAGAGGGAGGAAGCTTTGTATTCGAATCGCCGACTTTATCGTTAGCTCCGGTGCTAAAGTACCAGCTGCAATGTGTTTTGCATTTAAGTGGTACCGGAGGCTTGAATAACTGCGTTGGAATGCAAACCCTTTGTTGCACAAGTTGCACACAACAATGCTCTTATCCAGGCTTCCATCCGACTGTTTTTTAAAAGTAAATTTTCCATCCACCGAGCTCAGCAAGGCGCTGTCACCAGTGTTATCCATCACTCAGTGCGTCGCTGCCAGAAACTCGTGCACTAACCGTTGTGTGTGATATAGACTATAAAATTAAATACGATAAAATGTGTCATTTTTTTTAAAATGCCATTAATTTCCCCCATTAATTATCAAATTAACGCGACAAAGTCCCACCACTAAGTGTGATATGATATGAAAGTCAATACGATACAATACAAACAGCACAGTACAATCAATACAATATGATGCGATAAAATATGACGAGGGATACACCAAAATTAAAATTCTTGTCCGAAACGGATACAGAAATCTCTGCCGTGCATGATACAGAGAGCAGAGGAGAGCTGAGAACACATAACTGTCCCGTCATGTAAATAAGATAAAGAACATGAGGCTATTTAGTCTGTTGGATAAAAAACAAGGTGAAGACCTGATCTATGAGAGAGGAATGCCCCTCATCTGGTTCATCTGGTTCACCTGTTTCTCCATCTCCAAGTGGATTCTCCGCATCCATCCCTGCCTGGATCGTTTCTTGTTGCAAATCACTATCTGTGGGTCTGTCACAGAAATACATTATACCATATCCAGACAAGAGCGCCGGCCACAGTTTTTACTTGTGTTATCACAACAGACCGAAAAAATTTGAAATATGATATGATACAATGTAGTGGTGCATCGGATCATCGCTGAGCTATGATCTGTACAGATGGCTTTCCACAGTGGTGGCGTACACCTGGTCCATGAATCTGTTGATTTTTATATATAAAAGCTTTTATTTGGACTGTTTCTATCAGTGAGTTCCCTTCGTTTCACCATTTTCAACAGGAGTGAAGAGTTTCAAACTGAATTCACGTTTTTATCTCCGCATTCGAGGCAAGCGAACTGAAATTCTCTGAGCATTTTATCAAGAATAACAAACAACCACTAAAACATTTTCCGTCTATTTAGAAACGAAAGATAAACAACGGCCATTTGACAATCAAAGACTAATTATGTGTTTGCCGCTTTGACTGCATTGTTGTCAAACAGTACAATTTAGATTTAACGGATAACAACAATAATTATATTCTAGCATTGAAAATGTAATTTTAATCAAAAAGCTTCCACATACTGATGGATTTACCATTACAGAAATATAAAATTATACTCCTCATCAGTAATATGCTGTTAATTTAGCAGCGCTTCTTATATATTCTATAGGTAACAGTAACACTTCCCCATTGTTTGAGAGTTAAAGCTAGTTTTACAATGAAAGCAGATAAAAAATAAATAAAGTTGTGAAGAGACGTCATTGTGTCAGGTTGAACACAGGAGCTAAGCCATCATTCCATACGACACAGCAGGGTCAAAGGTCTCTGTATTACAACAGGCCATGGGTGCTGTGGCCTTTGGGTGAGAGGCAGAGTACATCCACGTGCAATTAGCATCTCCGGTTAGCTAATCAAGTATGTCTTCACCCTGTGAGAGGAGGCTGGAGCGCCTGCAAAGTGCTCACACAGGCACAAGGGAGAACATGCAGACTTCACATTGAAAGGCAGAATCTGGACCTGGACCAAAGACTTTTATTCTCTGAGGTGACAGCACAAAACTGCACCATCCAACCCTGAACCGGACTGGGGGATCCTTTTGATTTGTTAACGTACAATAAATGGGAGTGATGAATGTCTAAAAGTCTCTTAAACCAGGATCAGAAGTGTCAAGTTTGCTTAAGGAGTCAACTCAGCACACATTTTCTCATCTGCTCTTCTTAACACTTACGAATGTTTTTAAAAACATTTACATGGATGGAAACTGAGGATAAATACTCTCACCAATGAAAAAAAAAAAAGACATCCAGCTGTTTCACAGTGAGTGTGGATACGGCCTGAATGCCTCATTAAGTGTCTTAACTGTAACAAGCAAAACCATGAGAGACGGCAGCTGTTAGCCGCCGCTCTGTCAACAGAGCAAACCATGCAGGACAACAAAGAACAGTCACTGGCAACATGCTGTGTTCAGTCACAAAAACACTTTAGACTAAACTGTGTGACAATGGACTGTGTGGTCAACCATGACGTTGATGCACATTATTAAGACAGCGGCACTTTTCTGGATCAATATGACGCCTGATTAACCTTTGACCTCTGAAAGCGGATCTGAAAGAAGTAGAGAGAGTCTCTACGCTGCTAGTAGCAGGGAACAGGCCACGTCTGGTTTCCACATTTATCCTGTTTATGTTACATTTGTTTACATTTTACAGCCATGCTGAGTCTCAGTGTGCTGTTGCACTGAGTATGGAGTATTTATAGAGTTTGATTAAATCAGGCGGCCGATTTAATCGCCCTTTTTAAAGCTTTTCTGCATGTTTTTTTTAACTTGAAAATTTCTTTCTGTTGTTAAGTTAAACAAATTCTAAAGGACAAAGTATTGTAAAACAGTAAAACATTCTGCCTGTAATTCATATCTTTGTTTCTGTCAGCATTAAGGGACTGAAAAATGAGTTATTTTATTAATTATGTATTTTGAAATTGAATTGGCCGATTATCTGTTTTTGTTTTGTTTGTTTTTTTTCCCGCCAAATATCGGAATCAGCATCAAAAAATCAGTATTGGTCAGGCCAAGTTTCAATGTGACGTTAAAGTAATGTTGTGTTTCAGAAAGAAAGCTTCAGTAACGTGTATTTAAAGTAAAAGCCTTTGAAAGCTTTGTGGGTATGTAAAGTTTGTCAAATCCTTATCTTTATTTAAAGATGTTTGTTTGTTTTGTTTTTTTTGGTAAATGTTGAGCTGAGGTTTTTTAGTAGCCACATTTTTTTTTTTAAGATACAAGACGTGTATATTTAGTCAAGTAAGTAAAATCATGAAACATACAGTTAATAAATGAAGACATTGAGATTAAAGGGATACGTCACTAAACCTGGGAACAATCAACAACTACGTCCTCAGAGTCTTGATGTCGTGGAGAGTTTAAGCTTTCCGTCAAGATATATGCAGCACATATGTCGAGGACAGGACACTGTTTTCTGTTTTTTTTTTTGTGTTCCTGAATTTCACTCGTTTCCAGCAACCGTAGTTGATGCTTTCTTATTCTTTTGGAATTTAATGCAGCTAACTTTTTTCTTCCGTTACCTCACGCAGTAAGCAAACAGCTTTAAGATGTGATTTTTGGCCACTGTCTGGAGGGAAAACTTACAAATAAATTGTAATTTAAATCGTGGTAAATTTAAAATAACTCTTTGATTTGTTGAAGATCATGGATACCCAAGCATGAAAAACTACAATATTTTGATGGTACTGAAGAATGTAAAACTTGTGATATTTAATATTTTCACATTTTTGTGGCTTAATAGTGAACACTACACTACTTCCTGTTGTTCTTGTGTTTGTGTCTCTGCAAACAGTCCGATATATGCATCTGTTTAACTAACTTCTGATATTTATTTAAATACCTGATTTTACTTTAATCAAATTGATATCAGGAATATACGATTGAATCTCTACATGCTCCATATGGTGAAAGTCTTTGAGCGAGCAGCCCGGGTTCAAGTCCTGCCTGTGGTGACTGTCCCAGGTCAGTCCCCACCCTCGCCCTGTTCCCTCCTCTTTCCACTTTCCTGTCCTCTCACATTAAAGACAGAAAAAGCCTGAAAAACAAACAAACAAACAAACAAACAAACAAACAAACAAACAAACAGGGTACACTATACCTCTCACTAGTGTTGTGCTCAAGACCACACTATCCGAGACCAAGACTTGCCCGAGACCAGAACACACCAAGACCAAAACAAGACCAAGACTTTTGGGAGTCAAGACCGAGACAAGACCAAGACCGAAAAATTGTTCCAAAAATCTCCTTAAAAGGCAAGATTTAAAGTGCGGTATGAGAAACGAGAGAGGAAAATAATACAAATAATGAATAGAAAAGCTCAGAGTCCTGCTTGCCCAATCAGGCATGTCCTTACGAGTTTTGCTTGCCCGTCGGCTTTTTGAAGTTGCCCCGGGCATACGGCCATTCGCACATATCGGGCCGGCACTGATAAGCCCAGAATTACTTTAAATATCTCATAATAAGATGTTAATTTGTCAGCTGAATGAGAGGTATGTCTTGTCCAAGAGAAGACCAAGACCTTCAAAATCTGGTCTCGAGACCGGTCTCGAGACCAAGACTGGTCTCAGGTAGCACAACACTACCTCTCACTCATATTTTTATACTACAAAATGACACATTCACTGGAAAGGGGCGGAGAATGGGAAGTTAAGATTGGGGAATTTGAAAATAATCTGAATCATTTTATCAGAACTTACTTGACTTTATGTCGGTTTCAGGTGGTGCCCTTTAATTATCTTATGGGAGTGTGAGCTCAATAGTCAGCAAAGTGCTGCTTTGTGGTCAAGGAATAACAGATATTTAAGCAAACGTGCATTAAATGTGGTTGTATTAGACAAAATTTTGCCACTTTATAGCTATATATTTAAGTTCCTTATTATAAACTCCAAATTTAACCCCATAAATTCCTGTGTAAAGTTTCTGGCAGAGAGTAGTGGGTGATTGCTGGCACAGCCAGTTTGAGATCTTCATCATCATCACCTCATCCTCTCTGACTTTAGAGAAAAATGGTTGTTGTGGCAGTAAGGTCATTTGTATCATCAAACAAGAAAAAGCCAAAAGCAGAAGCGTGCACACTCAAGGTCTCAGCCTCCTCTAGATCCTTTAATATTAGAGTGACTTTGATTTATCAGTTTCCATCAATTTGAAAATTGAGCTGTGCCACGTTTGGACCGCGACAGCAGATTTGAATAGCTATCAGAGTTATGGGTCTCTGAGGGAAACGACAGAGAGGAGAGAGGTAGAGGAACAAAAAGTGAAGGAAGAAGATAAAAAACTGCATGAATGATAAAACTGGATGGATGATGACAGTGAGGGGAAGAGGAGATGGATGGATGAGAGAAGGCAAGATGAGGAGAGATGCACCTGCTAAGGATGAAAGATAGCCAGAAGTAGAGCAACGCAGAAAAGGGCAAGTGACAGCTGGAGAGAGAGAGTCATCAAAAAACAGAGGCAGGTGGGGAGAGATGGATACAGTAAACATGTAGAGAGAGAGAGACGGCAAAAAAGAGGAGGACCAAGAGGAAAGAGGGAGACAGACTGTTGGGGATAGCAGGAAAAGAGAAAGAGAGGCAAGATGTGGTCTGACACGAGCGAACCCTCTGGATCCGATCCCAACCCCGTCACTCAGAAACGCAGAGTGCTCGTCTTTGATCCTGAAGACTTTGAACATTCTGTCAGCCTTGTACTTTTACACCAATGAGGCAAAAAAAAAAGAAGAAGCTCACTGGGAGATGGGTTGCTTATAAGACACTCCACTAACACTCCTCCTTTTACCTTCCTTCTCATGTTTTCATTCTCTGCGTGTGATGTAAGGGAGAGGAAATTTGAAGGGGAGAGCCACTCGGTGGAGAGAACGGACTGAGTGAGAGAGAGAGCAAGACTTATCGATGAAACAGAATAACTGTAGAACGAGTGATCGGGTTTGGCAAAAAGGACAACACATTAAAACAATTAAAATTCTCATTTTCCCATAAAAATGCATCACAATTAAGAGCCAATCACTTCCAGCATCCCTGCGAGACTTCATTTCTGTCCGTATGTCTAATATCTTTCTTCCTGGTTACGTCTCTTTTCTTTGCAACAGTAAAAGTGTGTCGCTCACCAAAAGGAGTTCATAATTACACAGCTGCTTGAAGCTACCACGGGCATAATCGCAGCTTGGCAGATGCTGCTCTGCCTGCACTGTGTTTAAAAACTCAGACCCACAGAACAGAAGGACAGATCTCTGGGACTGGGTTCACACTGCAACCCTACGACTCATTGGGTAAGGCCTCGTCATAGGGGGCCCGGTTCTGGTCTGTTGCAGCTCCAGCATGAGCAGCAGCGAGGAATACAAAGCGTTGGAACCTTGTTAAGCAGACAATGCAGAAATGCTAATGGGAAGGTATTGTCTGAAGGAGGACTGCGGTGAAGTGGTGAAGAGAACGACGGCAATAAACTTTGAGATAATCAGGGCTAATTAGAAAACGCTCGGCCCTGACTGTTTCCAAACACATGAAGCTGCAGGAGGAGGATTACAAACGGAAAACATCAAATGAAGACATGGATAAACTCTGAGGCCATTACTGTGTAGTTCTGGATCTATTTACCGTATTTTCTGGACTATAAGTCGCTCCGGAGTATAAGTCGCACAAGTCAAAAAATGCATCATGAAGACGAAAAAAACATATACAAGTCGCACTGGACTATAAGTCGCATTTATTTGAAATGATTTGTAATGTTTACAGTATTTCAAGAGAGAAGTATAAAACATGATAACTCAGTATTTGCATATTAAGAGGTTTAAATATTATTTTCCTACAGCGCCTCATATCTGTGACCATAGTTAAGTTTCAGTTTCACTTCCTTACATGGGATCCGCTCACTCACTTCACTTACATACACCCCCCCTGCTGTACTGTGTGTGTTGCCAGTGAGACAGGTACAGTGTGAGCTCAAATGAGCCTCAACGGATAAACAGCCTCACTCTTAAAGTTACAGGAGTTTTGAAACTAGTTTGTGACTCAAATCCCCCCCAAAAAACTGTCTACAACGTAGAGCCAAAAAGACGTGAGTGAATTTTTATTTCTCCAAATCATGTGATCAGGCACTAAACACGAGGAGCTGTCAGGCTGTCCAAGCAGAGATGCAGAGCCTCCATCGGGGCTGCAGAGATCATCCCATCATCATTCCTCATGTATCAATTTAGTGAACCACACGGCACCTCATTTATTTGATATATAAGTCGCACCTGACTATAAGTTGCAGGACGAGCTAAACTATGAAAAAAGGCGCGACTTATAGTCCGAAAAATACGATACATGTTAGAATTATGGCCCAACATTAAAACCATGTCACTGTTGAATAAATGCATGGATTCATCATTGTTTTCTGTTTTTATTTTGGTTTTACCCAACGTCCCAACTTCATTGGAGTTGGGGTTGTAAATCGAGGCTTAAGCCTTCAGTAAAGACTCAGTTCTGTGAGGGTGATGACGAATCCTGATCAAGTCTGGTCTGCATTGATTTAAAATGTAGCTTCCATGAGAACTGTGCTTTTATTTGAACTTTCATTTTAAGCACCCTGCTATGGAGTGAATTTAGACTTTTAGAAGTCAGCGGCCAAACTGGACATTTCATTTCTTTTCACTCAACCTCTGCCAATTATTTTGTTAGTTTACAGTAAAGAAAAAAAAAAGATCTTGACTTATCGGCTTCATGAGACAAGTGCGTAGGAGAGGAGCAAGAAGAATGTGTGCAGTGCACTGTCCAACTTACAAAACAACTGATCTCACATTTCAGTACAAGACCTTTTTTCAGCATAAGAGCATTCAGGATTTTTAATAATTCATTTAAATTCTACATCGAAACCCACACATGCTGTATCTTCCAGATATTACATTCCTGGGTGTTAGTAACACAACAGAGGAGCAGCATATAAAATCTATTTAGCTGAAATCTCTGTGGACTCAAAAACATGTTTTTTAAAAGGCACAATTTAAAGCAAAACTCATTACAAATATAACACACTGAATTGCAAAGTGAGCCTGCTGAAAAGAAGCGAAACTCCGGCCCTGAGAAATGAAGCCCATGCCGACGTGCTTAAAGTCGATTATTACAGCATAATTCAACACATTTAAAGCCTGGTTCATAAACGGCGTGGATTTTTATGTCTGATTTTTATAACTGCACACGCTGTAGGTGAGTGATTTTTTTCACAACTCTTTTTTTTTTTTGTTCAAAGTTTGTTTTCCCATATAAGGACGTGGTTGATTTGACTGACAGGTGGGCACCCTCAAGCTGTCTACAAAGAGGCTCAAAGGCCTTTTTGCCTCATATGAACTCAAAAACAGCTCAGCTGAGTTCAGCATTACCGATACGACCCCCATCTGATGGGTTTCAAACTGCAGATTAGAAACAGGAAGGTGACCTCACAAAGACTAGGTCCATATATTATTCAGTCTATAGTTGAAACAAAGCTAACAGTCTAAATGTTCATTTTTGTCCGGCCTTAAGGCAGATAACCTGTCAGTGTTGGATTTGGGGGAGTCCAAACAACAACAAACAAAGTCTCTTTCACACCAACGTCGTTTGGTCTGGACTTTTGGACTTTTCTGTTTGATCCGAACCAAAATGATAGGTGTGAAACCTCCCCTGGACCTCAAGTCCGAACCAAACAGTCGGACCTTGGTCCGACCAAAAGTGGTAGTCTCGGTCCGGACCAAACGGGACTACGGTCTGGTACATGCTGAGTGTGAAAGCATTATTTTGAAAGGTTTGGACCTTCGTACCAATCACAGGATTACACACTTTATCCGATGACGATAAAGTTGTCGTCTCATTATATACCTCATAAGACGACCTCAGATCAGCATTACGTACAATTTTGCAAGTTGTCGCTAAAAGCATCAATAATATGATGGTGATTTCATTCGTTGTTGACAAAATAAATTCCCGCTCAACATGTTGATGTCAGACGGCCGCCGGCCAACTGACCAATCAATGTAAACTACAGAGACACGCAAAGTACGCATTTGATGACGGTATCACGTAGGTTCGTTATGTAAGTTCTGTTAGTCCATTTGTAATAATGACACTGTGAAACCATAACAGACCGAACCAGATGTATCAATGTAATGTTAAATGGTAAATGGACCAGTACTTATATAGCGCTCTTCTAGTCTTTCTGACCACTCAAAGCGCTTTACACTGCTGATGTCATTCACCCATCCACACCACATTCAACCACTGATGGGAGGAGGAAGTTCTATGCTAGAAACCATCAGTTCATCTAACCCATTCATACCCATTCACACGCCACTGAACAACAGTGGGAGCAATTTGGGGTTCAGTGTCTTGCTCAAGGACACTTCAACATGTGACTGGAGGAGCTGGGAATAAAACCCTCGAATCGTCTCTTCCGATTGAGAGACGACAACTCTACCACTGAGCCAAAGTTGCAACAAACACACTTTGGTTTGGACTAAGGTCCGGACTTTCAGGTACGAAAACACACTTATCCTGACGCCTCAACCTCTCTTATTTTATCACACCTGACACATCATGTCTATATGCCTGTCTCTGTCTGACTGACCCTACACCATCAGCAGAACGCCTAAATGACACCTCTTGCATTTTAATTTTCTGTTATTAAAACAGGCAATCCATGAATGGATGAGGTTTGGTGATGACGAGCCCACTCTGGAGGTGCAGCAGCCACCAGCACTTAAAAACTGCGGTGTAGAGTCGAGCATGAACAGGAGGAACACAGCGTCTCTCAGACCACCTGCAGGATGTGTCAGACATTATTCACAACACACATGGTGGGAACAGAGCGTGGAGACATTGTTTACTTATTGGTCATAGACAGGATGGTGGATATGACTGGGCTGCCTGCTCACTTATGGTCTGTGTGGGACTCTGTAGTGCTCACAGTGGTGTCACCTGCAGAGTGTGATTGTCGCACGCTCCACAGGTGTGACGAGCTATACTCGAGGGAAGGAAACGACATACACTTGATTAGGGACACCTGTTCAACAGCTCGTTAATGCAAATGTCTCATCAGCCAATAATATGGCAGGAACTCAATGCATTTAAACATGTAGATTTGGTAAAGACGATCTGCTGGAGCTGAAACCGAGCATCAACGTGGGGAATAGAGGGGATTCAAGTCAGACCAATGTGAGAGTCCCAAAGCTGGAGTCCAAGTCAAGTCTAAAATAGCATTAGTCTCTAATTCAAGCCCCCATTTCTGTCAGAATAAAGACTCTCTGTGATGTTAACACCCATTTGAATGGGGGCATTTCCCTCACAAAACTGTATAAGAACAGGGATGACACAATCATTTCCAAGACATTTAAACCCTCCTCTGGTGACCGGCTGCACTCACAGTCACAAAGCTAAACGCCTCTATTATGAGCAGAGCAGAGAAGGGTCAAACTGGGAAATGAAAAAGATGTCAAACGCATTTTCCTCCAACATACTTCCTGTCATCTGGAATGCTCTGTCTGAATACTGATTTATACCAGTGTAACTTTCCAGAGACAGTTTATTATTATTTGAGGCTAAAAACAGAGGATGTGTCATCATGACTGACAGCTCCTGCTGATGAATGCAGCCTCATGCAGTGCTGCTGGCTGGATAAGGAGATTTGCAGAAAAAAAATCAAGTAATATTTAATGATAAAACAAGAGTTATTAAACTTTCCATAACCTAAGCATCAAATCAAATCTTCACAAGAATATCTTCTACTACAGACTGTCAACAAGCAATCTTTGTCATTTTATCTGAGAGATAAATGTGTGTATCGGTTAACGAAAAAGGAATGACATTTCCAGTGGCTCCACCTGTCAGTTTAAATCTCACTATACCTCACCAGAGCAGTATGTCCCCATCAGATCTGTATTTTGGCTTCACTTTTTGTACAAAAGGAGAGGATGGAGGCTCGTTGTCCACGTACAGATGATCGGTGCTGAGGATTTAAAGGAACGTCAACAGTTCTGCAAATCTTTGGTGATCCTTTCACAGACCAGAGAACTTGGAACTGAACAAATTGTCTACTGGTTCAAAATTGTTTTCCTCATCTATGTAGTGGATGATGTGATATAGAGTCCAATTCAAAAATCATTTTTTATATATATATTTGTCCACCTCCGCTCCTCCTCTTACTCATGTAGGCAGTGGTGTAGTGGTGTATACGGCGTATACCCACTTCTAAACACCCGCCCCCGATGGGCACCATTCAGTAATATCTAACTGCCAGATTGCCCTTTTTTCCCCTCAAGGTTGGTGAAGCCATGACCCACCCTCCTCTGCCACTAATTGGCTGGTACTCGCTGCCTTCACTGATTAAATTGGTTAACTTTAGGCCTGGTGACTGATGAGCCAATCAGAAGCAGAATAGGGGTGGTCATGCCGATTAAAATATCGCTAACACCTCAGGTGTCTGTGTGTGACACTTGACTGTGAACGGCAGCAGAGCAGACCAAACAACAGAACAAGCGGCGGTGAGTTGAATATGAACAAGAATGCATCGTCAACTTCAGATTTAAAGTATTTTATTTAAATAAATGTTCAAAATGTAACATAAACATGGAGTACAGATGGCCCAGTGGATAAGGTTGTGTTCTATATACTCTGGGTTCAAGTCTGCCCTGTGGCTACTTTCTTGCATGTCACTCCCCACTCTCACCCTGTTTCCTCCACTCTCCTGTCCTCTAAATAAAGGCATAAATGCCCCATAAATATATTTTAAAAAAATAACTGAAACACCATGTTTGCCTCATGATAAACACATTTTACATTCATCCATTCTGCTTGTGTGACCAGTAGTAACTACAAACTGCTCCTAATTAAGTCGTGATAATTTTATAATAGTGGGCAAATAGAAATGACAGATTTTTTTGGGGTAAATAGAGCAGTCTTACATGTCACTGGTTCTAAAACCGTCTTTTTTTCTGTACTACTTAAAAAAAAGGTGAAAATTTAGAGTATACCCACTACACCACCGAATTCCCCTTCAACATCTCAAGGTTTTGTCTTTGACTCACCCAGCAGCTTATCCAAGCATCTCTGTATTAATTTCAGAAAACATATTGATTGAAACCATCCAAACATTCTGAACTTCCTCGCTGCTGGACCTGTCCGTGGTGCTGTTGTGATACCCCAGGATCAACAACTGGATTTTGAAGACCATATCATGGTTTCTGGTTTTGTTTCTTACAGTTAAGGTATTCCACAGAAGTTAAATCATGACCATGACATTGAGGACACTCCTGTTTGGTTTGGACGACTGTATTGCCTTTTCAGCTTGTTTCTGTGATTGGTTATAAAGTAAGGGCTTATCAAATAACACAAGTAGAGCGTGAGCTAACTTCTCTGTAAGTTTAATCCGATCACAAGATTTGGCTGAGATATAATGTTGTACACAAAAAGAGTCTCTTTTTTTGTAGATGCACATGCTACACATCAGCCTGTAAAAACCTGCGCAGTATTTAAGACACACACTGATGTCAACTTAACCACGACGAACGAGCACTTCCTGATCTGACGGGAAAGACGAAGCTTTTAAAAACTAATTTCAAGCCGAGCAGCCATCACGGCTCCTTTAAGGATCTTTGTAGCATGTTGACAGGCACGCCAGGTATCCTGCTGTTAATTCATAGAGCTTTAAAGTCTCCTCCATATTTTGTTGACAGTTTTAGCTGTCTGTTGAGCTGCTGGCTGTAATTGCAGCATATTTTGTCTAATTTGTCATTACTGGCGATATCACCATTTGCATAAATAATGCAAATGATAAAACTGTCAGGAGAATACGGTGTATACTTTAAACTTTTAATCTGTTGCCGTAAGAGAGCCAACACTGGGATTGATTACTGATGATGGTTTCCTATTTTGTTGATTTAAATTTTAAATACGAAAGTGTTTGGACAAACGCCATGACAAGAACTGAAGCTGCACTGATTGAATGATCTATGCCTGAATACAAATTCAGTTGGATATTTGTCACAGTGCCGCGCATTCCACATAAAACCAGAGGTCATGTGTCCGGACAACAAGTTAATGAAAACTTGTTTGCTTTCCATGAATACATGTAAAACACATACTGTTTGTTTATGATGTTATTGTCTCTCTCCTCACTCTCTCATCTGATTTTCCCCTCTCCACTTTCATCAGTCTCATCTGCACACACTCTTTACCCTCCTCCTCTCATCTCCTGAGCAACTGGCCTCGGCTGTGTAGCTTTTAAATAAGCTAATAGACTTAAAAAACCTTAAACTGGGTCTAAATCTGGTCACGAAGGTTGTATGCTTGGCTTCGTGTTTCTGCGCAGTGATTATCTTCAGTTCACTTCTTCTTGAAGGTCAACTTTGTATTTTTAAATTTCACATCCTTTTGCACACCTGATTTGTGGCAACTAACCATTTTTGGCACTTTCCAGGAACAGGTTACTCCAACAGTGAAACAGCAAGGTTGCGTAATAAAACTTGGATTAAATGTGGTTTAAAAGGCAGGGTTGGTAGTCAGAGAAAACTAGCATGGATTTGAAAGTAGCATCTCCTCAGGACTCTGTTTAGCCCCGCCCTCCCACACTCAGAGCTCCTACAAAACGATGCTCCTGCTCACATGAACGAGCGCCACTGATTCACAATCATATGATGGAGACTGATCCAAATCACAGACTCAAACCGGTCCTCAGCTCATGGTTTCTGTTTGCTCTACGTTAGCAGTAATCAGGGTATAGGTAGTTTTTTTCTGCTGTTCTCCAGTATACTTGGATCCCTCTTGGTTAGGAGCATTAAAATGGACACATGTGGGTTTTACTTTGAGGGTAGCCCATCATAAACCAGCGTCTGTGATGTAAAAAAGGGAAAAGAGGCCAAACTAAAACAACAACAACAATTTTTTTTAAAAAAGTAATAATAATAATAATAATAATAATAATAATAATAATAATAATAATAATAATAATAATAATAATAATAATAAAAAACAAACATTATATTCCCAAACTGTGTTTTCAGTTAGTTCTTATTGTTATTTATGTCAAGTGTGGTGCTTTTGGGAAAACAAAGCAAAGCACTGAAAAATTTCCAACACAGAGCCTGGAGGAGCTGACCCTGTCTGCTGTGATTGATAGCCCTGCTTCCATCCTTGTTCTCTGGCTGCTTTCCCAACAAATTGGCCAACTGAATGGTTTCCCTTGTGGCTGATTCACTCACTATTGACAAGTATCTAATACACCCCTGCCAAACAAACAAACAAACAAATAAATTAATTAATAATAATAACAATAATAATAATAATAATGCTACTTTGGCCAGGACCAGTGTGAGTAATACTTTTTGATCATTTATAATAATTGTCAGTTCACTGTTTTTTACTGATACTAAAAACATCCTATTCACGATCAGAATACCATTTGAGTCCATGGGTTTTGTAAATATTTATGGCCTGAGTTTGGAGGGTCACTTTCATCAGTAATCTGGTTATCACTAACTCCTCTGTGATATGCAGGAGATATGCAACATCACCTTGGGGATGGGGAAGCAGACACTTTGAAAACTTCAAAGGGTTTTCCGGCAGAGTAGGTCTTTCAACAAATTGCTCCAAGATAGTCTGCGATTGTTGCAAACTCTATATTAAATATTCTCCCTTGATACTGCTGTTATTGCAGTTTGTGTAGGGGAGACCGGGGTTAGTTGTTACACTTTTCACTCTAGTATGAATTGATCAAAACATCCTCCAACAGTCGTTCCTACATTAAACTGAAGCTTGTTGGCTTGAAATGTGTTTCCCTCTCATTCTCAGACTCATTGTAACAAAGAGCTAATTAGCTATCGAAGACACTCTGACACATTGTGACAACCAACCTCATCACAGTGACGGCTGTCACACACTGTGGACTTGTTTGTCAAAATGTTATTTTAATGGGGAAAAAAAATCATTTAAACAAGGCAAGAAGGCAGAACTAAACTTGGAAGTTTAATTGAACTGAAAAGTTGACAAACACAAAACTTTATGCACTAAAGAACATGAACAGGAAACATCTCTAGACCAGCCAACTGAATATAACATATACATATATAAATGTGACAACCAACCCCAGATGGACTTCTGACTAGCATCAAGGCTAACAACAATCTAAGACCTAGCTAGCTAACTAATAACAATCTAAAATATAACTTTCCTTTTACACTTTTTAAGGTAACAGTTGTTTTGTTCTAAACCCGGTGTGTAAAAGTGTGTTTTTTTTTATTTATTGTGTTTTTTAACCACCCTGTAAAGTGTCCTTGAGCGTTGAGAAAGGCACTTTTAAATAAAATGTTTTATTATTATTATTATTATTATTATTATTATTATTATTATTATTGAAAGTCTAGAAGAAGTTCTTACTCCAGATAAGATTACTTTGGTGAGCTCTTATCTCAAGTCTGTAAATTTCAATAACACAATTTGAGAGACAGCACCCTCTGGTGGCGAGATTGAACGAATGTGTCAACCAACCTGTGCGACTACTAACCCCGCTATCCCCTATATCTCTTCCATGCAAGTCAAAACTGAACTCTCTTGTAAGTCAGATGACTTGTTTAAAAATGCAAGTAAGTGACGGTGGAACCTTGAAGCCAGTTCATTCAGAGGAAAATATCTGTCTCACCAAATGTACTTCTGTCACGTAACCCTCAAAAAGGAACCAGGGAGCCAAGTATAAAACAACGTCTGGTTCCACTATTCTACTGAATGTTGTTGACAAATCTGTGTCTAAAGCTTGGTCCATGATCACTCAAGTTCTGTTGAGGTTTAGTTCTAAAAATCTTGTAACCTTTTCATTTGTTTTGAACAGATAAAATGACTTTTGAACACACATACATACAAAGATTCATGTGATATTTCCTTATGCTCAGTGCAGATTCCAAAACAAGATGTGCAGAAATAAAGGGCATGAGTACGAGGAGAGATTTGTCTTAAAATGGTTTCAGATCCTCAAATAAATCCATGATTTACAAGTGTTCTTTGCTCTCTGTAGAGAGTGTACTGTAAACAAAGATAACTGAAAGCTATCTGAAGGCTATCGCTAACCACTGTCTTCACACAAGGTGGAGAAACAGGAGAAGAAGGAAACTTACGCTAACCGTGTAATCTATCGAAGACACTTGCCACAAGTTCTGTTTGGTTGCTTTCGCCAGACTTGTAAGTTAACTTCATTAAAATGTTATTTTCAGAGATGCTGTTTGAGCTTTTATTAAGCTTTGATGTCTACGTTAATAATTTCCTGAGAGCTCCCAAACTGTGTGACGTTTGTCTCAAAAATAAATGCACGTGCTGGTTGATCCACAAACACACTTTCAACAATTCAAAAACAGATTTAAAGATTTACAAACAATAAGTCAGGAAAAATGCACACACAGAATAAAAAAAAAAAATGTAAATTGTTGATTTATTTGTGCATCTTAAAAACAAATAAGTGTAAATCATTTTGTGAAAAATCTCCTCATAGATATCTCAGCATAAAATATGCATTAACAGCCCCAGACTTTTAACACCTCACCACAAATTAACACCATGATGTTCGCAATCAGCGACTGTACACATCTGTTATCACCGAACAGACAGAACCAATCCCAGCTTCATCACTTTTATTACTATTTATATCATTATTTACAAGATAACAAGCTACTGAATCCTCACGTTACAGCTCCTGCAGGAGAAGTTCATTACACGTCCGCTCAGGAAGCCTGCGAGTCTAATTATATTACACAGGCATCAGTATGTAAACACTGTCAAATCAGCTACAGTAAATTGGACCATGCAGGACTGAGTGTGTGTGAGTGAATGTGTGTGTTTGTGTGTGTGTGTGTTATGAAGGGGATTTGGAGGTGCAAAAGCAGCTATAAACAAATACGCCAGCTTCAAGCGGATCTTTTGGGAAATCCTCGAACAGCGACTGACAAAGAAGTCTTTGGATTTCATCATGAAGAGGACACACACGCTAACATGGATACAATACATACAGTCAATCTCTACAGATAGACAATAACTTCCCCTCGAGCAGGGAGACTGTCACCACTGGAAATAGATCCAACAAAGAGTGTGTGTGTGTATGTGTGTGTGAATACTTGAGCATGTGGGTAACTGAGCCACCCAGAGACTGAATGTACAGCTGCAGCCGTGCAGGGCAGAAGCGTCCATTGAGTCCACATGAACATGAGCCTGATTGTTTTCACAGCACAAAGCCGTATTGTGACGGCATGTGGGGATGCCAGCGGACAGTTGCTCCACAGACATATTTCACATTCAGATGTCTGCATTTCTGATGCAGCTGGGGAGCAAAACGGACACCATGGGAAATACACATGTTTGCTTCAATAGCGAAAAGTTGGGAGGGGATAAAGTCAGCGGTTTAGAAGAAAGAGCGCCGTGTTTGTTTTGAATACTCGTGTGGATCTCGATTTTCCTGCAGCAGCTTTTCTTTTTTTTCAGGAGACTTAATGAGTACACATTTGGTTGTACAAGTTCCAAGTTACACCTGGCATACTGGTAACACCTGTGCATCACATCACCAGCTTGGCTCCTCATATAGACGGGCACAAGCTGTTTTTAACCAGCCCTCTCATTGGTCAGTCAGATTCTCTGCAAACAAGCTTGTTTTGCCAAGACTGCATTCCACCAAGCAGTCCAGCTGAATATGTTTGCAATAGTTGGTGTTTACACTGACGAAAGTTCGGAAAGGTATCAAAATCAACAATCAGTAAAGCCCCGCTTATCTGGTACACTTCTACTGGGGCGCAAACATACCGAACCAACACCAAACTTATACCAAAACCCAGCAGTCTGGTAGAAAGAGGGGTGCTCTCTCTCTCTCTCCTCCAGTTTGACCTTCTTTAATCAGTAAATTTAAGAACCCTAATTACCTCTGACTCTGTTTTATGGATGGTTTTATTCAGACCAGTGAATGATTCTGGGTGTTACAATCACGTCTAATCAGTCAGCGATCTCGTTAATAGAAACAGGTGTTTAACAAAGACCAGAGCAGAGAGAGGGATGAGAAGATAGATGGACTTTTCAAGACCTGACTTTAGTTGATAAACGTAGCGTAACTGCCAACAATTTATTTCTTTTTATGCAACAAAAATCTACTGTCGACATACATAATGCACCATACAAAGTACTTCTTTTAGCAGTTAACTATGGTGACAGTATAACTTCTGCATGGAAGCATTGTGTGTGTATAAAGGAAGGGGGGCTCTGCACAAAAAGAACAGATTGAGGCTTTCCTCCGTAAAGTGTTCTTGACGTAATTTTCGCTAAAATCCCTGAAAGGTTTTCAGAAAATTGCTTTTTGCATTCTTAGGATTTTCAGTGCTAAGACACACGTGAGACATACTACTCCCAACATGGAGCCAACATGCTTCCTGGGTACTGAAGGGTTCAGTCTTCTGTGGAATCACAAGCAGGAACAGAGTTTACTGCACCAAACCTTATGTCACCAAACTGGACTGATTGGTGGAAAAGCACCAAAAGAAGATTTTCATGACCTACTCTTGTACTTTTTCCATCGTTTGGCTCGTCCTGCGACTTATAGTCAGGTGTGACTTATATATCAAATAGATAAGGTGCTGTGTTATTGGATATTTTTATGGGAAAAGATCACCAAAATCATACTCGCGTTTTCCTCGCTCTCTGTTGTAGACAGTTTTTCGAGGTTTGAGACACAAAGTAGCGTCAAAACTCCCGTAACTTTTTTTAAAGAGTGAGGACGTTTATCCCCGTTTCTCCCCTGTGAGACACTCACAGTGGAGCACATGAACGAAGTGAGTGGATCCAACTTAGAGAGGAGAAACTGACACTTTTTATATGTCAGTAGTTTTCTCTGAAAATACTATAAACAAACAAACTCAGTTGAAAACAGCGTTGCCAGATGGGAAATATAAAATTATCGTACTAGAGCCTCAAAATTATCGTATTTTGGGGGAAATTATCGTACACCCAACAAAATAATCAAAATAACTGATAATGATCAAAACAACTGTCTTATTGTTGTGTTAAAATCACAGTTGATCACTCTGTTTAGTGTCCTACAGGCACTTTTGTGGGCATTCATCGCCCTGCCCCACATCAGCAGCGTTTGATCAGCAGCTCGAGGCTCCGGTGCTCATTTTTCTCTCAACTGACTGACTTCCTCCTGACGGAGCTCCTACGACCGTGATTGGCTGTCAATCGTTCTGAGACGAATGACACTTAAACTATGATTGGCTGGAAACGTCACATGATATAAGATGCATTTAGGGTTTACGGATAAATCCGTCAGACTGGGGTAGATCTGTAACAACCACAGGAAATTGTCAAATTATCGTACATTTAGCCTTTTTTGGAATTATTGATCGAACATCGTACAGCGGGCTAAATTATCGTATAAATACGATAATTATCGTACGTCTGGCAACGCTGGTTGAAATAAAGAAGACTTATAGTTCAGTGCGACTTATACTCCAGAGCGACTTATAGCCCAGAAAATACGGTACTCAGAATACTGGCAGAGCTTTTAAATAAAATGACTTGTAAAATGTATTATTTTATTATTAGTTTATTAAACTATCTGCAATGAGATTTAATATAAGGTGTTACATGTCCTGTCCAAAAAGGCTGACAGATGCTGTGCTGCTTATTTTTCTGTTTGGTTGTCACATGACTTTGGAGTTTGATTGTTTTTGGCCATGTTGGGCTTCCATAGAACAGACAGTGAGAAACAGTTATGCACTTTAAATGTATGTACTCTAAAGAGTTAACCAAGGTTGTTTATCTGCTTTCCTGGTCTCACAGTAGAATCACAATGTCGTCACACTGGATGAATTGTAAAATTATGCCATGGTTACGAAACGTGCGTCACTTTAAATGCTGCAGATGGAGCACACATAACAGCAGGTCTGTTGTGTGTGTGTGTGTGTGTGTGTGTGTGTGTGTGTGTGTGTGTGTCTGCAGGGATTCAGTCATCCATACAAACAACTGCAAGGCCGAGAAAATTAGTAAAATCTGTCAAACTCAGCTCATCACATGATACAACTCGACAGCTTTGTTGTCAAATTTAATTTTCATCTGATAAGACGTAAACGTAATAAAGCCGCATTTTCAGGTTGAATTAAAACCGTACAGGATGCCAGTGAGACCTAATCAAAACATGTGCAAGTGTATTTGAACCTACACTTCCTGTGCACGTGATTGCACCTAACTAGCAGGACCGTTTCCCCACTGAGCAAGAAATATGTCAAACAAAATCACGTCAGTGAGAGTACATCCAGCATGTGTGGTGTTTTGACAGTGAATAATGTTCACTGCTGAGCTGCAGCAAAATATCGGTCACATTTATACCTTTTAAAATGAGCTGTACTACAGCTGGAGATCTGTAAAGACTGAAGCAGTTTAAAAGAGTGACTTTGATAGAAGCTGCTTTGGGAAAAAAACAAACATTTAAAGTTTTCTATAAAAAGAAAATGTCGTATACACCCACATTCATCAGTGTAAACATGTTACTGAATTATAAACCTCATGTTCAAACTTCATTCCTTATCCAGCTTGCAGCATGCAGCAACTCAGACCCCCTTTTTTAAAAAAAACGGTGGTAGTGCTAGCTCCAGGCTAGTGCCTGAGTTAGCAACAGCTCTTTGTGTTTCCACTAACAAAGCACTGGCTCCAGGTGCTAAAAGCTGGTGCTTAGCAAGCACCAACTCTTTGCTGGGGCAGAGCAAAGCACCGACTACGTCAGGAGCCGGGATACCGAGACCAACAGTCGGCAGTGGAAAACAGCAGAGCAAGCTGTCTGTGATTCTCATTTAAAACTTTAGACGGAGGCTACTACAAAAAATTAAAGAAGCAGCAGCACATGCATACGATGAAACTTCCGTATGATGCAAGCATCCTCGGGTAAACAGCTACGCCAGAGCTGGGCAATATTGATTAAATCGATTAATTCAAATTATTTTCTGCAGAAGATTTAAAAAAAATAACAATTGAGATTTTTCTTCTCGCCTTCGTCTGATTGTAAGTTTTGATGTTTGAACCAATGTCCAGTTTTCATGATGGTCGGCTCTGTCAGGTTATGCACAGAGACTTTTAAAGGCTTGTTTTTTTTTTTTTTTTTTTTTAAATAAGATTAAATATTGTTCAGAGAGTTTCGTGTTAATATGCTGGGAAAATACTCAGCCTGGAGTGTTTCTGTCAAACCTGCCGACGTTTGAATGACATAATCAACATTTTATGACACAAAATTAAAACTCAAGACGAAAACTCAGTTTGGTTTGGGAAAATATTTTGACAACACAGAAGCAAAACTTGATTCATGTCATTTTTGTAACATTGGAAGTGTTTCGTTTTTTTTTTTTTAAAAGGAAAAAAAAAATCAATTATAATTGTAAATTGACTGTTGCGGGGAAAAATCTGTTTGTTTGTTTTTTGGGGCATATCGCCAAGACCAAGGCTACACAGTGACGTACTAACATTTATGGTGACACAATGACATGGCTCCAACTTGGCTTCTTGTAGATGCAACAAAACAAAACAAAACAAAACAAAACAAAACAAAACAAAACAAAACAAAACAAAACAAAACAAAACAAAAAACAAAAACAAAACAAAAACAAAAAACAAAAAACAAAACAAAATAAAACAAATCAAAAAACAAAACAAAACAAAAACAAAAACAAAACAAAAACAAAACAAACAGTTCTTAAGAAGAACATGATCAGAACCAGCTAAGTGCGAGCACTAGCGCTGAAAGAGCACCTGTTTCTACTGATGGAAAAGGTGTATCAGTTGTGTGGTCAGGTGATGTATTCTCATTTATTAAATGCTTCATGTTGCCTCACAACTACATATTTTCCGGTCAGCAATGAGTTAAAATATTTGACAAATTGTGTGTTAATTTCTTTGAGCTTCAACAATTAAAACTTAGTCTTCATATCTTAAAATAGAAACTTTTTGCTCTCTTTAATCTTCAGCTCTTTCTCAGTTCAAAGTTTCAGCGACACACATGACACACCCTCTTTTTTATTACCGTTCATTTTCCTCCCCAGAGGCAGATACAGCTAAACAGAATCCTTAAACTATGCAAAGCTTGGTCCAAATTAGAGGAGCAGGATAATTGGATCATCACTGACAATGAAATCATGCCTTATTTGCTCATTTGGCTGCTGCAGAGCCCCCCCTGTGAATTGAATATGCACAGATTGTTGTGTACAAGCAACTGCTACCATCAATCATTATCTGGCCTCGTTGGAAAGCTCTTGGCCCGTCCATATGCCGGTGAGCCCGTGGTCAGTGTCTCCCAGCGGAGAGGACTTGGCTTTCAGCTGCCCTGCAGATGTTCTCTGCCTGTGTTTGCTGCTCCTGCTGATTGTGATACACAGATGAGTGTTCGATCCCATGTGAGAGTCTTTCTTGAGACCGAGATATGCAGACGTCGTGACACAGGGGTGAGAGAGACTATCTCTCTTCCACACGTTCCAGGGCACACACATTCACACACACACACACAACCAGCATTATAAGCCCAGCTGGCGTGCTGTCAGCCAACAACACTCCAGTGAGGCCTCTTTTAACACCCTGTTTGTGATGGGAGACAAAGACTGACTACATAGCTGCTGTGTTAAGCAGCTTCAGTCATTTCATCACTGCTGTGATCAAAGTCTAATAAGGGATCACCTTTAATTCAACCGCCTGGCCGGGAAGCGGTGATTAAAACCTGAAGCTAACAAACGCTCGCAGCCTGGTGGATGGCGCTCCGGAGATTAGTGAAGGCGTGAGGCTGAGTAGCAGAGATGAGTGAAAGCACAACTGTGTTTGACACCCATAAGCCTAATTTACTCATAATGCTGTTATTACCTGACATATGATTTGTGATGGACATATCTTTAAAACTTGAATACTGTTAACCAGAGATGATGAAGCATGGCTGTTATTTAAATGGATTTTCATTAAATGAAGACTAAATAGTCTTATTATAATGGTTCAGGTTCTATTTAGAGCGCAGAACAAACTCATCACTCATATTTCATCGACTTGCAGGTGACAGCTGTGCTTAACTTAACTGGCTTAACTAATGATGATCTCACACATCGCTCAAGGAAGTAAAAGTGAAACGCTACAAACACAATTCATCCAGCCTTTCTTTGTGTAATCTAAATTAATCTGATTATCTTTGGTTTCAGGCTGTAAATTTTAAAGACATGTATATACAGCGTTGGGGAAAAAGTATTTGCCCCCTTTCCTGATTTCTGTTTTTTGCATATTTATCACTCACTCGCAAAGGTTTCAGATCATCGAACCAATTTTAATATCACACAGAGACAACCCATGGAAATACATGATGCAGTTTCTAAATCATGATTCAGTTTATTAAGGCACAAAAAAATCCAAACCTATCTGGACCTATGTGAAAAAGTAAATGCCCCCTGAACTTAATAGCACGTTGTGCCATCTTTGGTAGCAATAACTGAAATCAAGCGTTTGTGATAATTGGTGATGAGTCTTTCACTGAGCTGTGGAGGAGTTCTGGTCCATTCTTCTTTGCAGAATTGTTTCAACTCCGCCATCTTGGAGGGTTTTCTAGCATGAACTGCCTGTTTAAGGTAACATCACAGCATCTCAATTTGACTTGGGCACTCCAAAACCTTCATTTTGTTTTTTTTTTTTTTAGCCATCAGAGGTGGACTTGCTGGTGTGTTTCGGATCGTTGTCCTGCTGCATGATTTAGAAACTGCATTATGTATTCCCATGGGTTGTCTCTGTGTGAGATATTCAAATGCTTTGATGATCTGAAACCTTTGCGAAAAACACAGAAATCAGGAAGGGGGCAAAAACTTTTTTCACAGGACTGTATTTTAATTTTCAACCTTGAAGCACCTGAGACACCCACAAACATTCTTCATCTAAACAGAAACAAATCAGAAGAAACTTTTTATCGAGACACTTTCTAAGATTGTTGTCCAGTTTTGGTGAGCCAGTGTGAACTCCAGCCCCAGTTCTCTCCTGTTCTCGTCTGCTTCGAGGTCGTTCAGAGATGGTCTTCTGCAGACCTTGGTTGTAACAGGTGATTATCTGAGTTACTGTGGTTGGTCTATTATTTGTCCTCTGGCATCAACAAAGCAGTTTCACCAAGAGAACTGCAGCTCACTGGATATTTTCTCTCTTTGGGGCCATTTCTCTGTAAACCCTGGAGATGGTTGAGTGTGAAAATCCCAGTAGATGAGTCTGAACTTCAGCAGGTCGTCTTCTCAATGTCTCTGTTTGCTGCCATGTGATTGGCTGATCATATATTAACATTAACAAAGCAGTTGAACAGGTGTGCCTCATTAAGTGACGGTTTTATTTTATTAAAACAAAACCAGCTTGATTTAGCTTCTCAGTAATTAAAATTTGCCACTTCTGGTGCTACTTACTGAGCGTATTAATCATACCATTAAGCTGAAAGCAAATCTAAATAGAGAAAATGTCATCTGGGTGTTGAAAGAAGAAAAAAAAAAAAGATGTTCTTCTTTATTCAGCTAGAAAAAGAAAGTATGTCTCTGCATGTGTGAAATAACACCTCTAACGCAGGCAGCATGGATGGAAAACATGTGGAGTGCAAACGAAGTTTCTCTCTCTGTATGAAGCAAGAGTGAAACCATCCCACCCCTGATGAGAGCTGTATCACAGACCTGACAAAGGGCACGTGGAAGACTCAGCAAGGTCACTCAGATACACACGTGATTTTGCTATTGTGAGCAAAAGCATCTTTTCTTAAGGAGGACTGAGCAGCAAACACTTCCTTCCTGCTGCTGGGATCCGGACTCACAGGTGGCTCCCCAGCTTTGGTATGCCGGCCAGCTCGGCTCCCTCCAACAAAGACATAATGTTGGATGGATATTTGCATCCCAAGTATGCATTTGTGCTTCCGTGTGTGTGTGTGTGTGTGTGTCCCCTGAGTTGCAAGGTAAAAGAGAGCAAGAGAAGGTGTTAGGAGAGGGAGGAGGGAAGCAGGGTCCAGGAGAAGATGAAAGAGAATGAGCCAGGAAAGAAAAGCACGAGAGCACAAAGGAACAAGAGCATGGAGCTGTATCCTCCAGGCAGCACAGAGAGAGTGCAAAAGGGAGGCGAGAGGAAGGAAGAGGCAAAACTTGTTCTATAGACCCTCCCTCCTTTACACACACCGGCACCAGCACACCAACACTTGAGCCACTCTTCATTTTTCACTACCCATGTGCTTCCTGTACTCTGCATATTTGACGTTTCTACATCTTTAGTACAGAAAGGCTTTGATGAGATATGCTTTTAAGGCATAGGCGGTAATTTGGGCGTTCCTCCAGGGAGGCTTTATATCTACACTCACCAATACGACTTCTGGCATCAGCTGTAAAGGTCTCTATTAAGCTTCTTCCATTTCCCCAGTGTGCTATTTTTTCATGCATTAGAGAGAAATGAAGAGGATTCATTTATGCTGTGGGGCTTTCTACCTATTAAGGGGAAATATTTTCTTCTTTGGAGGCACATTTTAAAAGACCAGAACAGCCATCGGACTATAATATTTAAAATAATGACTCTAAAATTTACCTCCGTGCAAATGTAGTCACTGTCATTGTTTTGAGATTGTTGTGAAATATTGCAGCCAGGACCTTTATAAAAGCACTTCCACTGAGACCAAGGGTTTGCCCTAAAGAACCTTTGGTGACGCATGTTTTCTGATTCAGGCAGCTGCCCTTAACTACGCTGCATCTTCTCTCCCAACAAACCACCACCAAACTTCTTCTTCTTCTTTTTTTTTTTTTTGAGAATCGCCTCAGGAAAATTTAGCAGGTCACACCGCCTCCTCTCCAGCCTGTCACATCAGTCTCTGCAGTAAAGACCCATTCCCACAGGCCCGCTTCACAGGCCCCTGAAGATAAAGACAGACAGAGAGTCAGAGAAACAAGAGGGTGAGAGATAGGTTCCCTCTGCTAATGCTGATGGTGGTGCAGTGAGCGCGAGTATTTTGATGTCAGTGGCTGTGAGTGTTTCATTTCTCTTCTTTTCATCAGTGAGGCGGCGCCTGACAAAGCAGGAAGTTGCCCTGTGAGCAGAACATGCAGCTGAACTGCTGAGCTTACACTTACACAGGTATACACACACACACTCACACACACTCACAAATATTTGCATCAAAGGTAAAAGCCAACATTATTCCAGAATAACTATCAGTACAACTCTCGGCTGTGCTCCACTGCTGCGCTCTGCTTATAGGTAGTCAAGCAGCGATGGCGGACCGTGCTGGAAAGAGCTACACATCTGCATAGAAAGTCAACGTTGGTGAACAAAACCTGTCACTGGCATTAGAGAGAATAAGAACAGACATTTTTGATTTAACCTTCAGTATCTCAGGCAGTTTCTGGTCATGTTTTACTTTTGTCACATTTTTACTCTCTGTGGTCTCATTTTTTACTGCAGTATGAAGTCCTGCTCCTCTATAGATTCAGGACAACCTGATGTAACTCAGTTATGTCTTCATGCAGCGTAACAACATTTAAAAGCTTTAAATCATTAGAATAAAATCATCTGATTAAAAGTTGAAAAAATAAGAATTAGTGTATAAAACACATTTTCAGATAGCTTCACGCCTAAGGAACAGGAAACATATCGGTGTTGGCTCTACATTCAAAGAATGTACAAATTTTGATGTTTGTAATGTTTTTCCTCACCGTGGTCTGATTTGTCACAGCAGTATGAGGTCCTGCTCCTCTCTGGGTTCAGGATAACACAACATCGTCTCCTGAGCAGTATAACATCGTCAGAAAGCAGTCTATTCTTGCCGGAGTACACTGCAGAGACGCGTCAATCTCCGCAGAGCAGATCGTACCAAACAGGAAAACAGACACGAAAAACGATTAGAGTTTCCGGTCTTTTCAAAATAAAGCACCATGTTCTGACTGTCGATCGTAAAATTATCCTCGTATATTAAAACTTCGACACTGGCACAGGGCCAGCAGTCATCAGCGGGTCAGACCCAGAGGAAATCTGACGCCATGGACGAGGAAAAGTTTATATTGGAGGCGGAAAACCTTATAATTATATACGATACAACACATCCTTTATATAAGGACACCAACAGAGACTAAAAGGGAAGGACTGAATTAATGAAGCTCTGGATCAGGGATAAGATGATGCCACTAGAAGCAAAATTCAAAGAATTTTTGAAGCATAACTACAGGGTGTATGTGGATCATTCAGGGAATTTAGCAAACGGTTCATTTTCTGCAAACTTTCAAACAAGACATGAGAATCAATGAATCAACGATGTTGATGAAATGCTCCCGTATTTTCTGGCCTGTTTAGACATGTTGCCAACATCACTTGTGATAAATTCAGGTACCTTTGGAAACTTGAAAGTCTGACGATTACGCCAATTTTTTTTTTCCGTTTTTGGATTGGACAAACGGTATGCGAATGCCAGTCATTTAAAAGTAAGTAGTATTTTCATCCCACAGGCGGGATTGGGATCCTGAGGGGTGAAATAAAAAAAAATAAAAAAGTAAAATAAAAAATAAATAAATAAATAAAATTAAAATGTTAAAACATTTGATGTTGTCGTCTTTGTACAGATTTCAATTGATTTTAGAGTTGAAATGATTTTCAAACCATCACATTCTACTTATTCAATATTTTACAGAGAGCACTCATCATATCAGAAATCACAAATCTGAAATGATGAGCTTCAATCTTACATTTATTACATTATATTTAGACCAAAATAGATGTGAAGAAAAAATGGTTTTGATTTCAGGCGCCTTTGTAAATGAGAGTGAGGGCAGGGGTATTGTCTGCAGATACAGCACTGAGGCACTGTTGCAATCTAACTCCTGTACACACAGGCACTCACACAGCTTTAACCACTCTCTCCAGAATGACTGCAGAGTTGTTTGTTGCAGGCAGGAACATACGGGGGAGACGGATGCTATCGCAGACCTGCAGACCTTCTCTCAATCTTACTAATCACGGAGCCAAGAAAACTTCAGAGAGGGAGAACCAGAGCAGGACGCGGGCGGGGGCAGAATAACAAAACAAGAAGGTGGGGAATGATGGGTGCGTATGGCCGGCCGGAACTAGTGTGACAACTGAGTAAAGGTGCTGCAAGAGAAGAGTGAAGACAAATGGGAAAAGAGGAACCGAGAAGGGAAAAGGACAGAAGGAAAAAGTGTCCCTTGTGTCTTTCCAGCCTCATAATAAATAACAGTTATTGAAGTCCCAGTGGGAAGTTCAAACCAAGGCTGATCCTTTACTCAGTGGCTTGGTGCAAAGGATGCCAGCAGTAAGTGCTGGTGGGTGAGACGTGAGGAAAGTAATCTGTTTAGCCGACAAGGTGCATGTCATCGGATTCAATTTGGGTTGCATTGTGTTCAGTTTAATACTCTGCAGTAATTTAGACCCTCTCCAAGAACACTTTCAAGGTAGCTGTGATTCAGAGGCTTTCGATTAACGTGCTTCTGATGATTCCTATTGACAGTTAATTTATCTGCAGCTTCCCGGTGGGATTTGATGAATGCTTGATGAATATGTTATGTCGGAATGATGATGTGATTGGAGCTCGACAGATAAACGAACACATTTTGCCTCCACAGCTTCAGATGAGATTACATCCTCAGCCTGCAGTATGTAAGACCTTCTCACACGCAGACTGAGATGAAAACTGAATCATCCATAACTTTTGTCTGCATTTTTTTCATTGGCGATACGATAAAATGTTTGATTTCAAAAAGAAATCAGATTTAGGTTGGTTAAATCGATAAAAAAAAAACTGCTCCCCCTGGTGGCTAGCTGGAGTATAGGTCAAAAACTCTGCCTCTCTATTCATTCCAGATGGGCTGTGGTGAAACTCTATGAAATTAATATATCTCATAGAAATGTTTCTCACATCTGTATGCTGTGGTGATATTTAGATATTATTGGGCTGCATTGTGTTCAAGTCCTTTTTTTTTTTTTAAGTTTCTTTTTCATGAGTTATTAGACGTTAAAAACGGGGTTTTACAGCTCGTTTAATGATGATTGACAGCTGCCGTTCTTCTGTAGAGAGGAGAGTTAAGAAGAGATTAGAGATTAGACAAGAGATGGTCAGGAAAAATTGCCTGATCGCTGCTCATTGATTCCATTTTTATTGTTAATTCTGTTCATTTTTGCCATTAATAGAAAAATAAACGCATTAAATTTAGTGTAAAAGTGTTTTTGCGTGACATTTTCATCCGGATTACAGATTTAAAAAAAAAATGCATTGGAAAGTATCAAACTCAGTGTTTCTTCTTTCTCTTGTCACAGATCACAGAGTGTTATTAAAGCAAGTGTTAGGAATTAATTAAACTTAGTGGATCCTCCATCTGAGCATCAACCCTGTCCTTAATTTCTGAAGAGCTGCAAATTGGATGCTGCCTCTTTGAACTTTTTCACTGGGGAGAAAAAAAAATAATTATGCCATCAAAATCAAGACCAGGAAGCATTCAAATTTAATCTCCTATTACTTGATTAATCTGATAGAAGCATTAGTTTATCATTAATCTTTAATCACAAAATTCACTGTGAAAGTCAGACTGGATAAATTTATTCTCAGTTGAGACAGGTTGGCCGGAGCTGAGCGGCTGCTGCAAGGTTTGTGCAAGGATTTCCAGATTGCATCGTGAAATTTTAAAGAGCAAATCACGCGTACTTTGCCGGCCACATAACCTCACCGTGCCCTTGGAGAAGCTGGTGCAACTTTGACCATCTTGGGGCTGTGAGGGGTTAGTTAGGGTTGAAGTAGATCCCTAAATCTACGATCCTTTCATTTCTGCTTTAAAAGGGGTTCGACTTCTCTTTACAACATGCCAGGATTTCTGGGTTGCTTTATATATATATATATATAAAAAAGAGTCGGCAGAGATTAAAAGTTGCTTATCGCCGGTCCACAAGAGCGCAATTATTCTCTTGCCTAGTTTGAGCAGAGCCTTGCTCTCCACATTAACCCTGGCCACCTTTAATCTCTAGCGGGGTCTTATCTTGGCCTTTCAAAGACACTGGATTTGGCCTTATCATCCACTGAGAGTGGTTTTTATTGTGTTGCCAAGAGCTGTAATTGAATGTGGACGTAGACTCGCGGTGGAAGGAGTTCAGCTGGCTCAGTTGGTCTTTGAAGGGAAGTACTTTCTTGATGCTGCAGTCCTGATACCACTGGGTGACATTTTACATGATCCTGCTTCCAGTGATGAAACCATAATGCAAATCTTGCTCTTTATTTCAGGAAGGAACTAAATGACAACATAATTACCAAGATCATTCAGTAAAGCTATTATCACACTGCCTGTGTGGAAAAAGCCAACAGCAAAAAGCAGGGTATTACTGATATTCGTGTTACTTTCTCTGCTCAAGCTTGTATGAAAAGAATATCTGGCATTGTCCTATTTTTAAGCTCCTTAATTTAACAGGGAAGCAGGCTTACAAGTAATTACAAGAAAATAATGATTTAACAGAAACCTCTACACCTCCTGCTCTGCACGGAGATCAGGGCGCATCAATAAAAGATGCACACATCCACATACACACTACAGCGCAGTTACACGTGCACATACACACAAGTAGAAGAGCACAAGAAGTCACCATGGCACACAATCACAGCCTCCTTATCTTGATCTATGCAAGTACATGACCTCTATTGGCACAGCAGTCAGGAGCACTCCTGTGTCATTAGATTAGTGGGCCTTACAACCCTCAGAAGGGAAGCCAAACAAAGGTATTTAATGAACCCTCTTATAACAGCAGACCGAGGGTGAAGACGAGACAGAAGAAAACCTGGTGGTAAAGTTACTTTGACTCCCCTTTGGAGATGATCCAGTTCTGTAATTTAAAACACAGATGCACACAAAGATGTTCTGTGTCTAACAAGACCACATGAGGATCTGCTCGACTGACAGTTTCAATACATGGTTGTCTGGATCTTCAGCGTTGAAATTGGCCGGTCTTGATTGGCTGGATGTTGGTGATCCAAGTCGTACTAACCAATCACAAAAGCGGTCACACTGTGTGGAGAGCAAAAGCAGGCAGGTTGCAGAGCACAACAATGACATTCCAGCTCCCCCCCACAGTCAGCAGATGTCAGTGTGTTCACCACTTTAAAGAGTTATCTATACAGGTTACAAAATGTCCTAAATTAAAAATAAATAAACAAATAATAAATTATTTTCAGTGGTTTCATTTCCAAAAGGTTTAAAAATGACTCTGCCCAACATACAAGGTTTTCAAAAGTTATTTGCGCGTTTATTTTTTTAGAAATTTCGTTCCAAAATATAATAATCTTTTTGTAAAAATAACAGAATCACAAAATAGCAATAATAATAATAATAATAATAATAATAATAATAATAATAATAATAATAATAATAATAATAATAATAATAATAATAGAAGACAATAAAGACAAGTAAAAATTTGAAGCAGGAGTGTGTTTGTTGTTGAAGTGATACCTAACCTTATGGCAGCCAGCAGGGGTCAGATCATTTGCAAGTTAAAAATGCTTCGCAAAAAGAAGAATAAAAAAAAACCCAAACACAATCACACCAACAAAACACACAAATGCAAAAGCCACAAGACAACAGCCGTAAAAGAGGTCAACTCCAGAGGTTTTCTAACAGACGATTATTATAACGGACACAGAAAAGTTGTGAAAGTAAGTAAAACATTCTTTTCTTTTTAAACTTCATTTAACTCCATGATGAATAAAGCTTTAATGCTTAATGTTATGGGATGACTGAATATATAAAGCAAAATATAAGATGACACATTACCGGTAAATATCATAGAAATATAAGTAACATGAAGGATTAAATTAAAAAGAAAATGTTTTTTGATTTTTTTTTTATTATGAATCCAGAGTTTTCATGCTGATATGTGCTCCACAGCACCCCCAAGTGGGTAAAAATCGCAGCCCCTCAGGCTACTTTGAGCTACTGGCCTGCTTTTTGGTGAGCATAACTATCATTCCAAGGCCTACAAAAAAGTCTCTTACGACCATGGTCAATTCTAGACAGGAAGTTCAGAAATTGGAGTCAAACGTCTGATATTTACGATTTATAGGGTACATTTTTGGTCAAACTTGTCCAACAGTTTTTTTTTTTTTATTTTCTAATCATCTTGGGGAAAAAAAATGTGTTTACTAGACACATTGATGATTAAAAGCTATCAAAGGAATTTTTATATCTCAATGGGCGTGGCCAGGGGAGGTCACCCGAGTTGAAGATTCTTTCGACTAAAAAAAAAGATTCTTTATTTCTCTCATATGTGATATTGGATCCGGACCAAAAAGCACTCACACGTTCAGTGTCACAATCTGAGTGCATCTATATGCTTTTTTTGGACTTAAAGTACAGTGCCCCCTACAGTCATTAGGAATTAATGTGTTTAACTCGTAGATTAAAAATCACTGTTCTACTCTGGACTCATATACACATGTGCAGACATAGATGCATGTGCAGCAACATGCCCCAACTGGCGCATGTAGGCAAAGGTCCGCTTATCATCGCTTGCGGCTTTAATGTATTCTTTGTCTTTAAATTTTATGCTGCAGAGAGGTGCAGCAGTTCAGCATAAAGTCTAAACTACACATCCAGGGTTTTGTCTTGTGCAAATCCACCCACTCGGGGAAGTGGAGCGAGCAGGCTTACAGTTGACATTAGCTTGATTTAACAACAAACTATTCATCGATTATCAAAAAAAATCTCAATGTGGGCCACGTCTCTCTTTTGTTGTTTTTCAAAGAATGTGTGTTGCTGTTTTTAACTTAGCTTATGTAGGGCAGCTTTTGTTTGGATCCTCTGAGTTCATTATAAGGAAGAAACGATCAAAACACTGGGTGGACATGCTCACGCACACACATACACGAAACAGTACTTCACATCACCATCAGATTTTCTATTCATAGTGATGCTGGGCTGGGCTGGAACCCAATAGAGAGGAACAAAGAGCTTTCTGAATACAGCTCAAATGGGGACATTTCCACAGCTCATCTCATGTGACTGTTTTCAGGGCGCAGCTGAAGGGGGAATTAACTGTACTGCCTCTCAGAGAAGAAGGACTATTTAGAACGACTTTGTTGTCACAGATGTGTCTTTTTCTCCCAAAGAATATGTCTGAATAGAATGTAACATGTGGCCCTGCTGGAAACCAACCGGATTCAAGACATGGAGCGTATCAGTTCAGAAAAGGAGGAGTGGGTGGTCGTCCCGAGTGGGTGTGAGCCTTACCAATGACGAATAATGCAGCATTATTACATCAGAGCAAACATTCTCCATGACAGAAACCTCAATGCCTTTAATGCCGTAATGTCTCTTCACAAAGGTTCATCAAAGCATTGGTGTGTGTGTGTGTGTGAGTGTGTGTGTGTGTGTGTGTGTAAATTAACACTGGTCAAATGCAGATGAAGAATCAGTTTGGCGGGTATTGAAAAAGTATTAATCTCTCACTAACCAGCTTGGCCGGTGAGAAATTTCTAGGAGACCTAGGGTGGGGTGGGATGTGTCTGTCCCACACTGTCAGAGCAGAGTGGCCCTCTCCTCCCTCTCTTTACATAAACTACCTGAAGCTCTTTGCTTCTCAGGAGAACACACAGGAAGCTTTGCCACTGGGAGCGGATGCAATCTCTAGTGATCTCAAAGATGGACGGGGAGTTTCTGCGATTCTCTGTTGGGCCAGAGTCTGTGGGATTGGCCTCTGAAAGCTCCAGAGCACAACATCAGCATTTATTGGTGCTGATTTCTGTCTGTTTCTGCTCTTATGTTTCTTTTTTTTTTTTTTATTGTCTCTTTTTACTTGTTTTCTGACACATCTGCTGTTGTGAAACACTGCTTCTTAGAAAAAGACAAAGCACTCATCAGCACCACCTGCAATTACCCTCCACTGATCTCAAACAACTACAATCAAAGAGTCTATAGATGGGGAAACGCACAGAACAAAGAGTATTCTTTTCAAAAACAGATGAAACTCTAATCAAATGTTAGTGGCAGTGTGTTTATAGTTTAAGAGAGCACAATTTCCGTTACTGTTTCTGGGAAGAGTCTGAGAGTCTTCAAAAGAAAACAAAATGAGAGTAGAAGTGAAAAAAACACACACATTCATAAGCTTCAGATAACCTTTGGTTTCCAAAGTAACTCTTATCTTTCTTTTCATGTTTCATTAATGTGACAATGCAGCAAGACAGAAATTCTGACTGTTTAAATTGCAATGAATTCAACTTGAACAGTTCTCCAGCAGGGTGGATGAAAACCTTCAACAGAAGATAGCTGGAAAATTAGAGAAACAATTCACCGCTCTGACATCCACCTGAATGCACTCATTCAAGTCAGCATGAGAGCACTGATGGGTTCAGATTCAGTCAGCAAGAGTCTTTATACAAGAGATTCATGTGAATTCACACAGGAGCCATTACTGCAGGCTGTTTGAGAGAGAAAAGAAGAAAGACAGAAAGAAAGAAAATAAACATAAAAACAAGAAAAGGTAAAAGGCTGTTTGATGAACCTGGTTCAGGTCCTTTTTTCTGGGACTAAAATTAATACACTTATAAATAAAGAGCAAAAGAAAGATAAAGTGATGGAACAAGGGTGAAAGACAGAGTAGAAAAGAAAGAAAGAAAAATTGAAAGAAAGAAACTTGCATGTGTGAGATTTCCCAGCTGAACTCATCTCAATCACCTTTAATCAGTCCATCCAGAAGTCACTTCCATCTCTTCACTGTTGACCCGCCCAGACTCTGCTGTATCGTCCTCTTTTGCATGTGGACTGGTTCCCATAGTTACAGGTGATCAAAGCCTCATTTATTTCACTAACAACACCTTCCCTCAGTTCAGGATTCATCAATGGGAGGAACATTTGCATAACGATGGAAAGCAGGTTAGGAAAAGGCTTCACATTCTCCATTTAATGTGCAATGTTGCTATGTATCGTTACCAAAGATGTTTCATTTACATACGTCTGTTCAGTCCATGAAAGTGACTAATTGGTGACAAAATTCATTTAACAGAAGAATAAATAATGACTCCATATTTATTTTCTTTTTCGTTATTTCTATTTCATGCCTGTACTTTTTGTTATTCCATCGTAGCTACATGAAGGTTGGAACAGAGTACATTTTTATTATTCCAAATCCCCATTTTGATTGGGTTTAAGACAGGGGACACAGGGTTTTATTCTATATCTTCTCGACTTCTTCATCAAATACAGATATTCACTTGTATATTTGAGGGCGGTCAAGGTTAACGGGATAATAATTACAAGCTAAAGCAAATTCCTCTGAATGCCACTCATTTTTCGCTTGATTAACACGCGCACGTTCTGTGATTATGAACCTTTGGCTGCCCTGAGGGAAATCAAGAACCAATCCAGCATAAATGTTGTGGAGGCAGAAAATAAAAACCCTCCTTGTGCAGAAATTGGTAAATAAGTCTTTCAGATCGCAAATTCAGTCTCAAAGCCATGCCAGATGTTTCTCTTGATGAGAGCGAAGTTATTTGCATGGACCGTCCACGTGAAATGAGTTACCAAATACCACTCGAAGCAGAGCTCAGGCCAAAGTTGTCAAGGCGTCTCTGTTACAAACTATTCAGAGTGGATCTTATTTTTTTCTTGTATATAGGATCCAGAGAATGATCATTGAAGGATGGAAAATTTAACCGACTTGTTAAAGAAAGGGTTTTACATTGTGCAAGTATTACTGAGTTGAAGATGCCTATATGTTGCTGCTTGTTGGGCTTGAGTTTGCAACTTTGTGCTTTCAGTAAAATTTGTAGGCATGTAACTCGTTCTTTGTTATTCTGGAGAATTTTGTACATAGTTCAAGTTTCCGTTCAGTATCAAAAATATTCATTTGAGGTACAGTATATCGCCAAAAGTGTCAGGAAACTCTTCCAGATTATTGGATCAAGCTGTTCCAGTCACTTTCATGGCCACAGGTGTCTAAAATCAAACACTAAGGCATACAGACTGCTTCTAAAATCACAGTGTGGGGTCAGCGCATGCTGAGGCGCACAGTGAGCAGAAGTCAACCACTTTCTGAGGAGTCAGTAGCTACAGACCTCCAAACTTCATGTGATCTTCAAACCAGCTCAAGAACAGTGTGTAGAGAGCTCCATGGATTGGGTCCCCATGGCTGAGCAGCTAAATGCAAACCTTACATCATGAAGCGCAATGCAAAGCTTCTGGCAACCCAGTGGACGAGTCTGGGATTGGTGTCGCCAGCAAAACGGTACTAGGGATGGTCCCTTCTGGTTCCAACATGACTGCACCAGGGTCCATAAAGACATGGCTGAGCCAGTTTGGTATGGAAGAACATAAAGATGTGCACACACTTGGGCAGGGAAGCAGCGTTTAGCTCCATTCATTCAGACGAGTTCTCGTTCTATAAACCTTAAACTCAAACTGTTAGTAGCATAAAAAACGTCCGGTTGTTCTGTGGTTGGTTGTCAGAACCGATACCACACCATGGAGTCAACTTCTATGGAGTTCTGACTGTTACAGAGCAACCGGTGTTCTGGAGTAAATGGTGACCGTGCTTACTGGTGACTTTTAGCTGAACGTGTCAGTGATGGTCACTGAGAGTCTCCAGTTAACAGGGTCACACTTTCCACTGAAACACCAGCACTGTCTGCAGCTGTGTTATTAAATGTGTCTTCTTTATCCAACCTCAGTGAACCAGGTTTGAGCTCCAATAATCAATATTAACTGCTGATGTTCTAAATCCAGTTTTTACTTTGAGTGTTTGATGAAAAAGTTGGTTTGGAGCCGAGGTTATGACCAAATATGGACTCACTATGGAGAGGAAATAATAAGTGAAGCTATAAATGATGATGAACACAAACAGATTTGAAGTTCAACGTTAAACTACGGTATATTATCAAACTACGAAGCAGTCTGATTAGTAATCTGAAAATATCAAAGCATTAATATTCTGATAGATTTGGAGCAGGTCTCTGTCTGGACCTGGTTTTCTGGATCCTTGATTATGACCCAGGTCTCTGGGGTACACGCTGGATTTCTCCACTACTGAATGTCTGTCCAATTAATTTCTTAATAAACTAATATATTTATTTATTTGGACAAAAACTGGACTAAAAGTATCACATATAGAAATGACTTAAGAAATGACTAAGAGACTGAGTGTCCTTCCCTTCACAGTTATTATACAAACTGAAAGGTTGACCGTTTCTATAAGGTAACATCATAAAAGAAATGCACGGAACAGAAGTTGATGATTAATTTTCATTTGGCATCCATCCGCAAGCGTTCTTCAGAGTGGATGTTCCTGTTCTCTGTGTGTGTTTTCAGCGCTCCTGTGAACTCCCTCTCCTTGTCTTAAATTCTTGGCAAACACAAAACGAATGGAAATGAGTTTCCATAAAACCCATTTGAGGAGGGAGCAAGTGGAAGAAGAAGAAAAAAAAAATGTCATGAACTATCTCCATAATGCTGATCAAAAGTGACAGCTCTGTATTGCGTTTGACTACAGGGGCCCAGCCTCACCTGCAGACAAATCAGAACAGGGAATATCACTCTTCAGCTTCAGTCCCTCAATACAGACAACAGTCTGAGCCCAGCACATGTGAGGAGATGAAGGGTGAAAGTGATGCAATGTGGCATTAATTTTCCCCAGCGGCGGCGTTTACCACATTTCTTTCAATAATGCCGAGTCTTTCAGGGGATGCTCTGAAATGAGTTAGCCATTAGAAAAGAACTTCAGGGATTGTCGAGGCACTGAGCTGGCGCTGTTTACGGCTGACATGAAGGGAGGACGGTACGCGTAAGGAGGTGCAAGAGAAAGCTGCTACAGGCCTGATAGAGCGATAGCAGAGAGGATGGGTGTGAGATGGAAATGATGGATGAGACGTGATCAGCAGATAGTAAAAAAAAAGAGATAACAGAATGACAGGAAGGAAGGGTAGAGACGGGAGGGGCTGTAAGAATTTATTCAGGTGTTTGCTATGCAGGCCAGCACTGGAGGTTTAAAAGTCCTCCCCTGCCCCTCCATGCTAATGGAAAAGTATTAGTCATGAAAGAGCCAAGGATAAATACATCACGGTGACTGGAGGCCTGATGACAACATTTCCTCCAGGACTCAGAGGAGCGCGGTGCATGTTGGCTGATTTTAAAATGTTTGACTGGAATTTAATAAGTCCTTCAAAAAGAGCTGCCACAAAAGAAAAGAAAGGACTCCATGTTGATGTGGCCAGTGCTGCTAAGTGGCTCAGCTTTAAATGACTGGGTGACTTGGGACTGAATGTTTTAATAGACTGTTGAATAAAAGAAGGGAGCACCATTTAGATTTCCAATTTCAGAAATAAAGTAACACTAGTATTCATGTTGAGATAATTTTTTTAGCCACCTGATGGGTTTGAAACCACTTGTTAGTTTTATGTGGAAAATACCCAAAACATATGTCTGATACAAGCTGCATAATCTTAGCTGTCAATGGCTTCAGTCTTCTTTTGTTTGGTGCATAAAGTGTTAAGGGTGATTACTAAGTACGTAGAGAAGGTTACCTAAATAAATGCCACTAAATAACTATCCATAACACTGTAATGATAAACACATATGCACAAGTTGGAACTTTAATACAAATTTTATCACTCTTTGATAAACTTTAGGTTTTGACTGTGATTTTTAGAACTGCTGCTACGCTGCAAGCTCAATAAAAGAATCAGTGTTTCCAAAGAAAACCTTTTTTTTTTAAATAACAGTGTGTCTTTGAAACTATCTGAGGGTGAATTTAATTGTGTCTTTTCTTCTTTCCTTATCCACAGTTACTGCAGGTAAGCTACCATAATGTTTGTGCTTTTAATCCCATTTTCAGCTCGGCGTTGTTTGGGTAGTTTCGTTGAAGTTGGTATAAATTGGCAATAAAATCTGAGTGAATTTCCTTAAAGTAGATCACCTTTGTCGGGTTTTACAGCTTACCGGTTGATTTGTCAGCACAAATATGTGGAAATGAAAAATTTCCATTCCCTCGGGGAACATCAAGAAAATTACACAAAGTGTGCACAGTTTATTGAACATTTGCTAACCTGTTAGCAAAGTACCGTTCAGCTGTCCGTTCAACTCAACTTGGCCTTTTGTATAATTCTACTAATGTGCTGGAATTTGGGTTTTCAAAGTCTTTGCACCCCTCTTAAAGGACCTGAGAAGTCCTGAAGAGCTGGGCGTCTATATTCAGGCTTTTGGTGACTGTGTCATAGGAACAGTTTTCTCTGTTGCTGCCCATGTGCTAGCTTGTTTCAGCGGGAGTTTCGGGTCAACACAATTATGCATTGTCTTACCGCTCAGACTGTAATGCAAGCATCAGATGCAGTCACTGGTGTTAACCTGAGAACCAAAGATCTGCATGACAACCTTGTTCAAGACATTCAGAAAGGGGACACTGTCCTGCATGACCTGTTTGAAGGTGCGATTCCCGTTGTGTTGGAACATTGTCTGGAAGGTACGATTGCAAATATTTGACTTTGGAGGAGCTGAATCGACCAATACTGTTATTTTTTCCCCAGTGAACATTTTGATAAGGTTGACTGCCCTCAACCAAGTCCAATTATTATTATTATTATTATTATTATTATTAATATTATTATTATTATTATTATTAATTATTTATTTATTTATTTATTCATTTTTTAAATATCTAACATGAAGAATTTTTTATTTCTTTTCTTATTTTTTATTCCTTAGTGCCGGATATTTTGCAGTGTAAGAAGAAATAACACAATCAGGTGCAGTGTCATCCTGAGGCCATCAAACCTCTGGTCCATCGTAAACTGATGACTGACGTGTATTAAAGAACATTCAGCTTATGAACCTGGACTGCCTGTGTGTGGAATTTACAAAACATTTTTATTAATAATCAAATATCAGTTTATGATTGGACCCAAGTCCAATTAGTGTTAAAGGACATGAGAATCGTACTCTCCTGAGGCTGCGTTCTATTCTCATTGGCTCCAGAGATCCAGAAGGCTTTGTCTCATCGCTTCACTGATGAAACCATTCAAGACACGCTTGCATGATTTTAGATCACAGGTAGATGTAATTTTTTTACATTTCACTTCACTAAATGGAATAAACTGCTTACTAATAGATATACGAGTACATAAAATATTTTTTTCACCTTTATTTATTTGAGTTAGTAAACTTAAATGGTTCCAGGCAGTTTCCTCAGTTTCAGTTGAACTAACGTTTCAGGTTTTACAGTGTAGCGAGGTCATCACTACAGAACCAATTAACCTTCCTGTTCACACACTCATCATACAAAGCGTACAAAGTGTGAGTGGCCTCTCAACAGGTATGAACTGTGATGGTTTGATGTCTTTATGTGACCTGCTCAACTTACTCATCATGGTTGTGAATCATCTCCAGAAAGTTTACTGTATGAAGCTGAATTATACGCTACATCATCCTGTTGGGGGGGGGGGCTGTAAGCTGAGGCTCTTTCTTGGCCCATTAAAGCAGAGCGGGGCCATAAAGGAGCTAGGTCAGACAGATAAAGACTAAACGACCTCAGTAAGGCGGTGAGGAGACAATACAGAGGAAGGAGAGCCTGGCGGGCAGATGTTGTCATCCATACATCAATTTCCCAACACTGGACATTTTTCATTTGAATGACTTTCCCTCTTGGCTGCTTTTTGGAGAACTGTTTAGCCAGGAGTCATAGGTTGATTGGCGTCCAGATGGCATTTTAGAGCTGTTTATGGTGAATGGTAAATCATAGTTATGTTAATCTGCTGTTTATTTATAAAGATGAAATTTATGGTTGTTAAATTGTTGAGGGTTAATCCTCAGAGACTTTCTTCTTACTGCTAAACTCTTAACTTTTGGTTTTTCTGGGACAATCCAACCCATCTCTGGATTCTGAGAAGTAGCTTTTAGAAACAACCAATTTTGGTTCTGAGAATCACATTTTAAATGGTGGATGGACAAATATAAAAAGAGAGACTAATGCAGGATCTCTTAAAAGCCCTAACAGGGCCTTGAAAGCATTTTTACATGAAGACATTTAGAAAATAGCACTAATGGTTCATTGAAATGACAGAACCCTCACCGCATGACATCATCAATATCTATCGCTTTACCAAAAACACCCAAACAGCCAACCAAACAGAAAAAAACAGAATCAAAAGGCAAACTTCATGAGGACGTTGGGTTGAAAACACTTGTTTCATTGACACATAATAACATATCAATATATCTAAACAACAAAACCATATCTGCTTATAGTCTGATCATATTCAGACAGCATCATGTGGCCATTTATTACAATCATTTTAATGAAAAAAGAAACAATAATAACCTGTTCTGACTTTATTTCTATTATGGAAAATATCTTTGTAACAAAAAAGGTTCAATTCTGTGTGTTAGAAAAGTTCCACATTTGGTGTCTAAAAGCATCTTTTTCAACAACAACGTGAAGCCTCGTGTCATGACAGATGAAAGATGAAATGACAGACACTCTGCTGGTTTTGAGCTGTGGTTCAGCTTTTGAGGATAACAGGTCTGTCAAGTTTCCTGAGCGTGTCATCTTTTCACAGCAGGGTTTGCATATTGCATGTGTTACGTCTGCTGACCTGTCTCTGCTTGAACTGCGTTAAGAGTTTCAGAATAAAAAGCGTATCTTACAGATGTGTAGACTTTCCTTTGGTTGATTAGATCATTGTTTGTTTGTCTTTCTTTTGTTCAATCATCCAGATTTATACTTCATAAGGGGTGGAACAGCTAAAGGCTAAAACACAAACTAAAGGCTAAAGCATGTGCTAAAGGCTTAAACACAAGCTAATCTGTTTGTGATAATCTTCATTCCAACCCACATGCAGCAGTTATTCTGCAGTGATCTGATCAAACTTGAGAGTCTGTCAATAAAATGAAGAGTAAGGTTACGTTAGCTCTGATTGGTTGATGAGCAGGACATAAGACCACCGGGCTGTGAGAGGTGCTAAAATATCAGTCTACTAAACTCAAGAACAAAATGACAAAGTTTACTTGTTGTCGTGTTTCAAACAGCAGCGCTGTGTAACTGTTGATAAAAACTCACCGCATCACGTTGTATCCAGTAAAAAGTTGTCTTAAACAAAGAAAAGTAGTGTTAAAAAGAAGATCTGATCTCCATTCATTTCCAAAACAAACACACACCTTGTTAAGAGTCATGACGTCACGATTCCAGCCAGAAGGTGTCGCTGTGATCCACTTCAGACAGTCCTCACAGCCTCTTTAAGGTTCACGTCAAAATTACACAAGACCACGAGTTCTGTGATTGGTCACCAGAGTGGAAATTCATTTCCTGCATTTATAGCACCCCCAGCCCCGTCCTCCTCCTACACTGATTCAGGAGTTATGTGTCGGCTCACCTCCTGTGTCTCCTTTGCTGTCTTCTGTGCCACAACTGATTAACTGCTACTCAACATTTATCAGCTCAAGCTACAAAAAATCAAACGCCTGGATTCAGCTGACGTAGTTTCCTGTGTATGAACATGCAGAGAATCCAGGGGAACTGGAGAATGAAGATGCAAACCAGCATTTAGACGGATTACTGCAGAATGATAGTAACACGACAACACATGAATGTGTGGAGCCCACGATTCACCGCTGTGATGTAGATACTGCAGAGTCAACCCCGAAGTGTAAACCAGCCTTCAGGCGCGTCAGCAGCATATGACACGAGTGCAGCAGGAACATCGAGCACCTGAGATCAACAGAGAGCACCATCTGCGCAGAGTCCGAGTTCACTCATGACTTAGCACATACACAGCTGCTGCTTACATAAACAACAAGCAGGTTACATAAAAGGCAAACAAGAACCATATTAACCGAGTTGACTTTGAGGATTACCTGGATTTGCATATCAGTTATGCAATTAATCCTTCCAATGCAGACTCAAAGAGATTACTTTTTTAGACCTTGAAGCCTTTGTTTAAAGAAAAGAGTGACTGGGAGCATCTATACATGCAATATTTCTTGGGTTTTCTGTTCTGTAAGATAATACATTATATTCACACACAAGACAGGATTTATACACAAAAAAGGTCAGTCATCCTCAGCAGAGCTCTGCTTTTATGCTCATGAATAAACTCGATTATCTGACCGTGTTATTACAGCTTTTATAGCCACAGCTCTGTGTGATGTTCTGCTGTGAAAGCATAAAGGGAGGTGTGCACCGGTGGAGCCAGCAAAAGAGCAGAAGTGCAGTTTAGTGGCACTGATGATTAACCAAGCAGCAAAGTAGCAAATGCACACACACACACACACACACACACACACACACGGACAGGGACACACACACAGAAAAGGTGTTGGACTGACCGGCATACCTGCCAGCACTGGCGTAACACTGAGAATTTCACACCCAGAAACTCTTTCAGCAAAGCAGGTCCTTAACTTGTGACATGTGCAACACAATTGTTTCCATGAGTGTGTGTGTGCACACAAGTCCAGTTCAAAGCCCCTCCATGCTGAACTGACAGCCTGATGATTCCAGTGCCATCAGGATATTTGTTGTTTTGGTTTGTACTTCAGGGCCACCGTAGGTGAAAGAGAGAGAGAGGCTGTATATTAGGAGGAGAAAAAAAAAAAGACTTTTTTCCTTGTTTCCCTTTCTGTTACAGTGGGCTGCGATCTGAGTGGCAGATGACAGACACTGGAGCGTGGCAGTGCTGCAGCAAAGGTTTTACTAAATTACAGTGCATGTCCTTCCTGTTCCAATCAAATTTCAGCCTGAGCGGCTCAGACAAAAGAACAGAAAAGAAAGAAAAAGAAAAATCTCAAACGTAGAGAACAGTTTCTAAGACAACAAGTACACCAACCCTGACCTCTACCCAGAAGGAAGGGCAAAATGTTCCAACTGATTCACAAGTTGAATTAACTGAAATTTAAATCATCTCTAGGTAAGAAAAACTGAGGTGAAAAGCATGAAGCCAGATTGCTGAACAGCTGGAGTAACAAGGTGAAGCATTTCTAGAGCTCCCCGTCCAATCATGAGCCTCCATCCTTCATGATGTATTTATTCTTCTCTAAAAACCTCCCACCTGTTGACTTCAGGCCTGGCTCTGCTCGTTATGACTCTTTGTTTTAGTTGAATAAAATACAATCCGCCATCAACACAGAGTGTTTTATTCTACAAATGAACCAGGGGTTATGATGTCATTGTTTCAGTGCCTGACTTCCTCTGCTGCTTGATGCGTAACGCACGTTACGCAGATCAGATCCGAGGTCATTCTGAAGCGAGACGAAGCAAACATGATAAGTCAGGCATCTATACATTTCTAATTTTACACTAATTTTACAATTCAGATCAATTAGACCGCCCATATACAGGCACAGTATGTTTGGACCACGAGACCAATCAGATTAGATAAAACTTCTTTAGACGAAACTTCCATCCTTCATGTTTGGGTGAGCTAGGATTGAGATTCCTCTGTTGTTTTTTTTAAACAAAATACAAACCCTATTTTATTTCATTTTATTTATTTATTTTTAATATATATTGTGTTGTTGCTTTCGACCAGTGTTGCCAGACGTACGATAATTATCGTATTTGTACGATAATTATCGTATTTGTACGATAGTTTAGCCCTCTGTACGATGTACGATCAATAATACCAAAAAAGGCTAAATGTACGATAATTTGATAATTTCATGTGGTTGTTACAGATCTACCCCAGTCTGACGGATTTATCTGTAAACCCTAAATGCATCTTATACCATGTGACGTTTCCAGCCAATCATAGTTTAAGTGTCATTCGTCTCAGAACGATTGACAGCCAATCACGGTCGTAGGAGCTCCGTCAGGAGGAAGTCAGTCAGTTGAGAGAAAAATGAGCACCGGAGCCTCGAGCTGCTGATGTGGGGCAGGGCGATGAATGCCCACAAAAGAGCCTGTAGGACACTAAACAGAGTGATCAGTTGGGATTTTCACGCAACAATAAGACAGTTGTTTTGATCATTATCAGTTATTTTGATTATTTTGTCGGGTGTACGATAATTTCCCCCAAAATACGATAATTTTTGAGGCTCTGGTACGATAAGTTTATATTTTCCTTCTGGTAACGCTGCTATCCACTCTTGTTTTGAGCTTCTGGCGCTCTCTGGTGCAGCCAAAGTGAAGGCTAAGATCCAAATCATAAGAGGTGTCAGAGACAGGCTGACGAGTGAGTTTCCCAGAAAGACTTTACAAATATTGACACAATGGAAGATTAGAACTGCAGTGATTATGATCAGATCTGGTTCGTCCAGTTCGTACAGACCCGATGCAGCTCCAGCCGCTCTACAGAGCAACTCTCAACAATGGAAACCTGTGAACAGGAAACTCCTGGCTCACACAGTTAGTTCATTATATCATGTATTTGTCTTGAAACAACTGCAGCAATGTGTTTTTGTGTTGTTTTTGATCTGAATACATCTAAATGATGCTGACTTTGAACACAAACTTTTAGGGGGATTGGAATAAACCCTTGCACGACATCTGTTTCTGTATTTTTAATGACATCAGTAAAACACAGAGATGATTGAACATCTACGCAAAACATGAGAGTGGAGCGAGATACTTCCATCTTAAGTATTTGAGCAGAATATATATTGATAATGAAAGAAATACACAAGAGGGATTTTTTTTTTTCAAAAAAAAAGAAAAAAAGAGGCAGAGAGGAGGAGGAGATAAACACAGCCTTGCTCCTTGACTTCAATCAATGACTGCTGTTTGCAGATGGCGACAGTCTCTATCTCTCTGCACCACTCAGGTCACCAGGGTTGGTCAATTTGCAGCTCAAGCTCTGGCTTCTTTCATACAGGAGAAATGTGAAAGACCTCGAGCAGATGGGAGCACATTCAGGTCGGAGTTTGACCCTCGTCACACGAGGCTGCTGCCACAGGTGAAGGCAGCGATGTCAGTGTTTGCACAGCCTCCATTCTGGAACCAGAGCTACAGAAACTCCAGTGGAAAAAAAAGGGCAGATGAAACAGATTCAGCAAAAACAGTTTGACTCTGCATTTCAAATCCATCTGACCTATCAGAGCCAAAGAGATGGTAATTTATACATTATTATCATTAAACTCATCCGTCCAGGACAGGAGTCTGAGAGATGCTGCTGCCACGACATCAATGATTTTAACAGATCTAAAAGAAAAATCATCATCAAATTAATATTTGGGTCCATTTTTATAGATTTTTGTGTCGGGGTCTTTGGTTTGAACAACCATCATTTAATTTAACATTATCTCTATACATAGACCACACTTTTGTTCATACATTCATGGAACTAAACGTACTGTTGTATGAGAGTTTGCTGCAAACCCCTATATGCAGGGCTACCACTTCTAAATTTACCCCCTGGCTGTACTGGGGCTTTTTTGGGGCCATAACAGTGTCCTAAATACACTACCCAATCGTCACTTCCTGGTGCTCTGTAATTTTGTGGGTGTTACACAGATTTCATTTGTGTGGCTGCAGAATAACATCAAACTAATGTGAACTGGCAAACAGTGTTATATTAACAAGGGAAAATCTGCCTGCCTTAATGTGTTATTTATGTCCAAGTTTACCACGACATTCATTCCAGAACTTTTTCCAAGATAACATCAAGATTTCTTGCTTGACCCTCAGCTAGAGGAGAGATAGGGAGACTGAGAGTGAGGGCTGACACTCCCTCTTTCTTTGTGTGACTCAAAGATGATAACGTCCGTCAGTGGTGTAGTGGTCCCTTGAGAAGTGGGTAAACTCTAAATTTTCACCTTTTTTTTTAAGTAGTACAGAAAAATTTCGGTGTTTCGGTTATTTTTTGAACATTTATTTAAATAAAATACTTTAAATCTGAAGTTGACGATGCATTCTTGTTCATTTTCAACTCACCGCCACTCGTTCTGTTGTTTGGTCTGCTTGTTTGGTCTCTGACACCTGAGGTGTTAGCGATATTTTAATTGGCATGGCCACCCCTATTCTGCTTCTGATTGGCTCATCAGTCACCATGCCTAAAGTTAACCAATTTAATCAGTGAAGGCAGCGAGTACCAGCCAATTAGAGGCAAAGGAGGGTGGGTCATGGCTTCACCAACCTTGAGGGAAAGAATGGCAATTGGCAGTTAGATATTACTGAATGGTGCGCATCGGGGGGGGATACCGACGTATACCCTCGACCCCTCGACTACACCACTGACGTCCGTCTAATCTCTGTTAAGTTGGAGAACATTTTGTTGCATTCAGTCACTGATATGCACCATGAAGTGCGACAAAAAGAATTTGTGTCACCAGCATCAAGCGTCAAAAGGCTTCTTCATTAGTTTTGCATGATTTGGTCCACAGGAAACATGAAGATATCAAATTGCAATGGTCCCAAACTCGAGCCTTGTGGAACCCCACGAGTTGTGACTGTTTGATCTGACCCACAATTCCCGATACAGGAGGGGGGGTGTCTTAACTTGCAGACAAAATAAGTTTGACTGTTTAAAACCAGATGATCAGTAACAAAACTTCACAGCTGATTTACCAACATTATAAACAATATCTTTATAAATATAAGAATTCAGTTATTAGTATCAGTATCAAGTCTCCAACAATACAGAACGGTGCCTTTGAGTGAAACACTGCTTCTTCAGCGGCCTGTCATCAGAGATCTCAATGGGCGGCTAACTCCATTTTTATTTAATATGATCACTTCTGCACTTCTGAGTCTACAAACGATGATGGTGATGATGGTCGGAGGCTAAAGAGCTTCTTCATCGTTCATCATTCAAAATGTTGAATCATGTTGCTTCACTCACCTGATGATGACTGACTTCAAAAATCCACATCAGAAACAGATGGATGGCGTCTTATATCAGATGATACAGTTGATGCTCAACATATCCATTCTCTGAAATGAAGTACACTGATATTGATAACAACCCCCCACCCCACCCAGCATCCAAGAACAACAAGCAGCGCGCTCTAACCTGACCACTGACCCTGAACTCTGATGTGCCCGCAGCCCACATACAGCTGTTTTGTGCAAACACAAAAGCTGGAGCACAGCAGAGAGCTTGTTCATGGCGGAGAACAGAGACTGCAGCCCTTCGAGGACCCCTGAGGGACAGTGAGAGCAGCACTGAGGTGGAACACTGAGCCCTCTTACAGCCTGACAGGTCATTGCTTGTGCTAACCTGTACCGCACAATGAAATGAGATGATCAACCATGTGCATCCATGTAGCTTAAATGTCACAACTAGGCAGTGGCTCTGTCTTCTGTCTGTCTGTCACTGCACTATATCTCATTCAATCTACCCAAAACATCAAAATCTGACGACGTTTTCTCTACTCGACCAGTGACTTTGATGACAGAGGTGATATTAGAACATTTTTTAAGAGTTAAATGAATATTGCATTTATGTTTGCAGCCTTTAAGTTGAGTCAAATTATTCCTTCAGGACGTCTGCCTGCTACGTTTCCCCAAAGCTGCTTTCTGACGTGTCCCTCACTGCATGAAGAGCTCCCTGTTGGACTGGATGCTGGGTTATCTCAGTAGGCAGGACATGACATCAAGCATGCCACAGCGTGATGTTTAAAACATGTCGGCAAACAAAGCAACAGATTCTGATGTGATGCTGACAGTTTCTGCATTTCCTCCAATGTTCCGTGTGAGGGAGAAGAAGTGCAGACATGTTGGCTGGTTCCGTCTTGAAAATTACTCTCCTTCTTTGGATGCTTTTTTTTTTTCCATCCCTTTACTTCCAGATATGTACCAGTCACATAATTTATCATCATCTGTTTGCGAATTTTGCTTTGTGCTACATCTGATTACCCTCTCTGCACACGGCGGTTTCATGAAGGAGCTGGAAGAAAAAGTACTACGACGGAGGATGAGGACACAAAATAAAAGTAAAAAAATAACAGAAAAAAAAGAAAATTTACAAGAAAAAAGTCCTAAAGTCATGAGAAAAAGGTCCTGAATTTAAAAGAAAAAGTCCTAACTTTATGAGGGATAAATAGTTAAAAATGTACAAGAATTAAATCATAACTTTATGAGTAAATTTACAGGAATAAAATCACAAATTTACAAGAAAAAAGTCATAAATGTATGTTTAAATTTACAAGACTAAAGTCATAGATTAACAAGAATACAGTCAGAAATTTACAAGATTAAATCATGAATCGCTTTAAATAATATCTAAAAAATTAGCTTTATTCTGAAAGGTTGTTTTCTAGGAGCGTCCATCCTCCTCCTCACAGAGGATGAGCTGAGAGCGTCTTCTTGATGAAGTCGTGTCGAGTTTAGGGCTGCAACTAAAGATTATTTTCATAATTGATTAATCTATCGATTACTCTCTGGATTAATCGAGTAATCGTTTGGTCCATAAAATGTTGAAAAATGTCGATGTTTCCTGGAGTCCAAGATGACATCATCAAATGTCTTGTTTGCAAACCAAAGATATTCAGGACTGTCACAGAGAAGCAAAGAAACCAGAAAATATTCACATTTATGAAGCTGAACTTGGACGTCTTTTTCCTAAACAATTACTTAAACCGATGAATCGTTTATCAAAATAGTTGTCGATTAATTTAGTAATCGATTAATAATCGATTATTCGATTAATTGTTGCAGCTCTAGTTGAGTTCCAGCTTTGACAAACAGCCTTCTTAATATCTCTGCTAATAGTTTGTTAGAGAACCTGGAGCTTTCTGATGAAGGCAGCTGGAACACGTAGCACCGTAGGCTACCACACTACGACGGAGGATTAGGGCCGAGTTCAAACCTAAACTAAAGAAGAACTTCACAAGATGCTCCGTGTTCCTCGTTGTTCTACAGGCGGCTGCTGCTCTTCAGACAGACGAGTTTATTCTCCTAAATTTAAGATATTATTCTCATAATTCTATGAATTTATTCTTGTGAATTTACTTAAAAAAGGGAAAAAACATGGTCCTAATCCTCCATTGTAAATTACAGACCAGATTTGGTGAAAATTTTAGTTATTAGTGCTAATCTCACCGAGGGTTACGGACTATCCATGAGTTTGCACTCAGGAGGATATTTATCCCTGCACTGGTTCCTGTTTCTTTCAGTCTACCCAAAGACACCATGCAGCCACTTTCTTCTCCAAAGCTGTGTCTGGAGGCGAGCCTTTACCCAAAAACTCTGATGTGTGCTGGATGGACAGAGTCTGATTGGGGCCAAGAAAGAATCCTAGAAGTGGAAGGAGATGAGAAAAGCTGATGTTTCACAGAAAAGTGGATACACAGGGAGGGATTGTCCAGTGAATGGGTCAATCTGTCAATACCCTCCTTAGTTTGATGTATAGACTGCCACACATTCACAGCCTTACAAAGACTTATGCACACACACACACACACATGAAGTTGCATTCTCTAAGAAGCTCCATTTACCCCCTGAAGTTAAGCTGAGGCAGAGATGAGAAAGCCTTCTCTGGCTTGTCAACTTTAAAAACACACTTTCCCCCGAGGCTCTGTCAGCCGGTTGTGATGGATAACAGGCCACAATATTATGTGTGTGCCTTAAAGGAAGCACTGACACACACCGGGGTGGGGTGTGTGTGTGTGTGTGCACCTGAGGTTTTCACCGGAATAGTGTTAGAGCCAGCCTTCTGACAGTGTGTTTTAACCACTGAGAAGCCTCTGTCACTGAAGGCGGAGCCTTGGACACAACGGACAAACACGAAAAGAAACAGCCTTTTAGATTTCACTCATTAATTATTCAGAAATCACAAGATTTGCTACGGGGCATCCAGAAGAAGTGCATAACCCTGCTGGTGCGTTCTTGGCTTTTCACATCTAAGACACGTCTGTCAGCCCTCAGAGTGCAGAAAAAAAAAGGAGTTTGCAAAAGCAAACGGTCAGATCCTCTCTGGAGACCCTCGTGCCTGCACGCATACAGCTCAGTCTCTGTGATACCATCAGAGAAAGCACCGAAAGCATCTGTACATTTCACACTTTATGCAAGTTAGTATAGAAGCTGTAAAAACAGTCTATTTTCTTTATGGAAGTTTTTGAGTTCTTTTCTTGTTTCTTATAAATACCATGCCAAATGCTAAGGAGACAATAACAGCTGCAGAGGAAAGCAGGGGGCTGTTTCAGTGAAATGAGTCATCAACCAAAGTCCTTGAAATAGACCAACAATAGAGGTGTGCATCGCAGATGGAACAAGGTCAACAGCTTTAATCAGAAAATGATTTTTACTTTGCTATTTGATGGGTTCTCACTAGGGCTGCAAGGATTAGTCGACGTTATCCACAAAAATCGATAATAGAAATAGTCGACAATGAATTCCACTGTCGACTATTGTCGCCAGACGCGTTTTTCCAACAGAGTGAGGCATCTCACCTGATTATAATCTCTGCCGAGAGTCGCTCATGCGCAATAGCGTCTCTGCCTCCGAGCGGTAATATACGGGAATGGCGGTGTCAACATCAGGGACACGTACCAAAACTTCTAAAGTTTGGGAGCATTTCAGCCTGGATACAGCCAATAAAAAGACGACTGTCAAGGTTTGCAAAGCAGAACTTGCGTCTCATGGCAGCACCTCGGTGATGCACGAACACTTGAAGAGAAAGCACGTCGGAGAGTTGAATGAAACGGAGTCTGACTCGCCTCGGTAAAATTCAAGTAATATTCAAACCAATACGGTTTTTATGACATACATTATACATTTTATCAGCATATTTTCGCTATAAAAGAGAGCTTGAGCGTTATGCCAGACTGTTGAAAAACGATTAAAACTGTTGAATAGTTTCTGTTGACATGTAGGTTTTTGCACTTTAAATATTTACAAAAATCAACTTTTGTGTTTAAAGGTAAAGGACGTCCTAAAAGAGGTCAACAGCTCCCTCACACTGACGTGCGATGCTTGGACCTGCCGTGCCACAGAGGCATATCTTGGCAAATGTTTCCTTGATTTTAATTTATTATTTATTTGCCTGTCCCTAAAAAATGGACAGAGGTTTATTTATTGGTTTTAGATCAGACATTTTTATTTAACTTTTGTACGAATCCGCAGTGTGTTCAATAAAAGATGTATTTTTCATCATACCCATCTTTCTTGTGTTTATTATCATTTGCCACATAATTAAATCAACTTCATGCTAAATTTAAGAAAAAATTTATAATTATCCGATTAGTCGACTAATTGTTTAAATAATCGCCCGATTAATCGATTCTGAAAATTATCGTTAGTTGCAGCCCTAGTTCTCACGGGTATTGTTTTGGTTGATTTTCTTGCTCATTGTTTAACCAAAGAGCAGGGTTAGTAAAACTGAGTCTAACAGCTGTAAAATGAAGCTAGATTCGTCATTTAAAGGCAGTCGGCTGCTGTGCAGATTGAATCTACAAGAAAGTTGTGCTAAATGGTGGCACCGTCTTAAATGAGCCTTAATAGAGTCTGATTCTTGTATGAATTGTGGTACTGAGATTTATTATTTCATCCATCATGTATCAACTTTGTGCAAGGCTGCTGTGAAATCTGGTTTAGTTTGATTTTTCTTCCAAGGTTGTTTGCTTTCGATTTTACTTCAGTCGTTTGTCAAAACCAAGCAGAGCTGTGCCTAAACGCTGATGATATTTTATTACGTATCATTTTTTTAGACAGGAGTGCTTATTTGAAATTTCAGCAGATAGACATCAAAACAACAAAATTATACTAATCACTGAAACGCAGCAACAGCGTTCCAGTGTTTACCGCGCTGAGTGACACCTCTCCTTCTGGGAAAGGCGTCCTATAGGAACCAGCAGGTAACAGCGCTGTCATAGACAAAATAAATTATAAGGCTTCTTTTCTTTTTCCCGCTCTCTCTCTCTCTCTCTTTTTTTTTGGATTATGCAGATTGAATTGCTAATGTGTGTAAGCAACCTGAGGAAAAGAGGAGCTCATGCAAATTGAATGCAATTCTTCCCAAAAGACTGCAGGAGAGTGGCAAAGAGAAAACTAACAACAGAACTCCCATCTTTTCTGTTTGCTGGTCAGAGATAAGAGCAACGCTTTGCATTCAAAGAAGATTCCAAACTAATAATGCAATACGGATGAATTTATTCAACACTTCATTCAGCATGAAAAATATAGTGATCGAAATGATGTGTCAGACAAATCGCTTTAAAGTTAAAGAGTGCTGGCACAAATGATCCATAATGTTTGAAGAGCTACTGCAAAACGGAGTTATGCCAAGATGATGATCTGAACTTCTCCGAACAGATAGGATAGAAACGATTTGTTTTTGGTAGATCGTTTCTTTGTTGTAATAATGCTTCTTGGAAATAAATCTTACACCGTTGGAAGGCCTCTTCATCCTTTTTTTAATGGTGCCGTGTTTGTCAGGAGCACGCGTTTGTGGGATGAGCAGCACCTATGAAAAACGCCAAACAAAGACCCAACTTGGTTTTGCGCAACACCAGTTTGAAGTTGTGAGACTACTGGACTACCGACCACTGGGCCCATGCTCACAGGTGCAGTCAATCCGGCGCCTGATTGGCTGCAGCTGGCCGGCATCAGAAGCTCAAAAGAAGATCCAACAACAAAAGCAGAGTGAACCCACATATTCAGCTCTGCTGCTCATTCAGGGATCGAGTGGGATCCACTCGTTCACCCATCAATCCATCCATGGATCCATCTTTTCATCCACCCATCCATTCATCCTTTACTCTACCCACTCATTCATCCACTATTACATTCATCTAATTATCTTATTAGTTGTCTATCCAATGTGCCGGCTGATAATCCAACTATCCACCCAACCTTGTAACCCTCCACCAGGGGTGTCAGAGTGGGGAAATTGGGACTGACTACCAAGGGCCCAAATTGGGAGGGGGGCCCTTAATGAGCCTGAAATCAAATGTTTTTTCTTCTACACTCTTTATTTCTTTTTATTTCAATAAGAAAACTAAAAATTGTCTGAATAAACAAACATTCAGAATTCCTTTCTGGAAAAAAAGGTTGGGGTTAGGTTACCCTGGGTTAGGTTACCCTAATCCTAACTCTGGCCAAGTCTGCTTATCATACATGACTTTGGCATGTTTTTCCGTAAAGTTGCAGGTTGTTGAGCTGGGTTTTCTAAAGTGTAGCTGCTGAATCGGTCTTGCTTTGCTTGATTCTCTCTCAGCTCTCCACAACAACCAGAAACCCAAACCCAACAACCTGATAGGTAGCTTAGATTTGACTCGGTTAACCAGGACAGTTTTGAGCAGATATTTTTGTTTAATGAAAATGAACGACTTTCTACTCCAGATTCAGATCTTCCTGAGGAAATATTACTTTCACTATTAGAAATATTTATTTACAATTTTCAGGATGGTAAAGCTACGTTATAGTTGTTTTTTCTTTTAATGGGTCACTGGGTGATGCAGGTGTGGTGACAACAGTTTTGTCGAGTTGGCTGTGGTGATGGGACCCACTGAGATATCTTTTCAGGAATTCCTGGTGACACCTCTGCCTTCCACCAATCCGTACATCTTCCAAGGAAACCCTCAGTTTATTCATGTATTCATTCTTCTATTCATCTATTCATCAAACACTAACCCATCCAGCTTTCCAGTTAACCAATCAGGTATCCATCCAGTTATACAACCATGTTATTATACAGCCATCCATACAACCGGACTGCAAGGCTAGCTACACAGCCTCTTTATTTATTTCCATTTGTTTGTATTTTGCTATGAGTGATGGAATAAGGCCCGTTGTGGCCTAAATTTCACCCCACTCACTGTCAGTTGCAAAGCCTTTGTTGTTCTCTCACCAAGCCATTTAGGCATGACCAAGTCCTGTCCTCCACTCTCCAGCTAATCATTACTTCACTTGTTGACAAGGATGCTCATAAAAACAGTGAATTATTTGGCTCAAGTGGAATTGAGCTTTTCGTCACGTCACCTCTGAAGGATACTCCACAAATCCAAACACTGACTGATTTGGTGTGTCAGACCTGCGGGCAGACTTTTCCTCCCTTTTTCTGGTTCAAGGTGAAAAAAAAAATAAAAAAAAACAACTGCTGGAAAAAAATAAAAAGGTTGTTGATAGATGGATTAAGGGTCTCACAGCATAAGCATAAGGTTAAGTCGAAAACTTCTAATTTCCATAAATTCCCCTCGGCTGACTGTTCGTGAGATGAATTCAGCCCGAGAATGGATGGTAAACAACAGCTTGATAGGTTATCATCTTTCCTTTTGAATCTTTTTTTTAACATCATCAGACGGTGAGGAGGCACTCGGGGTCTCCTTCCTTTAAAATAGGTTGTCCAGTCAAAATGATAAAAATAGCTAAAGATGTGGGAGCCTACAATTTCTGGTTCTGCCAAAATTGCCTTTAGCAGTTTTATTGATGGGATTGGCATGCTCTTTCATCCAGAGCCAAAAATAGATGTGAACAAGTCTTTGTTCACCCAGCCAGAATATATGACTTATATCACAAATGGTTTTATACTGATATGAAATTGTAGGATTCAGACGTGTGCTGGAGGCCACAAACAATGTATTTATCTTTGGCCAAAACAGCATTAGTCTGAGAGGAGGCTGAAAAGTTTGAGACATCAAATTCGGATATCAAAACTTTTTTGACTGAGTTTAAAAAAGACGGCCAAGACGATTGCCAGTTTTTATTTCACAGCTTGAAAAGTGCAACTGATTCCCCCAGGACAAGGTATGTCTAAGGAATATGTGATTCGTTGATATGAACATTTACAGTATGACCATATTTTTAATAATATTTAAAAAAAAATAGAAATAAAAAAAATAAATAGTCAAAGGTGTTAACTGTGAATTTTAAACATGTATATTAGGAAAATCTGAAACTTGGTAAGAACACCGTTTTGGAATACCAGTGCATTTTTTCTTCTCTCTCCTTAAAAAAGAAAAAATGTCTTTTTTACAGTTAGTCTTTCTTTTGTTATTTTGTTTTTGTTTTTTTTATGCCTTTAATCAGAGAGAGGATATGACATAAAGCAGGAAACAGGTTGAGTGGGGGATGATTTGCAAGAAACAGGCCATAAGCTGGATTCGAACCCAGGCCACCCGCTGGAGGGTAATCCTCATGGGGTGCGACCTAGTCCGCCAGGCCATCTGTGCTCCAAAGACTAAAAACTGAAGTTCTTCACTGTTTCTAGGTTGATGGACATTTCATCTTTGATCCAACGACCCTTTATTATCTTGACTTCCTCTTTTCTCTTCACTTTACAATCTCAAAGCTTTAACTGCACCTTCATACATAGTGCACAGGTTTTGTCAAACGCCTTTTGAACTGTTGCCTCAGTCAGGATCCTGTGCCTTTGAAGTACGGCCTCATTACTAGTTTGAGTTAGAGGGAACATTTGCAAAAGTGAAAATGGTTCAACTTTGTCAACCATGCTTTAATAGCTTGGATGTTCTTGTTGCAGTTGCTTCATGTGGAGTTTGCAAAGAGAGAAATGATGTGTTGAAAGCTTTTCTGCTTTCAGCCTTATTTTCCAAAATAAAAATCTCTGATTAAAAACTGGCCCAAAATACTCACACAGGTCTACAAAAACATTGGGATTGTTGCATGAAAATAGTTGCTGTTCTAACAGCCCCGGTACCTAAACCTGGCAGTTCATTTTGAGTGTTCAGCCAATCTCAGAGTTATTTATCAACACATAATCAGAGTGCAATGTTTTGTCTGGTGAGCAGATGGCAGTTCTAAAATAAGGTCCAACAAAAATCTATCTGAGTCTTGGTTCATGATGTCCCGTGCTTAAGCCATTTAAAGGCTCCCGTGTGAAGAATTCAAACACTTACAATCCTCACATTTCTAAATATAGGGTCTCCACCTTGCCACAATGCGTAGCCAGAGAATGAATAAGCCCCGTGTTTGATTCTGCTATCGGCATTCATCAGGCCGAGTTCGGTGCCGTGAGCAGTCGCACAGCTTATGGGCTCTATTTTAAGCAGAGCGAGTAGAAAGGCAGCGAGTGGAACCCAAGCTCAAAGCCGTGGATGAAAAAGAATAGAGCAGAAAGCAAAGTAGGAGAGCTGACAAACACCGTGACCGATTTATCTAAACAGCATCATGACAGGAGTGTAGCTTCTGAAATGTCTTGTCCACCTGAAATTGAACCCTCTTCTTTAAAAATGATGAAACAGAGATTATAACGAGATGAGGGAGTGGACAAAAAGAAAGATAATCAGTCTAACATCATCTATCACACGATGGCATATCAGCTGGAGATCTGGGAACACATTAAACAGATTCAGTCCATGCTATGTAATTTAACTATAACTAACGTTATTCAAGTTTATATATACACTCAGTGGCCACTTTATTAGCTACACCTTGCTAATACTGGGTTGGACCCCCTTTTGGCCTCAGAACTGCTTTAATCCTTCATGGCATAGAATCAACAAGGTACTGGAAACATTCCTCAGAGAGTTTGGTCCATGTTGACATGATAGCATCACACAGTTGCTGCAGATTTGTTGGCTGCACATCCATGATGTGCCATCTTTAATTAAGGACATTAAGGTGCTCTATTGGATTGAGATCTGGTGACTGTAGAGGCCATTTGAGTCTGAGATGATTCCAGCTTTATGACATGGAGCATTATCGTGCTGGAAGTAGCCATCAGAAGATGGGTACACTGTGGCCATAAAGGGATGGACATGGTCAGCAACAAGACTCAGGTAGGCTGTGGACTTTAAACCAGGCTCAGATGGTACTAAGGGGCCGAAAGTGTGCCAAGAAAATATCCCCCACACCATTACACCACCACCAGCCTGAACCGTAGATACAAGGCAGGATGGATCCATGCTTTCATGTTGTTGACGCCAAATTCTGACCCTACCATCCGAATGTTGCAGCAGAATTCGAGACTCATCAGACCAGACAACGTTTTTCCAATCTTCTATTGTCCAGTTTTGGTGAGCCTGTGTGAATTGTAGCCTCAGTTTCTTGTTCTTAGCTGACAGGAGTGGCACCCGGTGTGGTCTTCTGCTGCTGTAGCCCATCTGCCTCAAGGTTTGACGTGTTGTGTGTTCAGAGATGCTCTTCTGCAGACCTCGGTGGTAACGAGTGCTTATTTGAGTTACTGTTGCCTTTCTATCAGCTGGAACCAGTCTGGACGTTCTCCTCTGACCTCTGGTGTCAACAAGGCATTTTCGCCCACAGAACTGCTGCTCACTGGATATTTTCTCTTTTCCAGACAATTCTCTGTAAACCCTAGAGATTGTTGTGCGTGAAAATCCCAGTAGATAAGCAGTTTCTGAAATACTCAGACCAGCCTGTCTGGCACCAACAACCATGCCACTTTAAAGTCACTTAAATCACCTTTCTTCCCCATTCTGATGCTCACTTTGAGCGTCTTGACCATGTCTACATGCCTAAATGCATTCAGTTGCTGCCATGTGATTGGCTGATTAAAGTGGATGGTGGTGGGACTCAATAAAAAAAAAAAAAATAAAAAAAGAATTAATCAGAGGAGTTGTAACGTATTAATCACATTTCAGGCAAATCAATATTTGACATGAGAAGCAGGATGTTTCATTTCAGATGGTTTTTAATCAATGAAAAAAAAAAAAAAACATATGCATAAGCCAAACAACAAAACCTTGACTATTTTCATGTAAATATAGTTTTTAAATATAAGGTGCAGTTCAAGGAAAATTAATGCATTTCTAACAAGCAATGTTTGCTAGGCTCAACTACTGAATTCAAGGTCTTGGGGACTTTTTGTTAACTTGAGTGTTTATACAAACTCAATTCCAATGAAATGGGGATGTTGTGGAAAAACGTAAATAAAAACAGGATACAATGTTTTGCAAATCCTGTTTAACCTCTATTCAACTGAAGACACCAACTTTGTCCACACCGGTTGATGACGCAAAATTGTGTTAGTATGGATGTCTCAAAGCAACACTTTTTTTTTTTTTCCACGAGTAAAACTTCTCAGAGTGTCACTGAAAGAAAATCTCTCATGTATCTTTAATGCCGCTACCAAACCACTCAGGAGAAGTGTGGAAACAGATGGTGTTCAATCTTAAATGAACACAGCTTCAAGTAAGAGAGTCAGAGGGGTCACATCCCGAATGTGCTAACTTAATTAACTTCATTATGCCCCACAAAGCTGAGGGAAAGACAAGGAAGAGTGATATTCTCTTATTAGTTTTACTTGGTGGATCATAATAGATTAGATGGGACACGGAGGACCTGATTTGAAATTGCACAGCCTCATTCCTTCAAGAGAAGATCTACGATAAACCCCATCCATCAAACTTGACTGCCCCATTCAAAGTGATAGGAGTGGTGGGGTATATCTGTTTATCGGCACTCAGTCATGCTGATAAGACTGTAAACGCTGAGGACATGGGAGAGAAACTGAAATCAGACATGGGAGCCTCTGCAGTGAGTTTGTTCCCCAGTATAGAGAGACATCTGCTGGATACCAGCTGTCTTACAACACAAGGTTTCCACATGTTGGAAGTAAAATATGAGATAGAAGGATTGCTTGGTATTCCTCCTCACCTTTCATTGTGAACCAATGCCAGAATATAATGACTGCAGTTATCACATCATAATTACAACATCTGGCATGCTCAGGAATACTTTTTTTTAATTTCTTTTTTTTTTCTTTTTCTAGGACATTAATTTCATCTGAAAAACTGCAGCATCTTTAAATGTTTGTTTTTTTGGGGGTCTGCTGGTTTGATTTGTGGATGTAAAAATCTAAATATGCTAATGAAGTGGTGTTTGGCAGCCAAAGCCGACAGCCCAGATGTCATATTTTTCCACCAGTGCATGCACACAGTAAAAAATGTGCGAGCTGAAAAATGATAATCATATAATGGCCGGGATCCCAGATTTAAACAGGACCAAAATCTGATAGGCGTTCCAAGTGCAATGTGTCCTTTTTCTCTCAGCCAAATGCAGCGGCTGCTCTTAGACACAAACAATTAAAACAAACACAGAGGTGAGAAGTTTCGCTGTGATAATTTTGCAGGTGGTTGTGGCATTGTTTCAGGTTTTTTTTTTTTTTGTGGTTCAACTGTTCAATTTTCAGTAGTTAGTGAAATAACTAACATTAAAAGAACGGAGCTTTTGTTCCACAAGGTTTGTCGCTGTTTTATGAAGGCAACGTCTGTGCTCTCGACTGATGGCTGCTGGATCAGCTGTCAGTTGGCCTACACAGCTGTCTGTGTCTGCAGATGTGTTCATCATACCAACACCTGCACGTGAAAATAACTGGCACTTTGTTTATTCTGTGACCTGCAGGATATCATTTAGCCGTAGTGTGTGAATACTACATAATTCATCAACCAGTCTATCAATAAGCAGTCTATTTAAAATGAGTATGTATGAGTAGTATAAGCCTCAAACCCGAGGCTTGTTTATGATCTACCTCGTTGCGTTGTATCTGATAAAAAGTCGTCTTAAACAAAGAAAAGTAGTGTTAAAAAGAAGATCTGATCTCCATTCATTTCCAAAACAAACACACATTTTTTTTTCCCTACTCCTTCATTTTCTGTTTTTGTCTTTTCTTCTTTGTTGTTTCCTTTCTCCTCTTTTCCGTACCTCTGCTTCTTCTTCCTGATTTTTCCTTTCCCGTGTTCTTCTACCACCTCGTCTCGACCTTCACAGAACTGAGGTTGGACAGAACAGAGTTTGCAAAGTGGACTTAATAGAAGGAGAATCTTGTTTACTGTCTCCAAAAGAAAATGACAGAGTATCCCACTGAGACGTCTTAGATTGTAACAGAGAGTGAGCAACTAGAATATTGTTGTATTCGCCCCTCATACTGCTCAGATAAACCCACAGACACACTGTATGATGCGTCTGCATTAAAGTAAGCACCATGTTCAACTTTTATTTTTCCACAGACGGATCCTCCAATAATATGTTTGACCAAATACCAGCAATTATTTATCATTTTCACTCATGTCCACATCGAATCAGAGCAGCCGTTCTTATCTCCGGCTGCCTTCTCTCTGGTTTTGATGCTTCATTTATACGGGCAGCAATCTCTTACTTGCAGCCATATGCTGCCAGCCTTACTCTTGACAGGGGTCCATGTTTAAAATGAATGTAAGCAGTGTCTGCCAAGTCCGCTCTAAGTGGAATTAATTAACACGTACTATACTTTTCCATCTGCCCCGTAACAACTTGGCAACGTCAGTGTTTTTCCACTTTCGGGAGGCAAATGGAAAGCAAGTTGGAAAACTGGAAATCTGCTGAAGAAAGTTTTATTCCAGGGTCAGTGAAGGATATGCAGGTGGACAGCAGGCAGGGAGGACTTCCTTGCTGCAAGAATGAGCACATAATTTCTGACAGGTGTCTCAAACAGACAGGCTCAGAAGTCCCTGGGGTTACATGTCGTCTGCAAAACAAGTGACTCACAGACCCAACAAAACACTGACCAGCTTTGAGTTTGGAATTTCTGACATACTCCTGATGTCCGATTCATGTACAGGTTTCTTCATTCACACCATCCATTACTTATTACGCTGTTGTCTATAGCTGCGTCACTTTTTTACAAAATAAAAGTGATATTTCCAAAGTTTTGATAAAGTACAATCACGCCTTGCCAGAGTTTCCTCTACAACTAGAACTGCACACAACTTGAGTAACATCTTAAGATATTGTAACGTACGTCCAGACGCTGCAGTGATGACGATTGTGGCCCATGTTTTCCCTACAGACTGTATAATAAACGGACAGTCTCTGTGATGTCACCGGCCTGTTGAAAGAAATCAGTTGGCGCAGCCATATTGGAAATGGGGCGGGCTTTGAGTCTTCATTCTAACAGCTACAAGGCGCCTGTCGGTCATGTGAGCTGAGCTGCTCCTTTGATTGGGCGAACCAGTGAGCTTAAGTTAGAAAAAAAAGCCGACGACTGCAGATTTTAGCACTAACTTAGTGTCTCATATTTTTAGACACAATGTTTCCTCTTGGTTCCTCCTGGGTAAATTAGGTGTTTTAACCTGTTGCATTTCCTGTATGGTGAACAGCATTGTTGAGCTTCATGAGGCCTCTAATGGGGACAGGGAAAATTGGACACAATAGCAGACCAAGCGGGGGTTCTAAAAGTTATCATCAAGGAATAGGGATGAGCCGGATATTCGTTTCAAACGAGTATTCGTTACAGATAATGCATTTTTGCCGAATATGAGTACAACACAAGATTTTTTTAGGATTATTCGTATCCGTGCTAAAAGAATCCTCATTGGGTATCAACAACTACTGTCTTCACTCTTCATGCTCTGTGATTGGCCAGTCACACACAGCACACCCCCCTCCCTGCACCCACATGCTGCAGCGAGGAGGTGCCTGCTCTCCTCTTTCACACACACACAGACAGGCAGCGAGTGACAGCGACTGCTTCTCTTGCTTGCTTGAGTTGACTGTAGTTTACGTTGCTCTAATCTCTGTACTACTCACTCAGTTTTCTTCTGCTCGTCTCTATTGAGGTTTGTTTGGTATTTAAAGTTACTTCTTCAACTTATTTCCTGTCATACGCGATGCATGTGACAAGACGGGGCTGAAAACGGCTCGTGTCGCGCTGGTCAGTGCCTCTTGCTTCAATTCAGGACCGTTTTTTTAAGGTTTTCGTTGTCTCGCATCTCTTTAGTTCTTTTTTTATATTTAAAGTTACTTGATTAACTGTTTTGCAACGTACACGCAACGCATTTGAAGGCTTAAAGCTGTAAACTCCTGGTGTCGCGTTTTTTTTTTTTTTTTAACTGGCTGCGTAATTCTAGTTTGGCTGGTGAGAAAGAAACAGAAAAAAATCTGTTTGAAAATAAAGTGAACAACAAGACATATTTTTTAGTTTTTTGCCACTGAATGTTTGCACAAATCACCTATTAAATTTACACAGATCATAAATAAAGAGACAGCCTTTCACACCACTACATACACATTTTACCAGTTGTACATAATACATAGCTGATCACACAAAAGCCTTTAAAAAAAAAAAAAAAAAAAGCCAGTTTCAGACTTAAAATAAAGTTCGGGTTTAAGCCCCGCCCATTTCCGGACAAAACACACCCACTTCCGGTTTAGACCCCGCCCATACAAGTACGGATACGGATACAGATAATATGGATGGGCAAACAGATACAGATACAGATACAGATAATGGTGTACTCGCTCATCCCTATCAAGGAATAAGGATCAGGATAAGGATAAACTTTATTGTCCCAGGGGGAAATTTGTCATGGACACAGTGCAGTGCTGCTCACAAACGACACCTTACATCACACAAAGAGAGGCACTGACACTGTGGAGAGCCAATGACGACAATAAAAATAACAATAAATAAATAAAGCAATAAAAAAAACTCTCTAAAACAATAAAAACCAATGTGGTATAAACAACCTCCTTAAGTTAAAAACAAGAGCGGACAATCCTCTCACTAAGTATTATGTTATTGCAGACTGTTGAGTAGAGTGATGTAAGCAGAAAGGAAAGAAAGCTCGAATCGATTCGTTTTGTATCTGCAAGCTACTAAAGATGCAAATGGCTAAAAGGATGAGAGAAGACAAAGTAATATCAAAACAAGTCATATTTACTCCCTGAGCATAAAAAGCCCGAAGAACAAGAAACAAAACCTTCGGTAGAGTTTCAAAACAAAACGAGAAAAACACTGAAAGACAATGCTGTGCTCGAACAGACACGTTACCATGAAAACCCACTAGCAACCACGCTCTGCCTACTGGTGACGAGATGATGAGTTGGTGACGGGAACTGGAGCCAGAGAACATATAAACTTCCTACACCTGCACGTAACCATGGGGCCAAACTGAGCGCCCATCACAGCCTCACCAGAAACCAGATGTTGTAACAGCACCTGGACTACAGCCATGTTCCACTACGCTCAATTTCAAGCGAACTGGTCGACTCGCTTTAAATCATTTGATCACACATCAATTAGAACGGGTTGTTCTGGTTCACTCGCTTCCTCTGCTCTCTGCTCTGAGCTCCAGTCTGAAACCTTTGGGCCCGGATGAACCGACTCCGCATTAATGAGCAGGTGAACCTTTTAAAGTGTCCACTGAGTTTAAATTCATGTTACAGTGATTAATGCTCCAGATTTTAATTGCACTTGCTTTAAACTGATTCTATTACTCTGCTCCCGAGCTGTGTCAGCAGTGATACAGTGATAAATGAAGGCACAGTCAAACTTCTGACTGCTACTGTGAGCACGCTCTGATTGGGCATTTCACTCGCCGTGGGATCTGGATACAACTGCATCAATTCTCCCACTTCTGGGCCTGCCTCCAGTTGCTATAGAAACATCAGGGAGCAGAGACAGAAAGAGAGTGTGTGTGTGAGAGAGAGAGAGAGAGAGAGTGCTGGAGGTGTGTGCATGTGTGTGTGTGTGACAATGACAGAGCCAGATTTCAAAGAAGACTGTTGAGCCGCGCCTAATGAGTAGAGTCTGTGTGGACACACTCATCTGTCCAGTGAATGTGAAGGCCCACAGCAGGTCACATGTGACTGACAGTCTGTGGCCTTCACATCTGCACACACATCCACTGGCACACACACACACACACACACACAGGGACATTTTCATCTCTATATCCCTGACAGGGGCCCACAATGAAAGCCAGCCAGAAAAATTCCATTTCCATAAACTCAAACCACTGAAACCACTGAAACCAGAGGGTTAGAGTCAGCCATTAGATCAAAGTCTGGATTAAAATGACCAGAGTTAGAATTTCTAATAATAGAGTTGTGAAATTTTCTTGCTAATCGGTAAAGTAAGTAAGTAAACTTTGTTTTTCAAGTGAATATTAATGTCACAATTTAATTCCAGTGTTTTTATACTAAATTAATTGTATTTTCCACATAGCTCCAGATCAGAGCAGAATGAATTTAAGGTCACCTCTCTTATATATCAGCTCTAAATCTTGTTGTTTTATTTAACAGACTGAATAGCTTTATCTTATTTTTCTCATTGACATGATGGGATGTCATTTCTGCCTCATGGTCACACATTCATGAGTCTCTTCTGCTCTCTGTATCGCACGTGGCAGAGTTCCACCCTGATGCGTACGCAGACTCATGAACACCTGCACACATATCCGTGATGGAGGTTTATTTTCATGTTTGATCAGAAGGAAAAGGAAGCTCTCTTGGAAATCTACAGCAGCAGCTGGGCCCGTTTTTTTAGCCATGCAGAGGTCGACTGTGTTTCTTGGTAGCGCGCGGATGGTGCGTTCAGGAGGGTCAGAATTTTCTGTACAACTTAAAATTATTTATTTATAAGTTTATTTGACAGGGACCAAACAAATGTTCATCTCCTGCTCTCTCATCTTACTGGAGTGTGATCTTCAGGACCATATCAAGAGCTCTTGATGCTGAACTTCGATCGAGTGCAGTTGCTGCTATATTTAACAGATAAAGTTATCTGCACGCTGAGGAGGAGACACGGAGACGCTGTTGCTTTTATAACACTGCTTACACGCAGAAGAATACTACTGCATCAAAGTCATCAAGCCCGTCCAAGACGTCCCTGTTCCTGAGTGACTTACAGCACTTCATACAATTAGAACAGATTAAATATTCATTCAGAGGTTCAAGGAACAGATTTCACAGCACCTGGGATCCAGTATTGATGTCTGTAAGTAAACTTCAAACTTTACCAGATACGACATAGAAGAAAATAAATTAAGAAAATGTTTATTATATTATTATTTATTTTTTGTTTGTTTTAACATATTACAGTGGAGTGGTACCCTGTGTTCCAGGTTGGGGTGGGGGATTATAGTCCTGTTTAATTTTCAGTACTGTCCTCTTCTATAAGTGTTTTTGTGGAATGGAATGGAATGGATGGAATGAATGGAATGGAATAGATGGAATGGATGGAATGGATGGAATGGGTGGAATGGATGGAATGGGTGGAATGGATGGAATGGAATAAATGGAATGGAATAGATGGAATGGGATGGGATGGGATGGGATGGGGTGGAATGGAATGGGATGGATGGAATGAATGGAATGGGATGGGGTGGAATGAATGGAATTGAATTGAATTGAATTGAATTGAATTGAATTGAATTGAATTGAATTGAATTGAATTGAATTGAATTGAATTGAATTGAAATCAAATCAAATCAAATCAAATCAAATCAAATCAAATAATAGTATGCTGTAATACCTGATTGTCATTCATGGATGTGAATAAAAAAATGAATAATAATAAAAAGAAAAATAATCAAGCTGAATTCTTGTTTTAAATCAACAGTCACATTAAATTCTGGATTTGGAGAACCATTACATCCACCCAAGTATGAACCCTTCAGCCTGGATTTAATACAACAAAGAAGCTATCATTTAAATCCCACAGTTAACATCACACACGGTGGAATAAATGTTAAAAGCATCTCATCTGCTCCAGACGCATCTGATTAGTGGTTAATCTTTTGGCGAGCCTGTTCAGAGAGACTGAACGGCACATATACATTTCAGGATGGAGTAAATGAAAGCTGTATGAACGCTTTTCAAGACCCACAAGCCCATTGTGTTCAGATCAGATACAGTGCTTTATCTATCTGCCAGGGGCAGGGATGTAGGAAGCTGAACATGGAGCGGCTGGCAGCTGAATGTAGGATGAGGACGCGGCTTCTTCACATATTTGTGGAATTGAAATGATGGATTCGACATGTCGATATGCAGAGGGAAGTACTCTGGGTGTTGATTTTATAGGCAAACAGGGATACAGAGAATACTCGAGTTCATGCAAACGAGGGGGGGGAGTCAGATCTCTCTAAAAACTGAAGAAAAGAGAAAAATACAGACCGACAACCTTTTTGAAAGACAACTGCTCATTTTTCACTGGCTCCTGGCTAAATGACACAACCTGGAAGTGTTTTCAGAGATAGTCATGATGAAGAGCTTCTTAAAGTTTGTCAATGAGAAGTAAAGGAGCTGCATTGCTTCCTGTATTATCTCCTTGAACATCGATGGAATGAGGACCCACAATTCCTTGTTTCAGCAAGTGATTTACGCATCTATTGGAGGTGGCAGCACTGGATGAAATTCATGAATGGAATAACTATTTTAATTGAATTAAACTCTATTCATGCATGTAAATGTGAGATGATTCACAATGGAGCGTTATGTCATTAAACGGAGTCAGTGTTAACTGTTAACGGCTAGCTTCTCCTTTGATTGTGATTCATGAAAGTCCCATTACAAAAAAAAAAAAAAAAAAAAAAAAAAACTGTTTTGTTGGCAGTGCCTTCTTTTTAGTTCAAACCTTAGTTCAAAATTTTCTATTTTTAATGTTTTAGCGACTCAGTTGAAAACAGTATTTTTTGTGACCCTGCTACACAACCTATCAAAGTCCATGTAAAAAAAATTGGCACTTCTACCTGTTCACACTGTTGCAAAAAATGTTCGTTTTTGTTAGAATTCAATCTTCACATTGCATCAACAAATGTTAAATCTCCGTCTCGGGCTGTTTGTGAGAGTCAGAAAAATGATGGTTTGGTATTCAACATGGACGTCTCTCTTCTCTATCCAACAATCTGGACATTGGTGACACAGCTGGTCGGCGCATTGGGTTATTGTTTATTGTTGTAAAATGACAGCAGAAGTGATTTAACCAGCAGTGTTAAAGGTTTTGATGTTTGCCTTTTTTTCAAATTTTACGAGGTGAAAACAGCGAAGCTCAGAGACGGAGTGAAATGTCAACATGACCTGCTCGCCTCTTGTAGCATCACTTTAAAAGGAACGTTCAGACTAATGTGAGTTTTAACAAAGATGGAGAACAATGTTTAAAGCTTTGATTGGCTGTATAAATTATTTTCCTACACATGAACTTTTATCGTTAACACCAAAGAAGGAAGAAGTTAAAGAAGACAGATGTCAGCCTGTGTTACAGAAAACAGATCAGAAAAAGGAAAATAAAGGACTGGAAGTTACTCATCTCTTAAGTTCAGTCTCACAGATATGAAACCTTGAAGTCCTTTGCAGCAGCAACACGTCGTGCTCCTGCATTTATTCGGCCGAATGAAACAACAGTAAGAAAGCGATGGCTGACTGATGCTTGGTTTCTGAGCCCTGAGTGGACAGACTGTCTTATCACCAGGGTTGTCTGTTTCTTCTTTTCCTTTCTTCTTCTTCTTTACACCTTGACACGGAAAAAAATGTGAGAAATCGAAACAAACTTTCTTTATTTTTGGCTTCCCAGCTGCAGGCTTGGCTCTGAGAGCTGATCGTGTTTGTACCAAGAAAGGCAGAGAGGGAATAAAAATGTCCCACAACACCAATTTACTACCTTCAGCAGGGCACAGCAATCAGATGTGATTCTGAAGGAGTCTCTGAGTCTTACAGTCCAAACACAGGCGTTATCAAAGTCCTCAGCGGGAAGCTCTCAGTGTAATGCAGAGATAACAGGTGAGACAACTGTGGTTTTGGCACTGATGGTTAATGACGGGGGTTCGCTAATAACAGGGTCTCTGAGTTGTCTTGTTAAACCACTGAACAGCAAAGCTACAATTAGACTGTCAAGGACTAACAGAAGTTGATCTGTACTGATTTAGTGAGAACACACACACACACACACACACATGAAGTTGGATACAGATGAATCTCTGATAACTTTACCGCGTTCAAGCTTCAAGTGTCAGAAACGCTTTGCGTGCATCGAGGTGTGTTGAGGTGTGTGTTCACCTTCACGCTGTCAAATCAAAGTCACACATATTTCTTCGCCTGGAACCATATTCCAGAAGGTGAGACAGGAAACATCCTGAACGCTTCTTTCATTTGCCATTAACAGAAAAAAAAAATCAGAGGTCAGATAAAGGGCATCACAAAGAGGAAGATTCAAACCTGTTAAATATGAGCCAGAGATACACGAGCCTTTCCCTTTGACTTTGAACTCCTCTGCCTCTGGAATGTTTACAGTTCACTTTTTAATGAAGGCTACAAGGTCACAGGGTGATATTATTTATTCAAACTTGTCAAAACTTTTGACTCCATGATCTGAAACCCCACGCGACATTTTAGTCGAACTCTCAAACTTCTTTCTTTTGATTTACATCTAAATTTATAAATTATTTCCTGTCATTTGCATACATTACTGCTTTTAAAGAGTGCCGTGTCTTTCATAGCTCCCACCAAATCTTGGCACACACAAGTTGATCCATTAGAACAAACAGGAGGAAAAGAAAGACTGATCAAAGACCTGGAACTTTCCTCATGTCCTCTGTGTGGAGTTTTTTGAACGCTGAACAAAGAGCACAGCATACAGCGAGCTGGCCGCCGACACAAAAGTGTCAGAGTCTTTGAGAGGGGGATATCCGGGGCTTCAGTGTGAGAAAGAGTTGAGCTGGTAAACAGAGTTTTCCTTTCATTTTCAGTGCAGCTGTTGCTCAGATTTGTGGATAGCAAACTAAGAAAGATGATAGAACAGCGAGGTGAAGGCGAGCGTTCCTGGAAATACTTTCTCATGTCCAATCAAAGTGATGAGAAGTACACATCTGAGATAACGCTAAAAAAAATCAGCATCAGACACCAAAAGCATATCAGGCTTTGAGCATTTGGTCATAAGAGGTTAACTGCATATCCATAGCAACCACCAAGTCACTACTCATGATCCTGCTCACTACCAACTAATCAAAAAACACACGTTGACACAAAGTATGGATATAAAGATCATTTTAATGGATTTTAAATATGATTTATCAGTGCAGCTAAAAAAACGTCCCTCACATTCAACAGTAGGTAGAACGTCAACGTGAACGGTTTACTAATTCGCCTACTAGTCAAAAAAAAAAAAAAAAAAAAAAATGAAACTAAAGTTGATGGACTCACTTGTGGATGTGACATCCAAAGCTGGCAGTCCTGTGGTATAAAGACGAGTGGGTGAGTAAAAACAGGAAGCCCTCATTCTGAACAAACAGCAGGTTGGAATTAATTCTTACTTTCCATAATTCTTTGTATGTAGAATTTAAAATTTTAAGTTATCGCAACAATTTTTTTTTAGTTGGCCTCAAAACTCAAAAATCCAGCACAGACAGTTGCCTTGAAATTGTGAGTTCATACAACTTTTTTGGTTTTTACAGTGTAGCTTGTGCTTCATCCTACTCCTTTTCGGACATGTTGGGTTTCTATTATTAACTTTGTTTCTTTTTTTTTTTTTTTTTTTCAAATGTTTTTTTTTGTTGTTGTTATTTTTATTTTATTTATTTATTTTATTTTATTTTTATTTTTTTCTATTTTACTTTCTTGTGATACTCACACGTTTGAAATAAAAGCATAATTCAATACCCACATGGAAAGAGGAAGAAGCAAAGAGAGAAGCAGATAATGAAGGTGTCGGTGAGCAAAGGGAAGGCAGAGCCGGGTCAGAAGCTTGTTGGGGGTTTTGCTCACCTCCTGCTGGGCTCGGCTGAAACACTAATATCCAAATCAGGGGTCACCGACAGGTGAATGAGTCGCTCACCAAGCAAATTGAAAATGTAAATAAGTAAATAAAAATAAAGACAATACAAAGAATTGACGCAAACTCTATCTACTTACTATAACTCTACATCAACCTCCCGTTGGTATTCGTGACTCTATTACCTGTACTAATCAGCACCTGTTAGCATGTGGACTCATTAGCCTGCGGCTATTGTTTTCAAAACGAATGTGAAAGGATGTATCTTTACAAGTCTTGTTTTTCAAGTTACTGTCGCTAAAGCTAGCGTACCATTTAGAGATAAACGATCCATCAAAAAAAAACAAAAAAAAAAACAGATAAAAAGATAAATTACAAGGCCCTGATTGACAGCATGCTGTGCCACACATCATATTAAAAGTAAGCCAATAATAAGGTGCTGTACATATTTTTACCTGGCCAAAAATTAAAATAAATAAACAATAATATTAACAATAAATAATGGGACTAAAAGCATCACTCAGCTCCTTCACTCACTGTCTCTCCGTTCCCACTGTGAAACATCTTCCTACAGCCAAAAATCAAATCATCACAGCCCATATTTTAAGAGAAGAATTTTTTACAGTGTGCAAACCTCAAAAAAATGCATCTATGTTTGAATCTGTAGCAGAGATGTGTTGGACATTTTTTTGACAACATAATGAAAATGGTTTGAGTTTGGTGTCTAGACTTCCCTCCAATGAGTGTTTAATAACTTCTACTGTACATGAACCCAGAGTGGAACAAACAGCATCATAACGGCCACTAGATGTCAGTAGATACCCATAATTGATACTACAGCCATGTGATGCTTGTTACTATAAATTACAGTATCAGTCAGATGTACACATTTGTCGTGCAGTAAGTGTGTGTGTGTGTGTGTGTGTGTGTGTGTGTGTGTGTGTGTGTGTGTGTGTGTGTGTGTGTGTGTGTGTGTGGTGGAGGATACTGTGCTGTATTTTTGTGCTCGATATGTCACATTTTATCCTGATAAATCGGATCCTTGGAGGGTTTTTTTTTTTGTTTTTTTTTCTGGAACGTTATGTTTGCCTGTGTGAGAAGAAAAATAAGATAGTGGGTAAAAATATATATTTAAACTAAAAGACAAAGATAAATAGATAGTGGCTTCCTCCATTAGTCATGGAAGACATCCTTATTACCAAAGCTGAGGATCATTAACATATTCTGCCAACAGCACCCGAGAGCTTACAAAGCCAATATGTGCACCGCTCCATGCGTCCCACCTCTCACAGACTTGATATATTGCCCTGAGGCGGGGGATCCCGAATAAGATTTAGATTCAGTGTGCAAGTGTGTGTGTGTGTGTGTGTGTGTGTGTGTGTGTGTGTGTTCATGCGTGACGAAAACAGATTAAACTGAAGACTGATAAGCAGCGCCTAATGTGAAGAGTGTTTGCATACTCACGGACGCATCTGAGCGATGAATGACAAACCCCACAGCTGACACACACACACACACACACACGCAGTCACGCACACAAACACATGCACGCACACACACACACACAGATACACTTCCCACTTCACAGTGATGGATATATCACAGCAGTGTATGTGTCCTTCCAATTATATACTCCATCCATCCTGCTCTGCTCTCATTAAATTATGACGTTTAAGATACGGCCCAGAGCCGTGTCGACAATGCTGCGGTGATAAGAGCAAATTAAACACCGTGCACCTTTCAGGTCGGCTGATAACAGAGGCGATCTGATCAAAGCCATGCAGGCACATGACTGTGTGTGTAACCAAGAATACTCTACAGATACGCTGAGGCTGAGAGTCGATCAATTCTATCCTTGAGCTCAAGGTTGATCTCAGAGAAAAAAAAAAAAAAAGTCTACCTTCACATCAGAAGAAAATTCAAAATTTCACGTGCAGATAGATAGATAGATAGATAGATAGATAGATAGATAGATAGATAGATAGATAGATAGATAGATAGATAGATAGATAGATAGATAGATAGATAGATAGATAGATAAAACAGAATTAAATAAATCAAATAAAATCAAACAAAACAAAATAAAATAAAATACTAGACATAAACTCAAGAACCCCCATGAAAACTGAAAGGCTAAGAGAGACGGGTCATGACGTGTTATTAGGTTTTAGTTGGATCAAGTTATCAACACTGGCTCCATTTGGTACCAGTACTGAGTTCTACGTTATCGTTGGTTTCTGTTGGATTTAAAAAGATCACCTACTGTCTTGACAAAGCTGCATCGGGTACTTTGCAGTGACAAGTGTATTTATCATTTTTTATAGGGTCAGGTTTATCATAATTCAGCTGATTAGAGGCCCCATGACTGCTAATTTTTATTACATAACAGCTTTAAAGCGATGTTTTTGAATTTAAAAAATCACAGTTTCAGCCCCCCTGTGGATGATTTGCAGCTTCTTGTTTTATATCTTAAAGTCAGGGTTGGTGATCAGATTTAGACTTTTTATTATCCTGGTGTTAAAATGATCTTTATGTCCTGATGTCAATCAATACATGATGTGTTCTTAAAATACAGTAAAAAAATATCTGCTGACTACAGCCGGAGTAAACCTGGGAAAACACCAACCAATCCTAGCGTTTGGCACCCAATTTGTTAGACCAATCAAATCCCATCCAGCCGATCAGTACAGTTCGGTACGGGTCGGATCTGTAAAGCTTGATCCTGTTTGTGTTTCCACGGCTAACCGTGCTCTTCGTGGGAGGTAGCCTGTAAGCAGGATGCGGGAGCCACGTCAGCGACGTAATAGCAGCGTGATGCAGTGTACCCTGCTAATAAATCCAACGAAGAAGAAAAACACGACAACACTTCTCAAACAAAAAGAAAAAAAAGTTATCTTTACGAAGTCGTCTGGAGATTTTAACATGGTTGGGTTATGTGTTGTTCTTTATTACCGCTGTCGTACAGGAAGTGATGATTATTTCGACCAATCAACAGGCTGTAGTGTTTCTAGCTCCACCTTCTGGGGGTCTGGGTCGGTAATTCGGGGACCTGTCCTGGTTTTGGTCAAAGGAAACGCCACAAAGTGCTTGGTGGAAACCGGACTTATGACTCAGGATAAGACCAGTGAAGTTATCGATTGCACTTTTCTGATATCATTCTCAAACTGAAACAAAAACAGGCAAATACCGGAGCCTTCAAAGTGTTCTGCTTGATAAATGGAATTATGTGTGCTTCTCATTTTGAATCACGTGTCCATATTAATATTTATGATCTTCAGGATACTCCGTTTAATACCTTCTGGGCTGCTGTGGAAAAATGAGTTCTTAAATGTCGTACATGCTACGGGAATAAAATACAGCAAACACATCATCAGTCTCAGGGAGTAAAGATGAGTTATTGTCGTCAGATGGAGCCCGCAGTGATAATGAAGCCTGTAAACGGGCCACACACTGGTCCACATAAACACTTCCTCGCACTCCGTGCGTGATATTTCAGTTTCCTCCGCAGCGTCTGCCACGGCTTTAGAAGCCACAGCTGTTAACTGCAGTTTGAATAGAAGGATTCTAACAGCTGGGTCGCACAGTCCTGCTCATTTAGAATGTTGTCCAGAAAGTTGGAGTGAGGGCAGCGAGCTGATGCGGCTGCAGTGGAAACGTCTTCTTTGGTAACGGGAATTCAAAAACTATCAGGAGACTTATGACTGCAAATGTCTCCAAATACTGCTCAGTTATCAGGTGATGATAAACGCTGAAAATATCCTTTGATTGGGGGATATTGATGATTGGATGTTTAAGGAAAGTGGAGAAAGGAGCAGCAAGAGGTCTGCTTTACTTTCTGGACTTCGTAGAACTCAGAGCTCATTACTGCCTGAATAAGATTAATGTTTTAGTGAAAACTTTTTGTACTACATCGAAGAAAAAAAAAAAAGGTGACAGGCTGAGGTGAATTTGGGTTCACAGAGTAACTTAAATTTATCTTTGGAATGAGTGGGTTAGAAATAAATACTGCGAGAGGAGAAAAGACATGACATTTACTTTAGTATTTGAAGAAAAAGACTCAAACGCAGTGGATATGTTGTTTCTTCCAGCACCTCACACACACACCACAGCGTGCACACACACTATCTAGATATGATCTTTTGATTTGGAGGTTTCAGTCGACATGCTGTGACAGGATAGGAAACATTTCTCCAGGGCAGATATTCAGTTCAGAGAACTGACGCCAGCGGCTTCTGACAAGATGTAATCTTGTTGTTGTTGTTGTTGTTGTTGTTGTTTGTTTTCTGCAGAGTGATCATCATCTTCATTTGACAAAATGGATTATCTGTGTGTTGGTTGGTGAGAGAGTCGCAGCAGTTCATAACTGTGCCTCACGTGAAATGGAACAACATGTAGAAGCGGAGATGTCGGGTTGCTGTCTTTCCTTTTCGTGTTCCGTCACCAAATGTATCTACTGAATGGACGTCTCTAAGAATCTTAAAAATCAAACCAAAGCCAAAGTCTGGATGTACTGAGAGGAAGAAGAAGCTGAAAAAAGTTTTTTTTTGTGATACTAGGCACCAGAGTTGTACCAGAAAGTTAAAAGAGGAGAAAAAGTTTCATCAGTTTGACTCTGAAGAGTGTCTGTGGTTTAGATATCAGGAGTGTAAGAGGAGTGTCGTTTTTTATGGCAGGACCCGGACGTGGATTTCATCTGATAAAATGTCTCATGTTATCAGAACACAGCTGCTGGAGTCCTCACTAAGACCAAGAAAGTGGATCACATCAGTCCAGTTCTGGGGTCTTTCTATTGGCTCCCCGTCTGCCATAAAGCAACGAATGGTTTCGAGCCAAAACATATCAGTGATTCAGAACGAACCATCAGGACAGCTCAGGTCATCTGGAACAGGTCTGCCTTCAGTCCCAGGAGTCAGAACCGGACATGGAGGAGCAGCGTTCAGCTTCTATGCTCCAAACAGACTCACATTTTTACAGCATGAGAATAATCTAACAAATCATTTAAATTTATTCTTCATTGCACAACTCTGCGCTGTAACTTTCATGCTAATATTTGAAGCTTGCCTTATCCTGATCGTTCTTCGTCAGCTCAACCATTTGGAGAAGCATTTTTGGAGTTACTTTATCTTAAAAAAAATAAAGTTTGGCTCAGCCCAACACATTTTAAGTAAGTTACTTTTTTTAGGGTTTTGTGTCTTTAATGTGACTAGAGGAGGGAACAGGGTGAGGGTGGGAAGTGACAGGCGGGAAAGTCGCCACAGGCCAGAACTGAACCCAGGCTGCCAACTCAAGAGCTTTCACCATATGGAGCGCGACCCCAACCACCAGTCCATCTTTAATTTTTTATTTTTATTCTATTAGGGCAGTGCACATCAATCAACATTTTAACAAACACGTCAATGTAAATACGCCGGAATTAGCACGATAGCTAAGTTTCTGAGCTCCAGCACTGAGTGAAGCTTGATTGGATCGTTACAGGGGTGTGAGCTCATCAAAGGGGAAAAAAAAATTTTACGGCTTGATTTTTTTTTTTTTTTTTTTTTTTTAATTTTGTGGTTTTTGATCTTAGTGCCATAACAGCATAAAAATTCAAAAGAAAAAAAATATATATATATTTTATATATATATATATATATATATATATATATATATATATATATATATATATATATTTTTTTTTTTTTTTTTTTTTTTTTTTTTTGGGTGGAATGTAAAGAGGTTATAAGTTAAATATACGTTATATCTCTTGCATTTAAAAAGTAAAAGTTAAAGGGTTAAAAGAAGAGGTAATTAAAGGGTTAAGTCTATTTTGTCCAGTGAACAACTTTTGTTTTGTTTTGTTTTGTTTTTGCACTGAACAGAAAATGTATATATATATATATATATATATATATATATATATATATATATATATATATATATATATATATATATATATATATATATTTTTATATATATATAAGAATGTGATTAACTTAGGCAGCATAATTAAACCCTGTTTAGATGATAACCTGCCTGCTGTATGATGATCACTGGGTTTGTCTTCTTTAACCTACCATTACACATCAAGTCCAGGACCAACGCTGCTGTTAGCTTCTCTGTAACTGAACAAAAGTCTTTAAAAATTAAAGCCATTCCATGAACATCACACTAACTTGTTTATCCATTTGTGCAACAGTTGAGCACAGATCACATTACCAAGCTTTATGTATTTACAGAGACGCTGAAACAATCAAAGGCATCACATTACGGCACTAATACGCTAAATGAGCTTTCAGCTGGGGTATTTATATCCTCCAGACTCATGAAAGCATTGTCATCTACAAATGTAATTAAATTTAATATGAAGATGTACCAATGAACACCAAACAGAGAGATGATGAACAACTGCCTCTGTTACTGATGTCTCTTCCCCGCTCGCCCCCTTTTTTTTCCTTCTTTTTCTTTTCTCCGCTATTGGTCTGGATTAAAGAGTGCATTAATGACTTGGCTGTAACATCAACCGCCCTCCGAGGCATCTGCCAAGGCAGGGATTCCCGTCAACAGACCAGTCCAAGGTAACAGTAATGACCCCATCATTCTGGAAAGAGCAGAGCTGGAGGCTGCCGTGTGCTTTCATCTTCCTGAGACGTGTTGAAGGCAAAGATTGAGGGAGAGAGAGACATTCAAATAAGCATTGGGAAGGCACACACACACACACACACACACACACACAAACACACACACACACACACACACACATCCAGTAAAACACCAGCTCTGTTCTGCTCAAACGTTCACACAAAAAAAGAAGAAGAAGAAAACCCCTCGAAAAAATTTACAACTTTCTTAACAAGTGCAGTTGCATCATTTTAAGACAACGTAGCCAAACGACATCAAAAAAGAAGAAAACAACACCAAGAGAGAAAGCAAAACAAGAAAATAAGATTGGCCCAAACACGTTTTAAAGCCTTAATTCAATCCAACTAGCCTGAGTTTAAAAGCACCCACGAGGCAAGAGAACATAAAGGAGACACAGAAAAGAAGAAGAAGAACTTTGGGAGGTTAATGGATACAGGAGCAATGAGCTCCCCTGGAATGGTGCTGGAGAGCAGCTCGGGGTTAATGGATTGGAGTTAAGCTTGACCACTTCTTCACTTGGAGAAGTGAAGTTGTGCAACCTGACGGACAGGTGAGCTGCAGGCTGTCAAAGCAGCAGACATTTCCCAGTCAAATTAATGGAATAGGTTTTTAATTTCCAGTTAGCTGTTTTTTTTTGTTCAATAGACGATGAAAAAAAACAAAACAGCTACATCCATGAAAAACTTTGTAAATAGCTTCAAAATCGACGTTTTTCCCACAGGCTACTTGAATACATGAACATTTGGAGCATATTTCACTGGAGATGTGCTTCTTACGTCACATATTAATGCAAATTTTTATGGTGTCACATCTCATACTGAGGTGAATACCACTGAATTGGTGAAAAGCGAGTTATGGTCAACCCAGATATATCGTCCTGCGAGCCGGACACCAGCCACTGATAGCCGCCGGTGTTTCTCAGTCCTCTGCTCTCAGACATCAATCACCACGGCCATCATTCACAGACCATCACAGTCAGAGCTACTCTGCCTAAGTACCAGCACATGCAGTGACCTTTTTCTACTTCTGTGGAGAACGTTTGAAGCTTTTCACTCTACGAACCCTCTGAACTTCCTGCTTTACATCTCAAAGCCCACTTTGCACTGTGGTTCCAAAAAAAAAAAGTTTGAATTTCAACTTTTGATGTAAAACTACTTTGAGGAAATGTCACAATGATCATTCTTATTACCTTATCTCTCCTAAAAAAAAAATAAACAAAATAAAGAATCCATTAAAAGACAAGGATGGCTCAGGCTGTCTAACCAAATTACAACCTGTGGTGAAAAGCAGACGTAATGAAACAGCAGCTCTTTGAGTGTCCACTTGAGGCTGGCACCAGAAGAACCTGAGGCCAGGGATGGATATTTGGAGCAAATTACCCGTCAAAGACTCGTTTGAAAGCAGGAACACTGATTTGCAGTAAACAGGCTAATAAGCATTCAGCTGTTAATCTGAAAAACAAAACAATAAAGCCACGGATGATAAAACCATCAGCGTTATGTTCTGTAATCACCTTGAGTTGTTATATTTACGTCTTGCAAAGAACTTTTTTTTCCCTCTACTATCAAACGAAATGTGTAAATCCTTATAAATGCCTTTTGTTGAGTATTGATTCCCTTTCCGCTCGCTCTCGCCCACATGTTGTTTACTCTCTCTGAGTCTAAATCACAGCGGTTTCCGTGGGAGGCTCAACCTTCCTCTATTCAATTATTGCTGTCGCAGTATAGACTTACAAAAGGACTGGAGCTGTAGAGAGCAAAGCTGTAGATGCTGGATTACTTTTACAACGTGCAGGTCAGAGCTAATTTCTCTGAATGCTTTGTGAAGGAGAACAACAGTGTAGTCCATAATATGTTCTGTAACCTCAGCCATCAGGAATAACAATAAGAGAGAGCATCTATGAAAGGCTGAGGAAACAGGATGCAGGTAAACTCCGGTTGTCTTGCACACTGAATTCATCTCACAGACCATGAGGACCGCTCTGATGCTTTATCAGTGAGCTACAACTTTCAACTAGTTTGACATCTCTCCTCTTCCGTCAACATCCGTGGGGCATTTTTTCACTGCACGGTTCACAAAAGGAAAACACTGCCATCCAAAGTGAAACAGTTTGAGGAAAGAAGTTTGCTTCAACTGTCTAATGTAACATTCAAATAACCTAAATACAGAACAAGGTCTACAGATCAGTGACTACAGAGCTGATGTGTTCTGAGCCATCGTTTTACATGGGTTTTAAATGTGGGGTACATGTAGGGCTGCCACGTACGATTATTCTGATAATCGACTAGTCACCGATTATTTTTTGTGATTAGTCGACTATTCGGATCATACATAAATTGCAGCTCATTGCACCAGCATACAGCTAACATCATTAGCTTCCAGCTTCAAGTGTTTAAGGTATGTGCTAACTAAAAATGAAGACAGTTAATATCATAGTTCATTCATTCAAACATGACATCGCTGTTAAGTAGGTAGCTCCCTGTTGACGCTAATGTTAGCAGCTAACTAGCCAATTAGCTTACCGAGATTGACATTCTTCGTCAGAAAATAAATCAGCCACGGCGTGCTGTCTTTTCAGATGCTCGTGCATCGCCGTCGTTCTGTCATGGAAGGACATTTCTGCTTTGCAGATTTTGCATCGCACACTTTTCTCCTTTATTTTGGAAAAATGCTCCCAAACTTTCCAGCTCTGTTGCCGGCTAGCCATGATACTGTTGGGCATAACTTCTCCGGTGACATCACGGGTTACCCCGGTTACCACTGAACGGCAGACGAGACAGGTGAAAGTACAGCGGCAGTTTAAAAAAAATATTAAAACGACAACGTCGATTATTAAATAAGTCGCCGACGAATTTGATCGTCGACGTCATCGTGACTAGTCGACTAATCTTGGAGGTACATGGAACATTCCCTGATCGCAACCGGTATGTTGTTCCAGATTTCACCCCCCTGAACAGACAGATGGGCTGTGGTCAAACTTTAAAAAGTTAATACACCTCATAGAAATGTTTCTCTCATCCATATGCTGTGGTGATATTTAGATATTGTGTTATATATATATATGTTTCTTTTTCATGAGTTATTAGAGGTTAAAAACAAGGTTTAACGTCTCGTTTATCGATGATTGACAGCTGCTGTTCTTGTGCAGTTTTTTTCAGGAATAGTAAAATACATCAGGAAGGAGAGTTAAGAAGAGATCAGACTTTCAACAGGAATAAAAAATATATATTTGTATCACCCGCTTCCACTCAGATTTTCTCAGAGTCACTCTCTACTGCGCAGACTCTGGCTGCACGATGACGGAAACACATTTCTACCCTGATTCAAACCCAGAGCAGCGGTTTGAATTGAAATGTCCTGCCTCACACTGTTGATAATTAAAAAAAAAAAAAAAAAAAAAAAAAAAAAAAATCATCTATCTTCTGTAGATTTGCAGGTTGTGGTGAAGAAGAGGTACCATTAATGTAATGAACTACAGGAAAAGCTGACATAAACACAACACGAGCGGCAACATGGAGCCAGACCGACGTTCTGATACAGACAAGTAAATAACGGCTTTTTTATTTTCTTTGTGTTCGAACAGTGCAGTCTGACATGTAATTAAGAAAATGTACAAGGTCATGAGAAAACCTCTCATGGTAGAAAAAAAAAAGAAAGAAAGAAAAATGCAGCTCCAAGTAATTTGGTTTAAGTGCTCTCGTGTAATGGATCTGAAATACTGCATACCTCGGCCTCACTGCAACACTGAACCGAGCAGAGCATCGTTCATTTCCTGAGAGCTGCACATGTACTCCCTGTAAAGCGGAGATGTTCGAGTCACGGCTAAAAGCATCTTCTGTTTTTGTGTGTATCCACTCTACAAATACAAAAAACACAAGTGCAGCCCCGTGTTGATCTGCTCCACACAGTTTTCTGAGAATCAGTCTTAGTTTATTGGAGATGCAGGTCGAGACGGAGACAGCAACAACGCATCAGCAATTAACTCGACCAGCTCAGTCAATAAAGAAAACCAAAAGAAGAGAACCTGTGCCACGTTTAAAGAGGATTAATCTTGACATTACGGCTCAGACTGAATGACTAAAGACTGTGCAGGACTGTCTCCAGCTTTAATTAGCTGAAAGTGAAACACTATTCATCATGCTCACACTGTAACCACATTACTGCTACTGCATGGTCTGGGAAAAGAACATTGGCAACCACACAAAGTGGAAACGAGTGCAGCACATTTCCCTGTTGGATGAATGTGATTCCATTAGAGTGGTTTAGTTATGAATAATGTCCAAGAGCTTAAAAGTTCACTGACGTCACCGCAGCATAAACTATTTGCATAATGTGCGCAACGTCAAAGTCAATTTAGGGAGAAATAACAATGAAGAGGCACATCCTGCTCCATCACAGCTGTACAGTTCAAGATGACTGAGCTCCACAACAAGATGGTTTAAAATTCAGATTAAATGTAGAATCTGAAGAACGGGAAGAGTTCTCCCGTTTTTTACTCCATGACATCTTTCAATAGTCATTCCTACACGAAACTGAAGCTTAAGGTGTTGGCTCTAAATATGCATCCCTCTCATTTTTTATTTATTTATTTATTTATTTATTTATTTATTATTATTTATTTTTTTGTCACAGTGTTATTTAAATGGGAAATATATTTTAAAAAGTTTCAAACTACATTTGAAAGTTTATTGTACTGACAAGTCGACAAATACATAACTTAAAGGTAGGGTTGGTAGTCACGGAAAACTAGCATGAATCTGAATGTAGCTTCTCCTCAGGACTCGGTTCCGCCCTCCAAAACGACACCCCCACTCACATGCACAAGCGCCGCTGATTCGCGATCATATGATGGTGACCAATCAGGGCTAGTGCACGCCGGAGAAATGTATGTGAAGGAGGCGGGCAGAACGGCAGGACGGGATTTGATTGGTTTAACAAATTGGATCCTAAACGCTGGGATTGGTTGGTGTTTCCCAGGTTTCCTCCTGCTGTAGACAGCAGATAGTTTAAGAACACATCATGAATTGATTGACATCAGGACATAAATATAATTTTAACACCAGGATAACAAACAGTGGATCTAAACCTGATAACCAACCCTGACTTTAATGCATCTTAACACAAAATAAGTGGGGACCATGAACAGGAAACACATCTTTAGACCAGCCTACTGTATAAAACATAAACACATATATGTGATATCTAGAGCTGCAACAATTAATCGAATAATCGATTATTAATCGATTACTAAGTTAATCGTCAACTATTTTGTTAATCGATTAAGTCATTTAGGTAATTATTTTAGAAAAAAAGTCAAATTTCTCTAATTTCAGCTTCATAAATGTGAATATTTTCTTATTTCTTTGCTTCTCTATGGCACTCCTGAATATCTTTGGTTTGCAAACCAGACATTTGATGATGTCATCTTGGAATCCAAAAAAAACATAGACATTTTTCACCATTTTTCTGAAATTTTATGGACCAAACAACTACTCGATTAATCGAGAGAAAAAATCGAAAGATTAATCGATTATGAAAATAATCTTTAGTTGCAGCTCTAGTGATATCCAACCCCAAGTGGAATTTCTTGCTAGCATCAAAGCTAACAACCGTCTAACAACCAGTTAGCTAGGTAATAACAATACAAACTTCAGCTTTCCCTTCACACTTTTTAAGGCTAACAGTTGTTTGGTTATAAACTCACAATATGACATAAAAAAACCCACAAAATTTGATCCAAATTCTGCAAATTTCCAGTCTTCAATGTGAGAGACAGCGCCCTCTGGTGGTGAGATATAATGAATGGGACAAACTAACCCTGTGTGACAGCTGACCCCGTTCTCCCCTATTTTAAGGTAACCAGAATGACCAGACCCGAGTAAATAAATGTCCAGGAAGAGTTTTTAACTGCTGATAATAATAACTGCTGATCAGAGGGTGATGATAAAGACTTGTGCTCAGGCTGTTTCTCCACTCTGCTGCTTCATTTTGAAACATCTGATCACTCACTGATACCAGGATGCAACATAAATATGCACACCGCTCACAGCCTTGAAACATGGATCTCCAGTTTCTGAGGCTTGTTTATTAGAAGCAATAAGTTAGACCTCCTGTTATCATCATAATTCCAAATATAAAAGTAATGTACTCTACTCCAGTCAGTGCAAACAGGAGCTAAATTGTTGACAGCCATTGGAAGTGAACGAAATGAAAGTGGCTGTTGATTTTTAGATCTTTGCAGAGGCGATTTGGTTTTAAGTACACCATTATAAATAAACTCACAAGGGCTTGAAATTTGCTCAATACGGCCCCATGACTCATCAAGAATTACCATCTGCATCATTCTTAATACAAATACTTAATTTCATCATCCAACAAGAGCTTCACTCTCCTGCTCTCATGAATAAGAGATTATGTCTGGAAACCCCGCAGAGAACATAAATAACATTCAGACCAAAACGGAGTCAATTCAGTAACAGGGGAAGATACTCACACACACACACACACACACACACACACACACACACGAAAAGCCACATGTTTTTCCTCACATGGGAATACACACAAAAGCACATCAGCATGACACTCCTCTGCAGGCGAAACACATTTTCAACTCTGCGAACCAGAAAACGATGTAAAAAAAGTAAGGTCTGGCATTATCTCTTTAAGAAGAATGGGACACTCGGTGAAATGTTTACGAACAACAATAAACGTGTGTGACAAGTGAGACCAGTTTAGACTCTCAGCTATGGAGTCATGTTGCTGTGCAGAACACGGCTCGTAACTAGTACTGTGAAAAAAATGAAAGTCTTCCTTTTACACAATATTTCACAACACCTGCGTTTATTGTTAAGCAGAATGGTTTCTTCCAGGTTCCACTGGCACTGATCACATTCCAGTGAGGCGACCACTGCCAAGTGATGGCAGGCCATGTGGTCTCTCTCCTCTTGAGAGTGAGGATAAGACATCTGTGATTTTCCAAAATTCTTATTTTTAAGACGACAGGACAGTTTTTTACTTCCCCAAGCTTGAAGATTACAGCCGCCCAGTACTGTTGTTTTTTTTTTTACTTTTTTCTCTGATTACCAAATACTTTGACATTCTAGCTAAAGAGCTGGAATCATACTGCTGTTGTTGCAGTGTTCGCTCACAGTCTCTCTCAGAAAACACCCTTCTTTATCCCCAGTCATGTTACACGTTTACAAATTAACTCCACTGGTTGGGAGTTTTTTTCTTCAAGGGATGTTTTTCAGCGTTTCGTTCCTGTTCAAACTTTAATGAAACATGTTGACGGTAGAGTTGGGATTTACAGCCCTTTGAAGGGAGCCAAATCTTGTGAACTGGTTTGGTGGGATATCTGAATCTGAGTTAAGAACTATTCGCACGGGATTAGTATTACGTGGGGACTTCTGGTAATTTCAGAATCCCCCCTGATGACAGCCAAGCCTGTGAATCACTTGTTGTTTTCTCATGTTTCCCACCGTGCGTGAGCAGCAGGATCTCACTCTGCAGCACAGAGATGCTGATTCAGACTGGATTAGTATTAAACACAGACGTCCTCCACAATTATTACAAATGATCAGAGGTCCCCAGGTGAAACTGATCCTGTGAAAAAAGGGCTTTAGTCTGAAATATTGATTAAAAGTTTATTTGGCGCGTGTGTCTTTGATTTTAGCGTCTGATCTGCGTTCGTTTTACAGAGTGGACGAAGGAAGGACACCTTGTGGACACACCTTCTCTTTGAGACCCTTGTGTGCCGAGGTGTTCGCATGAGCAGCGTGGACGACTCAGAGGACGTCATGGAACAACTGCATATCAAATTAGCATCACACGTGTTCTCTGCTGTGCCGTCTCACTCAATGGAACGGCTCCTGACTGCCTTCCTGTCCCCATCGGTCATGTAAGAGAGAGACCGTCAGAACATTTGGTTCCTTAGTGAATGTCGTGTTCCTTTTTCATTTAACACTAGAGACCCCATAACAGTCATTTTGACGTTCGTTCGTTCGTTCGTTCGTTCGTTCGTTCGTTCGTTCCTTCGTCCGTTCCTTCGTTGGTTCCTTCGTTGGTTCCTTCGTTGGTTCCTTCGTTCCTTCGTTCATTCCTTCGTTTGTTCATTCCTTTGTTCGTTCGTTCGTTCCTTCGTTCCTTCGTTCGTTCGTTCTTTCGTTCCTTCGTTCGTTCGTTCGTTCGTTCGTTCCTTTGTTCCTTCATTCCTTTGTTCATTCCTTCGTTCCTTCGTTTGTTTATTCCTTCGTTCGTTCGTTCCTTCCTTCGTTCTTTCATTCCTTCCTTCGTTCGTTCGTTCCTTCGTCCGTTCCTTCGTTCATTCCTTCGTTCATTCCTTCGTTCATTCCTTCGTTCCTTCGTTCATTCCTTCGTTTGTTCATTCCTTTGTTCGTTCGTTCCTTCGTTCGTTCCTTCGTTCGTTCCTTCGTTCGTTCCTTCGTTCGTTCCTTCGTTCGTTCCTTCGTTCCTTCGTTCGTTCGTTCTTTCATTCCTTCCTTCCTTCGTTCGCTCGTTCGTTCGTTCCTTTGTTCCTTCATTCCTTCATTCCTTTGTTCATTCCTTCCTTCCTTCGTTTGTTTATTCCTTCGTTCCTTCGTTCGTTCGTTCCTTCGTTGGTTCCTTCGTTGGTTCCTTCGTTGGTTCCTTCATTCGTTCCTTCGTTCGTTCCTTCGTTCGTTCCTTCGTTCGTTCCTTCGTCCGTTCCTTCGTTCATTCCTTCGTTCCTTCGTTCATTTGTTTGTTTGTTCGTTCGTTCCTTTGTTCCTTCATTCCTTTGTTCATTCCTTCATTCCTTCGTTCCTTCGTTCGTTTATTCCTTCGTTCCTTCGTTCCTTCATTCCTTCATTCCTTCGTTCCTTCGTTCGTTCGTTCGTCGTTCCTACCTTCTTTCCTTCCTTCGTTCCTTTGTTCGTTCGTTCCTTCCTTCCTTCCTTCCTTCCTTCGTTTCTTCGTTTCTTCGTTCGTTCCTTTGTTCCTTCGTTCAATAACCTTGAGGCTCAGGACTAAAACCTTGATTTAGGGTCACCTGCTTTCTTACACTCACGTCCTCAAGTTGGTACAGAACTACAAATATCACAGTTTCCACCAGAATCTCAGACGGATGGAGAAGGAGATGGAGAAAACGGAGAGCACCCCGAAATCACAACAGCTCAACGGAAACACCTCGGCCGAAGTTCCGGTTGTGGTCATTCATGAAAGCTGATCTGAAATCAGTCCAATTAGTCGATGCTGCCAGTTAGAAAACAACGGCTCAACAAGTCTGGTCCATCTCGGGACAAAACTGTGTCTGCCAACTCAATTTGGCAGCGTAGCAGAGGAGAGACTGTGGGTCAGACTGGAGACACGTTTAAGAGAGAGCAGAGGAAGATGAGTGGAAGAACGAGGGACATTTAAAGTTTTATGACCAAGAAATAAGACTTTCATATCAGCTCTTATTATTTGAATCTGATGAATTCCTGTCAGAAAGGCGGGAAAGAAAGAAAGAGAGAGAGATGGAGAGAAACTGAGGCTATTTAGCCAACGAGTTAATTACTCCAACAGCTGCCTGTGTGAGTGTGTGTGTGTTTGTGTGTGTGTGTGAAGATTGAGTAATGAAGGTCAGTCTCTAAACTGGAACTCTTCCATCTTGTGGGCTGGAAAACAACAACAAAAAAAAGCCATACACAAAACACACAGCTCTTTTTTTAAGAGAAGGTGAATACAAACTCAAGAGACCGAATGACTTTGTGTTGAAGTGGAAAAGAGAGATTTAGGAAGGACAAAGATAAAACAGAAAAAGGGAGAGCTCTATTACTTCACCTGCTGGTGACTTTGCATTTATGGAATCTGAACAACAAAAGAGTGCGTATGACTTTTTCAGGAATACCTCAGGAGGAAAAGATATCACAGAGGAGAAGTTCAAGTACGACTACAAACATACAATAGCAGTCAGGCATACAAAGCAGTGCAGCATCCTTATCTAAAAGCCTTTTCCCGCTCTTTACTTCTTGCATAGCAGGTGGTAGTCTGTGTGGAGTGTGTGATACCAGAGAAGAAGTACTTTCTTTGTTTGCTGCGCTCTGTTTGTTTTAAATGTGGGGCTTTTTAACTCTGTAGGGGTTCACTCTGAGCCCTTTCTTCGAGTTGGAGTTTACTCACCTCCACACGGCTTAAACGCTCAAAATCAATGTTATTAACTGACAATTAAAGGATTGTTTTTGCAATCTTGGTGCAGGTGTAACAAAGACAGAAAAAAAAAAGCAGAGGGAGATAAAGATTTAGAAGGACCAATCAGAATCTCAGCATGCAAACAAACAGTGAGGAAGGATTTCTGTGTCCCGTGGAAGTGAGGTCAGAAATTATACGCAAACACATACTGACACTTATCAATGTGATGAACAATCAGGACTTCTCTCTCTGGCGGGAACAACACAGCGTGACATCTGTCTCTGCTGTTTACCTCTAATCTGTTTTCATCTCTCTCAGGACTCTTTCTTCGTCTCTCTCCACTTTAAGTCTGATTCTCTGAAGTGTTTTCCATTATTCTACCCAATACAATATGTTCTGTCTCCATCTGTATCACATTTGGTGTTTTTTGACCAGAAGGTCCAGGACCTTTATGTTGCTGGTAAAACATTACGATACATTTAACCCAGGGGCCAAAACCCTGGTCTGATTATAACATAAGGAGAAAAAATAAAGGTAACTGCACAACACTGCCAAACCTGGGAGCCTGAGGGTTCTGCACGGGGTCTTACAGTTTCCCCATGATCATCACTACAACACAGACCTATGGACTCTGTTTGTCTCTCTCCCTCTTTTTCCCCCTCTCTCTTTGCCCCTCTCCAGATGTCTGTCTAACATGAGTCTGGTTCTGTCCGAGGTTTCTCAGATGTTGTTCCCGGTATCTGCTGGAGCCATCCACACTCACTTTGGCACGGGAGACCCGGGTTGGAATCCTGGTCTGAGCAGTAGGTGAAAATCCAGGTGGGCCTTAATATATACTGCCTGGCCCAAAAAAAGTCGCCACCAAAAAAAAAAAGGTCATACACTCTAATATTTCGTTGGACCGCCTTTAGCTTTGATTACGGCACACATGTAGCCCCACATGGGCCACCTTTAGTTGGGGCGTAACAGCTGTGGCATTGTTTCGATAAGCTTCTGCAATGTCACAAGATTTTTTTCCATCCAGTGTTGCATTAATTTTTCCCCAAGATCTTGCATTGATGATGGTAGAGTCTGACCGCTGCGCAAAGCCTTCTCCAGCACATCCCAAAGATTCTTAATGGGGTTAAGGTCTGGACTCTGTGGTGGCCAATCCATGTGTGAAAATGATGTCTCATGCTCCCTAAACCAGTCTGTCACAATTTGAGCCCGATGAATCCTGGCATTGTCATCTTGGAATATGCCCGTGCCATCAGGGAAGAAAAAATCCATTGATGGAATAACCTGGTCATTCAGTATATTCAGGTAGTCAGCTGACCTCATTCTTTGAGCACATAGTGTTGCTGAACCTAGACCTGACCAACTGCAGCAACCCCAGATCATAACACTGCCCCCACAGGCTTGTACAGTAGGCACTAGGCATGATGGGTGCATCACTTCATCTGCCTCTCTTCTTACCCTGATGCGCCCATCACTCTGGAACAGGGTAAATCTGGACTCATCAGACCACATGACCTTCTTCCATTGCTCCAGAGTCCAATTTTTATGCTCCCTAGCAAATTGAAGCCTTTTTTCCGGTTAGCCTCACTGATTAGTGGTTTTCTTAGGCTAATGCAGTAATTATCCAATAGGAGGCTCGTACCTATTTGCTTAGTTAAATCCAGGTGGCGACTTTTTTTTTGGCCAGGCAGAGTATATGCCGCACCTCAGGATGACTAAATTGATGAATGAAAGAGCCAAACCAGCTGGAACGTTGCTCGGGTCAACAAGGTCTGCGTCAGGTTTTAGGGAACCTGGGCCCTCTGATGGTAAGCGGGCTACACTGTAAAAAAAGAAAACTTAAAATTGTTGGCCTGAAAATGATTTTTTTGGTTAAGTGAACAAAAAATGTTCTGTTGTTTTGCAAATTACTTCATAGTGGTTCTCTCAACTACTTATATTAAGTTTGTTGTGTAAATTGGTCTCATTTCATCAGTTCATTTGGCAAAACTTGAAATCACAGGTTTGAGACTATAACTTAATTTTCTGAGTATTCTTTGGCAAAGAACGGGGTCTCCAACTCTAATCTCCAGGGGTCGTCATCTACACGTCAGTTTTCCAAATGTGCCGCCGTCTCTGCTGTTCTCCCGTCCTGTGTGGATTTTATCATCATAAAGGTGAATATTTTTGAGTGTTGTACTGAAACTAAAGTTTGCAGACTGGACATGTGTTGGTTACTCTGCGTGTCATGGATATGTGGGGCACCTTCGGCCCAGTTGAAGAGTAACGGCTGAAATACACCGGTTGCGTCTGCGTTGCAGCTCCGCTCCGTCAAGGCGCCGGATCAGTTTAAAATCCATTCAAGTCAATTTGTCAACTTACACTGGATCCGTTCCGTTGCGGTTCAGCTGCGTGTCTGGTCCGACAGGTCGCAGCTAATCCGCAGCCATCCTATTTTTGCCGGATGACGGAGCTGTGACGCATAAATTCAGAGTAGAGAAGCTGGAGCGGGACAGGAAGTAGTGCACGGAAACTACCTAAAAAGAGCCTGAGACTTTCAAAATAAAACAGACTGTATTTAAAAAAAACTAGATCGTATTTAGCTTTACCAGTGCACGAAAACAACACGCCAGGAATCAAAAGGTTTGAGGTTTAACAGCACAGCATGAATGAAGAGAGGTTTATTAACAGAGAGGAAAGCGCGGGAATTCTGAAGTCTCGCGACTCCAGCAGTCTGTCAGTCCTGCGGCTTGTCGGACTAAGCACGCAGCCAGTGTGAGTTGACAAACCCAGCCAACGCGCAGCAGAGCGGAATTGCAACACAAACGCAGCCGGTGTATTTGAGGCGTTACTGTCTCCAATTGGAAGAACGGGGTTGAAGTCGTGAGTATACTCTGAGTATGAGTATACTCGCATGTGAAAGCAACAGCTGAAGCTGAGTCCTGTGGTACAAAAACATGTGGGTGGAGAAAAGACATGAAAAACAAGAGGCCCTTGTTCTGAATAAACAGTAGTTCTGTCATTGTTTACTTTTCAGAATTCTTCGCATGTAGAACTCAAAATTTGAAGTTATCTGAGTTCATACGACTCTTTTGTTTTTACAGTGTACTTGAACAAGACAAACATGGAGTAGGATAGATAAATATATATAAAAATGTTGAGAACTAGGTAGACAGTTTGGGAGTTATAAACCAAGACAGCCTCAGCTGTGTGATGATACTGTTGACAGAGAGTGAAATAAAGACCACCAATCAGAAACTTTCAGCTTGAGGACGTCGCCCTGAAAGTTCCTGGACATCTGAAAAGCACAACCCCACCACCCCCCACGTCAGTGCAGTTTTCAGGGGTATTATTACCCCAGAACTAAATTTAGAACCCAGTTCTGAAAGTTAATCATAGTTGTAGTTCCGGGTGAAAATCCCTGTAGTTGAAAAACAGATTCATCGTACAGGAGATGTTTGGTACATCCAGCACATCACAGCTGACTGATTCATCCTGAAAAGCCTCCAGACTCCTCTAACCCTATAAATCCCTCTTCAGATGTTTCTGCGGCCCATTTTGTGCTCTACAACAGGTCACTTATATCTGAGCTGAATCCAATTCTCACTCAGTCAATAACAGATAAAGCCTCACATGACAGAGCCTCCCCTCTTTCTCTCCTCTCGCTTTATCGTATTTGTTCCGTTCCCCTGCACACGGATGTGGTCAGTCAGCAGGTCAGAGGCATGTTGAGCTGTCTGTGTCAAAAACGTTTTCACGGTACCGTATAGAGACAATTATGAGATGGCTGAAGCTGGGGTACTTTTCCGCTGCCATTTATTAACGAGATTGCAGCAGGAGAAAGAGAGCAGGTGGTTGAAGAAATGAAGAAACATTAGGAAAAGCATGGGCCCTGGAGACGCTCATCTGACAATGCAAAAACCAAATCAAAATGCATTCATATTTATAAGCAATGAGAAGAAATTCAAGAAGCCATCTGTGCACTAAGCAAGGGGAAATAATGTACTAATGATGCATAATTTTGGTCTGAGTGTGGAAGAAAAGTAATCAGAATCTGGAAGCGTTAAACACTGAATGATCTGTACTGAACAGCCATTTTAGAACTGGTACAACCCCATTAAACATGTATTAAGCATCCTATTTAAAGCTCCCCTAATCAGTCAAAGCAGACAGCAGGATAGTGACAATGACAAGAACATTTATAGGACAGAGCATGGAGGTTAGTCAGTGTGTGGTCTGTCTAGAGAGTTTGGCGGAGACAGAGGGCTGAGGTCCAAACACTGAGAGGACACAAGAGAGCAGCTCCAGCCCTCTGGCTCTGACAGAAGACAGGAAGAGGTTCAGGTAGAGGAGAAAATAGAGCGATAGAAGAGGAACGGACCGAGGACTGAGGACTGAGGACTGGAGGCTGATAAGAAAGCTCACATCACATGTAACCTTAATTCAAACTGAGGCCTGCAGTGGACTGCTTTCTGTTTGAACAAGACTCTGCTTCACACATGTCCAGACTTCAAATACAGACTCCAAACACTCCCCAGCTAGAGATAAAAGGCAATCTAATTTCTGTTACCAAGTGATCTAATGTTCATTTTCTCCTTTATGATCAGTCATTGGCTCAGCACCTGCTGGGCCACAGAGCTGATCAGCTCAGCAGATGTGTTGTGATCTAACAGGATCTGACAGGTGCGAAGACACGCGGGATAATTACGCCTCTGTTCCAAACAGAAGACGCTTGAGAGGTGTCGACATCAGGAAGCAGACTGGAATAAGAACCTACTGCTGGAAATTACTACACCATAATAGAGAGACATGAATGCATCTCTGCTACCATAGAAATGTGCACCGTCCCTTTTCATCCATTCACATTCAACTACGGTCAGTGGCTCAATGGCTTGTGCTAGTCCTCGCAGTTCCTGCAACAACCACAGGAAATAAGCTGCTGGTTGTTCAGCAGCGTGTGGCCCAACCTCAAGGCTTCTGCCTCCTCCTAGTAAAAAATAAATAAATAAATAAAAAGTTGAACAACATGGATTATATGTGTGTTTGTGTGTGTGCGCAGTATGTCGTACATCTGATTAAGTCTTTGGCTGGTCGTAGTCTAACTGGCTCAGGTGGCTGAGCTAACAGTAGCTGTAGCCATGTAGCTAAGGCTAGTTCTTATATTAGCTTAGCTACATTGAAAACAAAAGGCCAAACTGAAACAACTTTACTGTCATTTTGAAAGCAAACATCCAAGGACCAGAATAAGTCATTGATGTAGGAACCGCCCAGCGTTGCCAGACTTACGATAATTATCGTATTTGTACGATAATTTCGCCCTCTGTACGATGTACGATCACTTATTCCAAAAAAGGCTAAATGTACGATAGTTTGACAGTTTCGTGTGATTGTTACAGATCTACCCCAGTCTGACGGATTTAACTGTAAACCCTAAATGCATCTTATATCATGTGACGTTTCCAGCCAATCATAGTTTAAGTGTCATTCGTCTCAGGATGATTCACGGTCGTAGGAGCTCCGTCAGGAGGAAGTCAGACAGTTGAGAGAAAAATGAGCACCGGCGCCTCCAGCTGCTGATCAAACGCTGCTGATGTGGGGCATCAGTTGGGATTTTCGCGCAACAATAACACAGTTGTTTTGATCATTATCAGTTATTTTGATTATTTTGTCGGGTGTACGATAATTTCCCCCAAAATACGATAATTCTGAGGCTCTGGTAATAATAATTTTATATTTCCCATCTGGCAACGCTGGAACCGCCATAAACCACTTGGACCAGCATAAGCCGTTAAGCAACTAGTGGCGTACCACATGCAGGTTTTGAATCTGGGCTCTGCCGGCTAATCAGGACAATGTTTCAGACATCATTATCATGCAGCTACGACGCAGTTCTATATCTGCACTTTGTTTATTCAGTCTGTCTCAGAAAGTTTCTTAAAAGTTTTTATTTTGGTTGTGGCGGACAACAACGTAGCTGTTTATGTTTGTTAAGCCAGAATCACAACTTGTGGCCGTTCCATTTTTAAAGACCTCAAATGAAGGCTGAGAACCACAAGCTTTACGTAACATCCTGACAGCGCGCAATGTCACAGCAGCAAAACACGTTCCTCTGGGGCGAAACGGGGAGCTAAGTGGTTTGACTCAGATGCTTTCTGTCAAGGCTTAACTTTTGGGTTGTTTCATGACTACAAAGCTGTGACAAACACAACACCCACAAGCTGCGTCCAACTTCATACCCCTGGAAAAGCAGCCTAAATGAAGTGTTTCAGGCAGAGGCTGAAAGTGCTGAAATGAAGGGTTTTACATAAGCCAGCATGAGGAAAAGAAGACGTTTTTGAGCTGCAAATTGGGCAAAGCTACTCTATAGGTGTCCCAGACTGACATGATAAAAGGTAGAAATGAGTTAAATGGGTTTCCTTTAGAGGAGCTGCTCACAGTAATTTAGCCTGCAGATGTTGAGGAAGTTATACAGCATTACTCTGATTTCTAAGGCGTCGGTGAATCTGTCCTTTCCCGTCACTTTGAGCCCCAGTTATGAAAGCTTTGCTGAGTTAGAAATCTTTCCCTCTTTGAGATGGTTTATGCAACATGTGAGCAGAGCTCAGCGAGCTTTGATGTCAAATGCACTGTAAATCTCATTTATGCTGTCATGAGCAAATATATTCAGTAGGAGGACATCTTACCTTTGCTTTGATCATTTGCATAATACACTGCAATGGCACCGACAATGGGCTGAAAATGTTTGGCTTCTTCCTCTTTATAAGAGATTCAGAAAGTTGGATTCTGTAAGTCCCTGAGTCTGAGGTGAGGTCAAAGATCTTCTAATTATTTTTGCAATACAGAAGGATTGCACGGGTTTATTAGTATATTTAATCAGTTTAATTCACTCTAACGCTGGAATCCTTCTAGAGCAGGGACATGAGAGCAACACAATGTTCATCCACTAACTCCACTCATAGAGCCTCAGTGTCTGCCTCTTACTGTCAGCTCACTGTCATCTTAGGTTTGTATGACAGAATGCAGAAGGACTCACTCCCAGGACATGAATGGGACAGGGCCTGGCTCTAACTGTCTGCTCACAGACTACTGATGAAACAGGGTCTTTGGAGGTTCCAACAAGTCAAACTTAAGACTTTTTAAGGTTTTATTAAGACCATAATAATTACAATTAAAGACCCATTTCACATCCATAGTGGTGAATAATTATTAAAGACATAAAGGAAAATCAGAGCGACATGGAATTACTTTCAAAATCACAGCTAACTTTGGCCTTGGGCCAATTCACTGGTGGGCCAAAATCTTCATCAGGCAAAACCTTCTTCCTTCCATTTTTTCTCATCTATTATTATTATATCTTAACATAACCTGACAAAGTTATTTGAATTTGCTACAGACCACTGCTTTGGCTCCGCATCATGTCTGCGTTATGAAACAGACCAGCCGAACCACAGCGGAACGGATCCAGTGTGAGTAGACACATTGACTTGAATGGGAACCAATCTGATCCGGTGCCATGACGGAGCAGAGCCGGACTGGAGACGCATCTGGTGCATTTCAGCTGTTAGAGCAGTGATGGATGGATATGCAGGAGTGTGCATATCAGGCCAGTGTGTGTCCAGAGTCAAATAGATGCTGCTTTATTTTAATTCAATTTATTTTATGTCATATTTTGTCAGTTCACGACTTTTAAATAAATGTTCTGTGTAGAATCATTGTTTTTGTAATAGCATTATATATATATATATATATATATATATATATATATATATATATATATATATATATATATATATATGGGGAACCAGGTATTATTGGTGGCAGGCCAGTTCTGGACAGGTACTTTAGTTCCATTCGTAGTTACAAGACTGAAGTTAATGTATTTGTTTTAAATAAATGTTAAGTCAATACGTTTTTTAAGACCTTTTAAAATCCTATTTAAGACATTTAATGAGATACTGAGATCCAATTATTGGATTTCAGACTTTTTAAGACCCCACAGCTTGCCTGCAGAAAGTATACGTAGTATTTACTTCATACTGCTTACTACAACTGAAGGTAGTATGACTGTTTTATTATAGCTGTTTTATAGTACGGTTCACTGGTTTATGGTATTGGTAAGCACCAATCAACGATGGCAAAGCAGCTTATGTCGTATCCACTCATGATTTTAAAAGAGTAATGAAGTGATATTTCAGGAAGTGAATTACATTTCACTATAATAACTGGGGATTCTAAATGGCCCATAGCTGTGAGTGTGAAAGTTTGTCTATCTCTATGTGTCAGCCATAGTCTGTATAATTAATGGACGTAGTCTCCACGACGTCACCTAACTGTTCCTGAAATGGACTTTTGAAGCCAAACAGCCGGCGCGGCCATATTGGAAATGAGGCGGGCTGTGAGTCTCCACAGTAACAACCATAGGACGCTCCACAGTCACGGATTGGATCTGATTGGACGAACTGGCGAGCTAAATATTGTGGAAACTGCCGAATTAGAAAAAAATTCACCCCCTGTACAGTGTGTGCTGTTAGTGAAATTAGCGATTCAGACGGGAGACATTCTTTGTACCAGGCTGTAAATGTGCTTATTTTGGCCGTGAAAACGTCTTTTTTTGGCTTGGTGTGTTTGTGACTTCCGGTACTTCCGGAGCCAGCCTCAAGCGGACACTCGAGGAACAGCAGACTTTAGCACTTCAGCATTGTCTCATATTTTCAGACCGGAGGTTGCCGCTTGGTGTCAGCCCTGTGATTGGCTGGTGACCACTCCAAGGTGTACCTCATCTCTCGCCCTAAGACAGCTGGGATAGAATCCAGACGCCCGCAACCCTGAACAGGATAAGCAAGATAGAAGATGGATGAATGAATAAATGAATGAGTGAAAAGTGAACAGTAACTTGTTCTATTGTTTCACAGTAATTCGGTGAAATGCAGCTGACCATCAAACTTTAGAACTATCGTGCAGGTAGCTCAACACAGGAGGTGAGGGTGTAGAAGTAGAGTGGTGCGCTGCATACTTAGAGATTTTCTCCGAATCAGTTGCAGAATTTTTGGCAAACCAAAGATTTTGCAGTCAATCTTTGGTAGCGATATCCAACCTCTTATTGGAGATTTGGAAAATAAAAGGCTGTTCAAGGAAATTATGACTGACCTCCATCTTGACAGGACGCACTGCCCCTAAGGTCAGGCTTTAATGACATCTTAATATACTACACTCAACTTGTTTCAATTTTTTATTTGAAACACTGAATATTAACTGACAAGCTGATGTCAATTATCATCATACTGCTGTCAGGATACGTGACAGGAATCATCGCTGGTGGATGCAGCTCATCGACACACGTCAGATTAAGCATCATGCACTGAAATTAAAGCAGAAATGCAGAGAAACAAATTCACTTTGACACATAACACAGAAGCTTAGGAAACAGGCTATTTGAGCTCTCTTCACTCAGCCTTAATTTACTGCTGTCAGGAATTTGAAATGCTCCCATTTCGTCAAAACATATTAAATGTCATTTAAAAGTCAGATTTCATAATTAGATCTGATTGCTAAAAGGCACAACAACATCTGAGGGGAGCTTTGAAATATTACCTGTCGTCTAAATGACAAATATTAAAATAGACTCTTGAATATGAGTTACTGAAACAAATGAAAGAGCCCAATCCGGTGGACCTGTCAGTCTGATGCTTTGATACGATGTTAAATATTGCTTCACTTATTATGCAGATGACATGATGCCCATAAATGCAGATAATGGTCCTTATTTATTAAACATGCCTACGATTGAAAAATGGGTGTATGCTCATCTCTACACAAAGATTAGCATTTAGCATTTAGCTGAACTGTCTGACAGGAAAATGACAAAAGAGAAGAAGAAAGCTAAATGAGAGAGTGATTGATCACGAGCTCAAAGCTAAACCACAAGCTAAAGGCTAAAACACAGGTTAATCTGTTTGTGATAATGTTCATTCGAACCCACATGCAGCCGTTATTCTGCAGTGATCTGATCAAACTTGATAGTCTGTCAATAAAATGAAGAGTGAAGTTACGTTAGCTCTGATTGGTCGATGAGCAGGACAAGAGGATTAGCTAATGTTACACGTTAGCCTACAGATACGTCTCAGAGCACCGGGCTGCTAAACTACAGACCAAACTGACAAAGTTTACTTGTTGTCACGTTTCAAACAGCAGCTCTGTGTAACTGTTGATAAATACCTTACCTCCTAACGTTGTATCCAGTAAAAAGTCGTCTTGAACAAAGAAAAGTAGTGTTAAAAACAAGATCTGATCTCCATTTATTTCCAAAACAAACACACGCCTTGTTAAGAGTCATGACATCAAGGTGTCGCTGTGATCCACTTCAAACAGAGAGTCCTCACAGCCCCTTTAAATAAACACAATGATACGTGATTGGCATGTGGACGCATGTTTCATAAATCACATGTGAACTGATTTATCAAAAAACTGCTACCAAAAGAAAATCAGTGTCATGGCTGAAATATCAACACATGACTGAAAGAACGCCACAGAGGGTAATCACAGCACAGCTCCACACAAGAGAGAAAAAAAATAAGTAGAGTTAAATTCATATGAATGTCAAAAGAACTGTCACAGTGGTGGAGTTAAAGCATTTTTTCTGGTACTTGGAATCGTTTTAATGTTTGTAACAGTCCTTGAAAGCCTTACAGTGTAAACTTGGCATTTGAAAATGTATGTTAAAGTGCAAATATGTGCTTTCGTAGTCTTCAACGACTCAAAGTGCTTTAAATTGGCGACGTATAAAGAGATCTCTCTTGCATTCTGATAACTCAAAGTGCCTTTACATTAAATCTAACATTCATCCACGCTCACAACACTTTTCACACACTGATGGCTGAGGCTGTTATGTAAATAGGCCATCAGTATTAACGTATTCCGTTCACACACCACTGGCACATCCACCAGGGGGATGTTTGGGGTTAAGTGTCTTGCCCGGGGACACTTTGGCCTGTGGTCAGCGGGACCTGGGATCGATTCCAACCTTTGATTCTCCACCACTGAGGCACAGCCGTCCCTTAATGCTGCATGTCAACATTTACCCTTTCACACAAAGAAAGATACAGACGCTCTGAACGGCATAAATCTACACACATCCACCGCTCATGGAGCTATTCATGGACTGATGTCTTTTTCAAGGACACATCCACAAGCAGGCTGAAGGAGCCTTGGACTTCACTCACTCATGCTAACCAGAAATCTTATACAGTATGCAACCATGAGGATGGAAGAAACGGACGATATTTTGCTGCAGTAAACATATTTACTATGATATACGATCCAACAAATGAGGACTTACTTGGTCTCTAATTCAACAAGGATCTTACAGTCTTAGCTGAGGCTCAGTGCTGGGCCTTTTTCAGCTCCTCTACAGTTCCCTTGCTTGAAGACTTTACAGCTACAGTTTAGCATTTTTGGTACATTTACATACAAGGTAACAAGTGTTGAAATGACTTTCAATGAGTGCCTTAAAAAGGCTGTTTGGTTGCGCTTTAAAGGATTCAAATACATCAAGTTTCCCATTTCCATCCTACAGCCAAGCAAAGTGTCGACTATATCACTTTTATGGTTACACGGCTGAGAAACCATACAGATGAATGAAATCTCCACACTTAGAGTCTGCCAGTGGCTGAGAGTGTGTTGGAGGTTTGTTTAGTTGGAGCTTTTTACAGTTCACATCAGAACAGAAGGATGTCAACAACCCAAAGTGAGCGTGTCAGCGGTAATTCACAAACTGCAAACCTTTTAGGGCTGAAATGTCAACAGGCCAGTTATGAAGAGTTCTTCTTCTTGAATCTGTGTCCTTGGAAAAGGGTCAGTTTGAAAGCTTCAGTGGAATCTGAGAGGACTCATTATTGACTGATGGGAATAAAAAGACACTTCAATGTCATTTCTACCAGTAAGAAGTAAATAAACGCCTCCTATTGTTCACAGTTTTTCCTCTTCGGTTCTGAATCATTTGTGATAATGAACATTTCTGCTGCATTATCATGTGTGTGAAGGCAGACCTCATACATAATAATAGTATACTAATGATAGTAATAATTAAGTTGCTCACTCATTTAGTAATTCATAAAGAAGGGAAGTCTTCTCTCTCTTGCTCTCTCTCTCTCTCTCTCTCTCTCTCTCTCTCTCTCTTGTTTTTGCCTTTTTCCTTGTGGCCTAAGGAACTTAAAGGTTCAGGAAGCACCGTTTCAATCTTGTTACAGACTCAAAAAGTTATACTAAAGGTTATTATAGTAACTGGTAACTCAACACATGAGGTGCCCGTCATGTTAAAACGTTGTTATAAAGTTATACATTCCTAATCTATTGAAATAAATCTACTGAAAGGAAACAGAATCAGGACAGAACGTCAGATCAGTGTGTCCCTTGTAAAGATTACTTTGTATAGAATTTAATTTATATTATCAAATGATTATTGATTAGATATCACTCTCTGAACTAGAGCTGGGTATCAATCAAAAATTGTACTGATTCCTGAACGACACTTTTTCGATACCAATTTCTATATCAGATCGAGCAAAAAGAAACTTTCATTACATGTTATGATGCAAATCTTGTGTTTTGTTTTTCATCTACATCTAATTTTCTACTCTGAGCAGTTTTCTTCCATAAAAAAACACACAAATAATAATAACGCGCAAACAGGTGACAGGTCAGTTTATACTGAGTACACAGTAAATGTGTTTATAACTATAGATGAACTTTATTCTGTCCATTCTTGTTTTGTTATGTTAAAAATAAAAACCCTCCTCCTTTATCCGGCTTTTGACCAGCAAAAAAGACCCAAAAGAGACGAACATTAAGGTGAAAAAAAAAAGTCACTAGAGAGCAGCGTTGCTGGATGGGAAATATAAAATCATCGTACCAGAGCCTCAAAATTATTGTATTTTGGGGGAAATTATCGTACACCCGACAAAATAATCAAAATAACTGATAATGATCAAAACAACTGTCTTATTGTTGTGTGAAAATCCCAACTGATCCCTCTGTTTAGTGTCCTACAGGCACTTTTGTGAGCATTCATCGCCCTGCCCCACATCAGCAGCGTTTGATCAGCAGCTCGAGGCTCCGGTGCTCATTTTTCTCTCAACTGACTGACTTCCTCCTGACGGAGCTCCTATGACCGTGATTGGCTGTCAGTCGTTCTGAGACGAATGACACTTAAACTATGATTGGCTGGAAACGTCACATGATATAAGATGCATTTAGGGTTTACGGATAAATCCGTCAGACTGGGGTAAATCTGTAACAACCACACGAAATTGTCAAATTATCGTACATTTAGCCTTTTTTGGAATTATTGATCGTACATCGTACAGAGGGCTAAATTATCGTACAAATACGATAATTATCGTACGTCTGGCAACGCTGCTAGAGAGGTCTGAAAGTCACTAAATATAGCAACAGAGCCACTAAGTGGTAACACTGTCCTGCATACCACAACCACGTGGAACATTACAGCCAACCACCGGCGGCATTATCAGATCTTGATCACGTGATTAACCCTTTGGGTACCGAAAAACAAGGCATACTTTGATACTCGGTACCACTGAAGCATTTCGGTCGGTGCCATAAAAGAACCAAAGTTCGGTACCCAGCCCTACTCTGAACTTCAAACAGTTGAACACTTTATTGCTTGAACCATGCACTGACTGAAAAGAGCTGACACTAAACCAACACAGCAAGGATTTGACAGCTCGGACCTGAACCCTGAAGAGAAGCGTTCCTTCATGTTGCTGAAAGTGTGAAGAGATAAAGACATTCAGACACATCCTTTGGTTTCAAAACTGCAGAAAAGTTTCATTCACCGTACCAACGGCAGGTGAAGTAGTTGGCACACCACAAATCCCTCTGTGTCAACTCTTTCCTGACAGGACGAAGGAGAAAGCTCAGAGCATCTTATCAGACGGTTCCTCTCCTCTGACACTTTGAAGCCTCTGGCAACTAAAAATGTGTTTAAGAAGTCCTTCGCCCCAAGCGTGATAAAAATCTTAAACATTACAAAATGACTGATGAGTTCCAATCCTAGACATGACATGATCTGTTTTTAATGTGCAAATGTTTTTGTGCCCACAATATGTATTTGGAGCCCCAAGGACAAATTTCCACCTCGGTAGACAATAATGACTTCTATTCTCTTCTAAATGTACTGTGTCAACCAAATTAGAAACCTGGACCCAAAAAAAGGAACAGTTCTCTGAGCGATGATTTGGTCGTTTGAGCTGAAGACCTCAGAATATCTTTTTCTCCAGTCAGTTCATCAACCGTCCACAGACACCTCAAGAATACGCCGAAAGTTTCTTCTCCAAAACTTCACAGGATCAAAACTCATGGATATGATTCAGCTCCACCATATATGAGTGTGACAGCAGCACAGAAAGGTCTGTTTTCAGGCGATGATTCTTTACATCCAAAGCTGGAAGACTTTGATCTGCTCATCAGAATGATTCAGACATTTTTTTTTTACTCTCTGCTGTTTTCAGTTTTTCAGCCAGTTCAACATAAAAAGATGATCGAAAGATTTAAAGAGAGAAAAGACTAAAAAAGGGAGAATGTTTTCTTTTTATAACTCCTTTTGGATGATTTGTTGTGTTGCAAATCAATCGTAGCACTAATTACTCCGAGAAGCGTGCAGCCTTTCTGCATAGATCGAGTGTACAATGGGAACATTTACCCTATTCAGCGTTTGTCTCCAAAGGAATTATGATTCATTCTTCAGACAAGGACATTCATTCTGCCGTAAGAGCTGTTCAATGCTGAGGCTGACTGAGGACCTATGAGAGTTGATGACATTCACTGAGAACCTGCACTTTCAACAGTCCACACCCACCCAGACAACCTCACAGCTGGGAGAAAATGTTCGGTCAGTGCAGCACATAAAAGCCTGCAAACCATTTGCATTTAGAGAGCAGTGTGGCTGATTTTCTTTGAAGGATGGAAAGAGAGGAGGGAAAAAAAAAAACACACACACACAAAGTCATTTTACAACCTGAACTCTGATGCTGAGCGTTCCCTGGGGAGCAACCCTCAGGGAGGCCAGAATTCAGCTGCAGACAACTGAACTCATATCAGACCCATCAGACCAGCAGCTGTGACACAAAGAATCAGCTTTCACCTGCTCTGCACATGCTCTTCAAGATAATTACATGTAATTAATGAGTTACAGGGCTTGAAATCTGTCAGAATGAAATCTGAAGTGAGGGGGCGTCGAGATGAAGATTAAGGGTCATGGTTGGGAAGCACACCACATGGTGTTTCTAATGGAAGAGCAGCAGGACTATTACAGAGAACGATGAATGCTTCCTGTGAAGTTATTTCAACATTTGAATGAAAATAACAAATTAGCTGCATCAGACTTACAAAGTTACAAGAGACTGGATTTTTATTCAGGTTCAGCTGACACCAGTGGCGGCTGCTGGTCAGTCAAGGAGGGGAAGCTCAATTTTTTTCTGGTCTACATCATAAATTTGTTTATTTATTTAAACGTAAATTCTACCCTCCGTTCCTTTTCAAGGAAATTATCGGTGACCTCTGCAGCTGTAGCTGCTTGTTGGTGAAAAGAGAGTGAATCTTTAAACAAAACACTCGTCGTTTTTAAGAAAGGTAAACTCGCTGGGGATCGATGAAGCCTCCGGATCAGTCCAGTACAACTGAATGTAGAAGTTAGAAAGTCTCCGGTAGAGAGTTTTACTTCAAGATCACTGATTGGCTCATTTCACTGTCAATCAAAAAGTGATTCCGCCTCAGAAAGATCATCCAATCATCATGCAGAAGCTGAGCGTCCAGGCCAGCCCACTGCCTCATAGACCCCCAGAGACGCTGAGCGTCCGATGGGCGGGACAAAGCCCAGCGTTTATCCAATCACCGTCCAGTTTCCACAGTGGAACAACCCACTCTACCCTACACTGTTGAAGTCTGACGACGCTCAGCGTCCGACTGTGTTAAAGCGCTCAGACGCTGCGGGGATGAATGAGAAGGAAGTGGCTCCAGTTACCTGTGATAAGTAGCTGATTCAGAACTAAAGATGAAGGTATTCTAGCGCATATTTAGGCAATGAAATGTACACACAGCAGGACATATCAACACTTTTTTGGGGACATTTTAGGGGAAGCTGAGCTTCCCTTGCAGTCTTAGAGCAATCGCCACTGGCTGACACATAGAAGACATAAAGATGGAGAATGGTGCTGTTGTTGGGGGGTGTCCATGCTACATCAACAAACTCAAACCATGGCTGAAGGAAAAACAGTCATGTGATCACTGATTCGATCCTCTAAATCAGGGGTCGGCAACCTAAAATGTTCAAAGAGCCATATCGGCCCAAAAAAAAACAAAATCCAAACCTGTCTGAAAAATTAAAAGCCTTATATAAGCCTAATATGAAGGCAACATAGGCTGTCAGTATATTAGCTATATAAGCCTACTATTAAAATGACTAAGTAGGCTACAAATAAAAATGAGCATTCATGATTAAATGTTTATTTTCCCAGCAGCACATCCTGGAGAGAATGACGCATCACGTGACGACTCTGCTGTACCATATTTGGTGCTTCAAGTTTAACTTCCATCACAATATTAATGTTTTATGTTCTGTTGCATTGATTAAATTATAGAAATACAAGTGTGGTGCCCTGAGGTATCATTGGGTTGAGCACCGTGGAATAGCAGAATATCATCGGTGAATGGTTTCCCACGCTTTATTATCTCCCGGGCTGCAACAAAACTTGCAGCAGTCGTAGAGTTTGGAGATGAAATCCACTTCTTGAAACTATTTTTGCGGTCCTCTAATTTTTCCACAAGTACTGCACTTGCACTTTTTCTCTCAGTCCCAACTGGGAGCTCGGCTGCAGATTCAGCATGTTTTACCTGGAAATGTGGCTCCAAATTGCTCATCTTGTTATTTGACAACTTCTCATTGCAAATCAAACATGCAGGCAGTCCTTCAGCACTGGCAATGAAAGCAAACGATTCTGTCCATTCTTCCTTAAATCCTCTGCTCTCAACAGCAATCGTTCTCTTTTTCCCTTCCCATGGCCCGTGACACACCCTCGTTTGTTTACAACAGCCACCTGCACTGTGTGTCGCAGGCTGTGACGCAATTCTGCTATTTGGTGCAATTCTGAAATTCAGTATTTATTACATTAATTTTTACAGCATAAGGATATTTGTGTCAACTTTTCCCCCCTAAAGAAACCGTATTAAAACAACAACAACAATTAAAAACAATTTTCCATTTTCACACATTTTTGAAAAAGTTCCAGGGAGCCACAAGGGGAGTGCTAAAGAGCCGCGGGTTGCCGACCCCTGCTCTAAATGCATCAAACTAGAGACAATGAACTCTAACTTAAAATATGTTGGTATTAGTGACGGACTGTTGTTGGGTATGTGTTGTATTAAATAATATTATGTTTGTTTTTATTATTTATATTGTGTATTTTTAACATCTTCCTGCCCAGAGATCCCCTGTCGGTTGAACGATCAATCAAATGAACCAACGAACCAACAAATTTAGCCTGTTTCAGTGAATTTTGTACCATGTACACATCCATTCAAATAAAGGAGATCTTCACAGCCTCGTAAACAAATAAAATACAAGGAGGGGGTTTGTTTCAAATAGCTAATTGCTTCGAAGGAAAGACTTGAAACAAAAGAGGTTTATTTATTTATTTATTTTAAGTCATTAAAGTGATGAGTTTGCCCAGTTTAGGGCTGACTTAACACACCTGTAAAGGTCAAATGGCGTTTTCCCCCATCTGACCTAAAACAAATGTATGTTGAGCCAACTATAGGCTTCAAAGGTCTGGGTGATGTCACTCTTTAACCAAGCTGTAAACACGTCTTATTACCTGCTTTTGCTTGGTGTGTAGATGTTGTGGTTCCTGGTCTTTCCAAAGGGAGCCCCCAGTGGAATCTTGAAGAACTGCAGTTTGGTTGCTGTAGATAAAACTGTTCATGTTTTCAAGGAGTTTTTGTGAAAAGACATGAATTTTTACCTCCAAGTTTTCAAGAAGTATGATGAATTTGTTCTTGTTTATATAAACTGAGCTAAGCGTTTGGCTCCTTTAGGATGTACTCTTGGACCACTGTGCTCAAGTACAGCGCCAGACTGATGCATATTGCCTATCAATCACTTTTGGGAGGGAAGCACTGTGACATTGAGGTCAATGCATTAAAAAAAAGAGGCGGAGAGGGAGAATGGAACGATGCATGAGGTTATTGTCTCTCTCTGCAGGATGGCCTCATAAGCCTCCTTATCCATTCCTCTTCTGCTGGAGCTGTCGTCTTTATTTGGCTTTAACCTTGGAGGGCCAACATCTTCTTTCCTGTCCGACAACATTCTTGAGATTGTTACACGGGACATGTTTGAATATCAAGTGTCTGTGTCCTTCTGTCTCGGGTTTCAGGGGAGATTATTTCGTCAAGGAAGTACTCTGAGAATGTGTATTACGAATGAAAATAAAGAAATAAAGAAGTTTGGCTTGTAGGTGTGGAATAATTTATGACAGAATCAGATCAATTAGCAGAACTTTTCACAACTCAGAAGCTGATAAATTACAAACGAGAGCGAACAACACTGAAGTCGACTCAACGGCTGAGGAGTGTTGGAGTGTTGGCGTAATATTTTTTGTTTTCTATGGCTCCCTTTAGCATACAACCTGTTTATTACTGATGTGTATCCTACATTGTTGTAGCTACTCAAAGTGCCTGGCATTACATGACAACTCTCACCCATTCACACTCACATATTCATGCACGGACAAGAGAGGCTGCAAACCTGCTCTCTGGGGTCTAAACTCATTACAGAATCACCACAGGAGAGGCTTGAGCGAGTGCAGGTTTGGTTTCCAGCCCAAGGACATATCAACATGAATACTGCAGGGCCAGGGATCAAACCATTACATATTCAGAGCTGGGAGAAGTTTTTGATGTAGATGTCAGTCAGCGTGTCATAACTTGGAAGCTTGGAGTCCACAGACGGTGCAGGCTATGAAAAGAAACATAAAAAGGTACGTGTTGGAAGATCCTCCATGTGAAGGAGAAGAATAAGGAAGTAGAGAAGTCTCATTTATTTAATAGGTGAAAGTCAGTGTGTGCAGTGGAACAGCTTCTGTGTCAGAGTCCGCTCAGAGCACTAAAAAGGCAGCGTGAACCAAACTTAAACTGTCAGGTTAAGAAAGATGAGTCCATGACTGCTCATTGTCAGCACATGGACACATGCTCTGCTGTTCCCATAATGCTTTGCTTTGCAAAAACATGTGAGAAGAACGACTAAACGTGTCACAAAATGAACACTAGATGTGCTGGACTTTTTATCACGACACGGATCACCGTGAGCGCTCGTCAGAACATTTTAATCTGTTCTTCTGAACATTCACATTCTGAACATTTCTCTCAAACAGCACCTGCATTATGTTCGAACACATCTAATAACACATTTATAGATATTTTAGAAATATATATAATGAACACAAAATATAAGCATTCAAAAAATAAGCAACCCTCATCTTTCTCACGGGATCCTTTGCAGAGACTTATTTATTAAAACTTTCTCCCCAATTTGTTCTGTTCAGAGTCGTCCTGCTTTGCATAATATAACGCTACCAACTCTGACGGTTCCTGCAGTTAGTTTCCAGGCAATTAAAAAATACATTTTTCGATAACTACAGGAAAACCATGCAGTCAGTATGAACACTAAAGAAGGTAGATTAATGATATTTTATGCTCTTTAAATGTAATCTATATGAAATTAGCACATAAATATAGACACTTTTAGGAAAAGTCAGTGAGCCTCGAGGTTGTTTCTTTTTTTTTATTTGTATCATTTTGAAAAGTTGTGGAAAAAAAAAGGTCTGGATTACCACAATGATGGACTAAAAATGGAGCTGAAAGTCCAGCACCCTTTGGTTCAGGGTGAATGCAGAGATAGAATCTTCTACTCTTTATCTTTTTCCTTTAAAGCACCAATAACTCCTAATATCTGGCAGTTTCTCCCATAAAAATGGAGAACAATAGCACGTTGCAAGCAGAGAAGTTCATGTTTGTTGGAGGAAGCTCAATATAATCATTTCACTCCAGAATTGTCACCTTAAAAATACAATACTGCAGCGAGATCTGGGGAAATACTGACAAAACGAATACTAAAAGTATATTAACACTGCAGAAAAAAGCAGTAAGAATTATTCATCACGCGAGCTATGGAGCACACACACAAACCAGCTGTTTATTACAGCAAAGATCCTAAAACTATATGACCCAATAAAATACAGGACTGTGCAGGTATCATATCGTACGAGGCGGCACACGGTCAGCTACCGAGGAACCTACAAACAAGGTTCATAAAAAGACAGATGGAACAAAACTTAAGAGGTGAAATGATGCTCAAAAAGAGAACAGGAAGAACCACATTGAAAGCCACGACTATCACAGTTAATGGAGTCAACCAATGGAACAGCTTACAAGAAGAAACCAGGTGCAGCAGAAAAAAATAGTCAAAATGACCTTTGATGGATATGAATATGATAATATGATGAAATGAAATATGACAATACTTAAGGGTGTAAAATCTAAAAGATATAAAGACATGAAGGATGGTGAAATAAAACATGTGGGTTGTTTGGTCTGTAAGACAGCAGGAAAGACAGAATGAACCAAAACAATAATAGTGAATGAAGTGACGGTCATACTTCTGTTAATGGAAAACAAATTTATAATAATCTGATGATATGTGGAAAAGAGGAGACTAAATATTGAGGAAATGAGGACGGGACTAGATAAGCTCTGCTTCTCCCGTCTTCCCTTTCGGACATGTACAATTTGATCAACTATTGACAATGTGTGAAGTTGTATAAGTGTGCTGACGTGACCGAATTAAATAAATAAATAAATAAATAAATAAATAAATAAATAAATAAATTAAAAAAAAAAGAGTGAAAGGATAACGCTGTAAGGGACTTGCTTTGGCCAACAGCTTTTAAACATCACGCGAACAGAACCGGACTGAAACGCTGCACGTTGGCCGATCGTCTTCCAGAATTCATGTGAAGTAAACTGGCAGAAGAAAAAGATGAAAGTAGCCTCTTTAACCCCAAAATCCTCCTCCTGCCAAACTGATTTGGGATCCATGAAGATGGCGAGAACACAGATGAGTCAAAAATGTATTTGAGTGCATTTCTTGTTTGCAATAATAACCTTTTGAATAGAGATTTATTCTTCTTCCTGTTCAAAGTCTCTCCTCATCTTGTTTATCAGGCTGTATTTTTCCGCCTCTTTCAGATTTCAGTAATCACCCTGAATCTTTTTTTTTTTTTTTTTCTTCAATACACGTTATTCCTGATGTCTGTTCCTTTAAAGAATTTATTTAGGGACCGTTTTTCCTATTTGATGCCATGCTTTTGTTGAATAAAATAACATATTAGAAACAACAATCAAATATAATTTTGCTCTCCTTTTCCTCTTGTCAGTCAGGTCTTTCTTCTTCTTAAGTGATTGTTTTCTGCTTTGAGAGATAAGAATAATAGACTTAGCCCCAAGGACATCATTTCTATGACTAACAATGTCCTCAATCTGATGGGGACCTAAATAACTCATCATGCCTGGTGCTTCGCTGAGGGTGTCAGTCTGTGTTCTCCAACAAAAGGATGAAAAGTGGTGATTCCCGGTTTGGTGACAAAACGCTAAACTAGCTGCTCACTCATTTTGTGTCTCTTTTTGTGCTTTTCACGGCCGGATTTTAGATTGATTGTTTCCCAAAACAGTAAACGCTTTATATGTCGTGATGTGTAAAAAAAAAAAGAGAAAGAAAAAACCTCTCTAACAGGCGCAGCACAAAAATTACAACATTGTTAAAATGGTGTTTATTTATTTGACATCATCTAATTAAAAGGAAACTGCCAACATTAATAAATTAATTGCACAAAATTAAAAGTCTCATTTTTTTTTGTACTGAATAAGTGAGGGCTGGGAGGTGGTGCAGTGGTAAGTGCTGTTGCTTTCCATAAGTTTCTGGTTTGAATCCCCAGTTAGATTTGAGCCTTTTTCTTTGTTTTCTTTTCTTTCTTTTTTTCTTTTTGGAGCTCAACCCCACAACGATCGAAATGGAAATCAAAAACCTCTCTGTGTCGTGTAAAACTTACAGAGATGACAAAATAAAGTATGAATCTGATTTGATTTCCAATTTCAAAATACAAAAAATACAAAATCCAGTTACACTGGGTTTCTACAATGAAAAAGAGTTAAAAAAAAGGTGAGAATTCATTTAATTTACTATAATATAATGGGTTTAATATAACTTCCTTGAAGAAAACGAAATTGACTTATTTTTTTTTTACATCTTTTCAGAAAAATTACAAGCGGGTGCTCTCCCATGGGAGGGTGCCACCCCTTTTGTATGGAGTCAGATCGGTCTCAAAATCCACATGATTGACAGCTGACGTTCTCTGCGGTATTTTTCTGTATACAGTTTATGTTATCAATCGCGAGAGCTCACGCCTGATCTGCCTGTTCCTATACTTCGTTGTTTTTGTACAGCATTCATATGAAGTTATTGACTAATCTCCAATAGAACACTTTGAAATGTGTTTAAACATATTTACAGCTCATGATCAGATCTTAGTTGTGGTTTCCTGTGATATCCACGCTGTTGTTAGTACTTCTGTGTGCGCAGCTGAACGCTAAAGCGATCGCATTAAAACACACTCTGGAATCTACGCTACTGTGATTGGCTGAACTGGGGAGAGACATCTGATTGGCTACAGACATTTCCCTGTTGAAAAAAATGCATTTGTGAATCTAAGCGCGTCAGGAGAGTCTCACAAATCCACACACTCATGCAGCGAAGTTCACGAAAGAAAAGCAGCTCGTAAATGTGCCGTATATTTGTGAATTTCTATTAAAAATATATAAAACAATAAACATTTGTGTGTGAATCAGGAATACGTTTGTGAATTTTGTTTTTTTCATTTGTGTAGAAGGATATATATTTGTGTGTGAGTCAGAAATACATTTACGAATCCTTCCGTGTGCATTTGTGAATTTTGAGACCGATCTGACTCCATAACTTTTGGCACCCTAGCCAGGCAGACCTCAGAGTTGGCCTCTGCGCCGTCCAATGCACATGAGAGACACGGTGAATGTCCCGCCTCATGACCTGCCATGAGACTCATGCATCAACCTGAACCCTCCTGCCAAACCTGATTTTGGGGAGGCCGTGACTTTTTGGAGTCTTTTCAAAATAAAAGCCTTTTAGTGCTTCACACGTTGGTTCCAACTGTCAAGGTCCAGACCTCAGTGACCTCAGTGACCTCAGTGACCTCGGTGACCTCGGTGACCTCAGTGACCTCATATCTGGACATCTCATTTCCTAACAAAATGTGAACCCCCCCCCCCCCCCCCTCCAGACTCACGTCAGGTCTGAGGATTTTCCCCCCCTGTGCTTCTTTTCTTGAGCTTCCTGCCGTTTCTTCATGTCGCTTCTAGAAATGTTTTGTCATTTTAATTCACTTTATTCAAATATCTTTATAAATATTTATGAGGGGTTTCTCAGATAGGGAGAAAGGATGGTACAGAGAGGGAGCCCAGTTTCTATTCCCACATCCCTGCTCATGGAAATTATTCAATGCATCAACTGAATAACAATTTTTTGGCTGCAAATGAGAGAGCGAGCAGGAGAGGCAGTGAGGGAGAGAAGGAAGCAGTGAAAGTTTAATTGGCCCACGTTTCAAAACCACGCTCTCTTCCAAAATCAAATGTTTCCGGTTAGAGCACCAAAAATCTGCATGTGTGCATGTTAAAGCAGGGATAATTCAACGACGCAAGCACACGCTGCCCCCTAACTAGCTCTTAAACAAATATTAATTATAAAAATGATCAGAGAGTATGTCAGACAACCGCTAGAAGCTTTCAGCTCAAACCCTCAGAGAGTCTTTATCCATTAAGAGGCCTTCGTCTCTGAGCAAAAGAAGCATGAAGCTTGATTTGCTAATTCAAAGATGACACAGAAATCTTGTGCTGCTGTTGTTTCTCAGTGGGGCAGCAAAAACTAATACAGAATAAAAGCAAAGTCATGATAGGTAGGAACCCTGCAGGAGAGTCGACTGCTTTTATTCCATTTTACCCTCATTAAACTTTCATGGACCTGCTGTGAAAGTGACAGGGTAGATTTCAGCTCCTGCTGAGACCAAATATTGAAGGGAAAGTGGCACTTTTCAGTATCTTACAGCAGGTAGAATTAAGAGTTAAGCACATTTTTTATAATTAAAATGAATAAAGATGTCTTCAAACTTCATTCCTCGTACAATCACATTAAAACAGCGAGGCAGAATCGTATCATCGCTCCTGTTTCGGTTTCAGCACAGACTGTTTTGCCCACATACTGTGGCTCCTGGGCCGTTCACCCTGATTTATTTGGCACCGCCTATGACAAGATCAATATCCCTCTAATCGCCCGTTGCTTTCTTTCTCTGATTTCTTCTTCTCGGCACGATGCCAGCTTGATATCAGACCAGTGTCACACGATGGGTAACAACTAGGGCTGCAACCAACGACTATTTTAATAGTCGACTAGTCACCGACTATTTAAACGATTAGTCGACTAATCGGATAATTATTAATTTTTTCTTAAATTTAGCATGAAGTTGATTTAATCATGTGGCAAATGATAATAAACACAAGAAAGATGGGTACAATGAAAAATACGTCTTTTATTGAACACACTGCGGATTCGTACAAAAATTAAATAAAAATGTCCGATCTAAAACCAATTAGGCACAGTGCTCGGTCAGTAGACATAAATCCATAAATAAATAAACCTCTGTCCATTTTTTAGGGACAGGCAAATAAATAATAAATTAAAATCAAGTCAACATTTGCCAAGATATGCCTCTGTGGCACGGCTGGTCCAAGCATCACACGTCAGTGTGAGGGAGCTGTTGACCTCTTTTAGGATGTCCGTTACCTTTAAACACAAAAGTTGATTTTTGTAAATATTTAAAGTGTAAAAACCTACATGTCAACAGAAACTATTCAACAGTTTTAATAGTTTTTCAACAGTCTGTCATAACGCTCAAGCTCTCTTTTATAGCGAAAATATGCGTATAAAATGTACAATGTATGTCATAAAAACCGTATTGGCTTGAATATGACTTGAATCTTACCGAGGCGAGTCAGACTCCGTTTCGTTCAACTGCCCGACGTGATTTCTCTTTAAGTGTTCGAGCATCACCGAGGTGCTGCCATGAGACGCAAGTTCTGCTTTGAAAACCTTGACAGTCGTCTTTTTATTGGCTGTATTCAGGCTAAAATGCTCCCAAACTTTATAAGTTTTGGTACGTGTCCCTGATGTTGACACCGCCATTCCCGTATATTACCGCTCGGAGACAGAGACGCTATTGCGCATGAGCGACTCTCGGCAGAGATTATAATCAGGTGAGATGCCTCACTCTGTTGGAAAAGCGCGTCTGGCGACGATAGTCGACAGTGGAATTCATTGTCGACTATTTCTATTATCGATTTCTGTCGACACGTCGACTAATCGTTGCAGCCCTAGTAACAACAGCACAGCTTACAGGCTACTCAGAAAGTCCTGATGCTCAACACCAATGTTGATGTTTTTCTTTCAAAACAGATTAAAAAAAAAATATTGGTGCACAGGTTTTGACATCAATTCTCTTTGGAAGGCGAACAAAAATGTTGTATTGGGTGCAAATCTCATCAATAAGTCATAAACCAAACAAAAAGTCCTTTGTTTCTGAGGTCTCCGTCTCTTTGACTCACATCTACAAAGCTAACCTGGTATCACTTTACAGTAAGTCATCCGCATTGCTTCAGAAGTAACATCTTACGTTCATGAAAACCAGAGCCTGAAGTGATGTCTTCAAATGAGTCCTTCCAGCTGCCCTTCAGTGGTTTTATCCTTATTTATTTACACACGGTTGCAAACGACAGCTCTGCATGCCAAACATCAATCCAGTAAACTATCCGTCATTTCAGGCTGTTGAATACCCCAATTATAATGTCCATCCAGTCGATCCAAGAGACTCATTTAGTAAAGTGGGCTGAATCAACAAGCTGTATTGATTATTCATGCTGCTGCAGATCTCTGCTTCAGTTCAGAGACTCTGATGTTTTCTTTCTTTCCTCCCCCCTCCCCCTTATGAAACAAGGGAGGCAGAAAGGGTGACAAATGGATACTTAAGACAGTGATTGACTTTGTTTGGGTTCATAAAACACTCTGTCAGATGCTGAAGCAGACTCCACGTTCAGCTCTGCAAATGAAGAAACAAGACGCCTCCCATAAAGCTGAGGCAGGGCAGCTACAAAACGCACAATAAAACTGAACATGCAATTTAGTGCAATCTCCCTCAACTGACCCCAAAGCTGGGGCGAGGTTCACCACTTTGTGAACAACTGCGTGAGTAAATAGTCCAACGGTCTAAGAACAATGCAAAGAATTGATGGATTTGATCATCTACAGAACATAATATCATCAAAAGATCATCAGAGAATCTGGAGAAATCTCTGCACGTAAGCAGCAAGGCTGAAAACCAACATTAACATTTTTTGGATGCACAAAGAATGCTCCAGAAAACAGAAAACATCCAGTGAGCGGCAGTTCTCTGGGTGAAAATCCCTTGTTGATGCCAGAGGTCAGAGGAGAATGGGCAGACTGGTTTGAGATAATAGAAAGGCAACAGTAACTCAATTAACTACTTGCTACAACAAAGATCTGTAGAGAAGCATCTCTGAACGCACAACAACACACCCAACCTTGAAGCAGATGGTCTACAGCAGCAGGGGACTCCACCAGGTGACACTCAGGCTATAATTTAATATAGAACAATATCAGATTGGAAAAATGGAGCCTGGTCTGATGAGTCTGGATTTCTGCTTCACATTCTTGGTGTAAAAAAAATGAAAGCATGGATCCGTCCTGCCTTGATTCAACCCTTCAGGCTGCTTCAGGTGTAACGGTGTGGGGTATATTTTCATAGCACACTTTGGGCCCCTTTGGCCTGGTTTAAAGTCCACAATAAATGACCACAGTGAACCCATCTTCTGATGGAGACTTCCAGCAGGAAAACGCTCCGTGTCACAAAGCTCTGATCATCTCAAACTATCGAACATGTCAATGAGTTCACTGGACTGCAAAGGTCTCCACAGTCACCAGATCTCAATCCAATAGAGCTCCTTTGGGATGTGGTGGAACAGGAGATCCTCATCATCAATGCAGATGACAAATCTACAGCATCCACATGATGACATAATATCAATGTGGACCGTGATGTAAGGAATGATGACGTCCAATCTATTCCAAGAAGAATTAAGCCAGTTCTGAAGGGAAAGGGGTCCAACTCAGTACCAGCAAGGTACCTGACAAAAGCGTCTGGGGAGTGTATGTGGATCACTGTCTTCATGACCATGCTGGCCTCACTGTAATCTGTTTAGTCTGCCTGACTGACTCTATATGACTCTAAGGCTTCAGTTAAATAAATGTAACACGACCGTTTCAGTTTAAGCGTAGCTTCAATTTTCCATTTATAATACTGAAAAAAAAAAAATCTCTATATTGTTTTCAGTAAACTGTTTTTATTTGGGAGTCAGTCCTCACTCACACGTCTCCAGTTGGTGCAAAATGCAGCCGTTTGCCTCCTAAGTGGAGTATGTAAGACAGAGCACATCACTCCCATCCTGGCCCCCCTCCATTGGCTGCTTGTATACTTTAGAGTCAGTTTAAATAATCTTTGATTTGTTTCTAAATCCTTAAATGGTCGGGTCCCGTCCTACCTCTCTGAGCTCCTCCTGCTCGGTGCCTCAGGCCAGCTGATCTGCTGCTCCTGGAGGTTCAGAGGGGAACAGGCTTTTTCTGTTGCTGCACCAAAATTATGGAATGAGCTTCTGTTCCACTTACGACAAGCCTCCTCACTGTCCGTTTCTAACACTCGTCTTTTAAGCCCACTTGAGACTCCTGTTTTAGAGTTTTATGGTTTGTTTTTAATTAATTGTTCTTCATTGTTTTTAAAAACAATCATTTTTGTGCTATTTTTTCTATTTGTTTCATGCCTTTTACAAACAACCCTGTTTCAGCTGTGGTTGTTTTTAAAGTGCTCTATAAATAAAGTTAACAGGTAAAAGCATTTTCCTTTTCAATTGGACATTTTTTTCATTGTCGTTGTTGTTGTTCATTTAGTTACTTTTTGCTTATTGTGCTGTTTTGTGCTCTCTGTGGGTATTTCAGATTATTTTGGAAGAGTGGGCTGTTTTACGGTCTGTAGTGTTGCCAACAGTGATTCAAAGAATAAAACAACATCAGTCACTTTCATTGCTAAACAGTCAGCCGGCAGCATGACTACACCTTTTTGTTCAGAACCCTGGACAGCTCCAGAAAATACTCGCTGCTCAAAGTTTAATGTGCCGACGCGTCCACAAAGAATCAGATACTTTTCCCTCCAGCACAATTTAACTGATCTGAGTCGCTGAGTTAGCAGGATGCTGTGGGAGATGGCAATAATAGTGATATACTGCTGCAAATTAATTACCGACCTCACCCTCAACGATCTATACAGACATACAGAATGTGCATATTTTCTTGATTTCCCTGGAACATAGCATGCAAACAAACATCATATGCTTCAATACAATTAGCCTCTCCAGAAATAAACCTCTGCCAACCCTAAAAAATGGTTCCTTCTTTCCCTTTGTTTGAGCATCAATGACTTCACAGTTATTTAAAGACAACTCTGATTCTGACTCCAGTAAATCAAAGTGAAAAGTGTGATCCTGCCTGCATCCTCTCTGCTCAGAAGCAGCCTTTCCCTCACACTTGATTCTCTGATCTCTTCTTTCAACACAGCTGGCTTATGAGATACTATGGCTCCTTCTGTGTAAGTAAGTCTTATCCCCTTTTATTTTTTATGAAACATCAAAAGATCCTCGGTATGCCTCTGCTGTACTGAATCAGACATGGAGGAAAACACTCCTGCATTCTTCTCATTATTCTGAGATGTATTTCAGATAAAAAAAAAAAAACAGCTCCTTCCCCAGAGGACTTTAACTTCTATCCTCCTCATGGACTCTCTTTAGCCTGAGATATGCAGAGAATCTCTGACAAACAAGAGCTCAAGAGAAGCGTCTCAAGATCTGATCAATAATATAGAGGATTCTGTTGGTTTTTAATTCTGTCTTTTAGAATAAACGGATGGTTAAAGACAGCAGACAGCCGTGTCCTTTTAGAGACTAAAATTACACAAGTTTCTTTATGAATACATTCAACAGATCTCAGACAGAACCAGGATGATCTAGTTTCCTCTTTAGTTTCCAGGTTCAGAATGGAGTTTTTATGTTTGTACACATCATCAACTTCCTTCTTCATCTATAACATATGAGACACATGCGCCAATAAACCAGTGCTCTTTAAAATATTCAAGTCAAAGACATCTGACAACAAGGACAGAGATGTATTGTACGTGCAGTTCACTCTCTGAATTTGGAAACTAAAACTCGGAGTAATAAAGAAAGTTTTAAAAGGGGACTGGGGAGGAAAAAAAAAACCCAATGTCATGTCTGATAATAACCTGCAGAGCTTTTGAAAGGGATATTTAAAAATATATCTAACTCGGGAACTTTTTACTGATGACTCATTTTTTAAACTAACAGTTTCAGAGGCAGAGTTAGTGAGAGTATTCTCTGTGTGATCACAGATGCTCGGTCTTTGGTTCAAGGGTAACACTGCCGAAAACTGCTGATCACAACCAGAGTCAGAGACTGAAAGCATTTCAAATGAAACATCAGCCTCAGCAAACTGAACGAGTCTGTTTTTACATTTAACATACAACACTGGAGGCCAAAGCTGTATCAACTCAGTATGAGATATATATTTTTTTTCCTTCAAATTTGAGGAAATAAAAACTAAAAATACCCCCCCCCCATAAATAAAAAAAAGATAGATAAATAAATAAAAACTGATAATACTGATTAATAAATCAATGCATCTACATATTTAGAGATAGGGCACACAAATCAACATTACTAAATAAATGAAATGAAATTAAATGAAAGGAAAAATAAAATAAAATAAAATAAAATAAATTAAAAAAATAAAATTAAAAATAAAATAAAATAAATAAAAAATAAAATAAAATAAATGAAAAAAAAAATAAATAAAATACAATAAAATAAAATAAAATAAAATAAATAAAATAAAAAATAAAATAAAATAAATGAAAAAAAATAAAATACAATAAAATGAAAAATAAAATAAAATAAAATAAAATGAAAAATAAAATAAAATAAATAAAAAAACAAAATAAAATAAATAAAATAAAATAAAAAAATAAAAAAGAAATGAAATATGAAACTAATAAAAAAAAAATCCTGGTGTTATTCATTTGCAGCATTCATACTAAGTAATGAAAGATTGCTTTTATGCATCACATTGTTTTTAAGAACTGTGACGACTATCTTTGTATATGGTGTTGATCTGCAGTTGCACCTCCAGCCAGAGTTGGTTGAGTTACCAACCAAAAAAAAGACTCAGTTTCCCATGAGCACCATCACTCACCACATGTTAAGACATGACTCCTGACAAGACGTGCGTTTGTTTTGAAAGCAAATGAATGGAGAGCCGATATTCTTATTAACACTACTTTTCTTTGTTTTGCAGGATGCACAGCGAGGAGGTAAGGCGTTCACCTGTAGTTACCTGATGCTGCTGTTCGGAGCGTGACAAATAAACATTGTAAACTCAGTTTTTAGCGTGGTGTGTTTTTACTCACAGCCCGGTGCTCTGAGACGTGTCTGTAACGTGTAACATTAGTGACTTCTGGTTATGTCCTATAAGTGCTCATCTACCAGCTCCAACCTCACCAAGCAGAGCTAACGTAACCTCTTTAAACAGATCACTGCAGTATCACTGCTGCATGTGGGTTGGAATGAACTTCATCACAGACATCTTAACCCGTGTTTTAACCTTTAGCATGTGCTCTTCACTCTCCTGTTTAGCTTTCTTCCTCTCTTCTGTCCTTTTTCTTTTTGACAGTCCGGCTCCCGTCTCCACCGTCACTACAAAATAAATCCAAGAAATCGTTCAGGAAAAAGGTCAGATCTTTGCTTCTCATTTGGTAAACTTTCTTCTCACTTCTAGACTTTGCCAGTCCTCGTAGTGTCATGATTGGGCGTTTCCATCCGTGTGTCACAAACAGATCAAGATTTATAAACAGAGAAGGAGCCTGTGCAGGGGCTGCATGCGTGACTTTTTAGGAGATATTGTCTGTAAAATTGGGTTATACCATTCTGGGACGAAATCATAAATTTCTGGGGTGACCTTCAGTCCGAGATATGTGGAGGCGCAGAGTGAGTTATGAAATGCACTTCCTTGCTTGTCTCTTCCAGTCTTTTTAGGATATAGTATGTAGGGATTTGTTTTCTTCACTCTTAGTAGCTGGAAAGAGCTCCTTCAAAAAGGACAATATTATCAGCAAAAGGCAAATGTGTTTGGAATTTTCATAGCAGAATTTTTTCAGAGTGCCCCATTAAATGCAACAAGACAATGCTGAGCCACTTTGAAAACCGTGTGGGGTTGCCAGAGCACTCACAAGCTTTGAAAGAAGAAAAAAGAAAAAAACCCTCTTTCATTTGGCCTGCCTGAAGATTCAAATGTGCTCTTACTCCATCCTCCTCCTAATACTTCTCCTGCCGAGTTCGTATTTTCAGCTGGCTGCTGATCTCCAGCAGAGATGACACCCATGCTGAGCAGAAAATCAAATCTGTGCAGTAGTGCCATGTCAGAAAGGAACAGACTGAATCCTTAATATGTTTCCACAGGAGACATAAGAAGACAAAACGTGTGCCAGAAACCGTAGAAAGGATAGCTGTAAACCATTTCATTAGTTAGAACGGCAGAAAGGGATCAACTATTTGGAAAACTGGCGATCGATGCCCTCTGTCCTCCTGGAGGGACTTAAAGAAAGAAAGAAGATGCAACTAATACAACAGCTAAAGTCGATTATTCAGAAAAAAAAGTATGAACAGTTTTCTCGTGTTTACTACTTTGACATTTACAGTTGATATGCCTCTTCCTCCTGGCCTCATGTTACTTGCTGGACCTTTTTGTGCATTACACCCACTCCTGAAGCCTCTCTTGACACTGTGCCCACACCACTACACAGTGAGCGTGACCCCTATTCATAAAAACAGCAGACGCTTTCTATATCCGTCCCACAGCGTATGCTTTCATGTGTTTCCTTCTCTGTATCTTGATCTGTTGGGGGCAGAGATACTGACCTGTAGAAGCAAATGCATTATCCACATGGAGCATTTCTATTTAAAAGTGAGGGACCCGCGGAGACCGATCTATTGCGACCTTGGGTTTTTAAATAGCAGCCTACCATTCATTAAGACTTGCAATTTCTTTTAGAGGCATGGAAAAAAAAAAACACTAAAGGCAAAATTTAGTATAGACATTCATTCTCCAAATAGTGGAGGAATCTATTGCTCCATCAAACAGCTTAATCAAGCAGATAAATAGAAACCATGCCAAGGTGAAAGCAAAGAGAAAGCTGTTAAACCTGCGGGACTGTGACAGAGAGATGTACTCTACCTTCTCCATCCTGGCAGAAAGCTTTCAGAATTTAAAATAACTCAAACTGTTATAAATAAAGATGTCCACATCTCAACTCGCTCTTTATTTCCTCTTTTTGTCTTAACCTCTTTCTGTCCATTTGGAAATGACACAGTTACACAGGTGAGTATATGATGGTGACAGTATGGTGAGTTAAAGCAAGTGTTAGGGATGGGAAAAGGGATGTCAGGCTAAATACTATACAATAATCATTGGCATCTATAAGACAATTAGTTGGACCCTCTTTGTTTCTCTTTTCTCAACATGTTTTATAACTGGCAGGAAACAAGCCTGGCCACAGGCCCAACCTGAACCCTAACCCGAACCCAACTGGGGCTGCCACATACAATTATTTTGATAACCGACTAGTCATCGATTATTTTTTGTGATTAGTCGACTATTTGGATCATACATAAATTGCATCTTATTGCACCAGCATACAGCTAACATCATTAGCTTCCAGCTTCAAGTGTTTAAGGTATGTGCTAACTAAAAACGAAGACAGTTAATATCATAGTTCATTCAGCTTTTAATGAACTTTGCAGCTTGTAGCAGCATTTCTGACATTTTTTTTAATGCACCAATTTTCTATTCAAACATGACATCGCTATTAAGTAGGTAGCTCCCTGTTGACGTTAATGTTAGCAGCCAACTAGCCAATTAGCTTACTGAGATTGTCATTCTTCGTCAGAAAATAAATCAGCCACGGAGTGCTGTCTTTTCAGATGCTCGTGCGTCGCCGTCGTGCTGTCATGGAAGGACATTTCTGCTTTGCAGATTTTGCATCGCACACTTTTCTCCTTTATTTTGGAAAAATGCTCCCAAACTTTCCAGCTCTGTTGCCGGCTAGCCATGATACTGTTGGGCATAACTTTTCCGGTGACATCACGGGTTACCCCGGTTACCACTTCTGCGCGTATGCGTCAAGGACAGAACGGCAGACGAGACAGGTGAAAGTACAGCGGCAGTTTAGAGGGAAAAATAAAGTTTAAAAAAATATTAAAACGACGACGTCGATTATTAAATAAGTCGCCGACGTCATCGTGACTAGTCGACTAATCTTGGCAGCCCTAAACCCAACCATCAGGTCTTAAGGGATTTTAAAACTGTGGGAGAACAAACACAAAAAGATAATTCCTAGGGATGGAGTGAAATGAAAATCTTTGGCCAAAACCGAAAAAAAATGTAATTCCAATCATTAGTACCATAGCATAAATTAATATAAATGCTTCAAACAATAACATGAACATAGAAGAATAACATGATACTGCAGGGATGATATCTTAAAATAAGATTAAATTTATTTAAAATAAATAGATAAATAAATAAATGAAACAGGGGAGGAGGGTTTCTGTGGGCACTTGATGGCAGAGTACCTGTGACCCAACTAACTTGAAGCATTTCTTCGCACTCAATAAGGTTTCTCCTTGTTGTTTAAATTCTTGCTTGTGTTGTACGTCCCTTTGGAAAAAAAAACGTCTGCTAAATGAAATTGTAGAATCGTAGATAACACCGTCTTCACCGAGATGCCCTCGGAGGGCTTTAAAAAGGAAGAATTTTTTTTCTGCATCTTTTGTGATGGTTGTGACATTTTTCTGGACTCTCTGTCCGCTACACGTAGTGGGCTCGTCTCTGTGTGCGCTCGTCTCTGTGTGAGCCACGTGCTTTCAGGGCGGAACTCTGCTGTGTGTGATACAGAGAGCAGAGGAGCGCTGAGAACCCTTAACCATCCCATCATTTAAATAAGATAAATAACATGAGGCTGTTTTTCCTGTTAAATAAAAGAAAAAAGGTATACAACTGATTTGATTTATTTATTCATCTAAAACAAACAAACAAACATAAAAAGTGAAAAAAAAAAGCGAATACTTGCTCCATGAAAAGAAGAAAACATGTAAAACAAGGAAAGAATAGAAATGAAAAAAAAAATGAAAGGAGCACCTACGGTGTTCGAGAAGGGACAAGTGGAAGCACAATGCTTATCTAATCCTGCCCCTAACTACTATATTATTTCTTTATAATAATAATAAATAATTTTAGATCTGATCTAAAATGTAAAAAAATAAATAAAAATAAAATGAAGAATTCAGATGACTTTTAACAAAATGTGGGATCATACCGGTGACCTGTTGTCCTTTGAGGACTCTCTGTGTTGAATCAATTCAATGTATTTCACAGACACTCTCCCTCAGTCTGAAGTATGACCCTCTTCGTGTGTGTGATTAAATCTCCTCTCCTTTTGTGTGAGACACAACACAACAGGATCTTCAGCTTGAGTTCAGCAAAGATTCATGAATATATGAATCACTGTTGAGCGGAGCGGATTATTGTAAACAGTTCGAGCGGCTCATTTGTATGTGGCTCACAATAAGCTTTAAATCTGCTGAGTCGAGTGGAAAGACACGAGCTGTACGTCGATGATCCGGAGGACGGATTCTCTGAAAGGATGGAGTGAGGGATGTATGTCATGATACACGTATGTGATTCAGTGACCTCTCTCTCGCTCACCTGTACGGACACTGATCCATTCTCGCTCCAAGTCCAGAACATCTTTATTTCGCTCTCCTCAGTCAGTGACAGCAGACCTGATGAGATCAGAGGCAGGCTGAAGAGCACGTCTGTGTCTCTGCTCTTAATCTAAAGTGCACAGTGTCTTCCTACAGCCCAGTGGAGTGGATCATTGTAACTGAGCAGCTTCAGGCTCCAGAAAGCCCCTGACACGTCTTACATCAGATTTGTAAGAATCCTGGGCTCTACAAACAATACTGTACAAGACTTTTAATTAAGAGGAGAAGCTGGAAGAGGGGATTTTGAATTATCAGGGGAAGGATGTGGGCACCAGAGAAACGAGGTGTTTATAAGGTACTTTGAAACGGCGCTGTTCCTCCGTGACTCTGGAAGGTTTTTACCTTTGAATACTGCCTGATATAACTTTAAGCAAAAATATCACAATGTCACAGTGTCTCAGTACTGTGGTTACAGCTCTATAATGTTTTTCTATATTATGAAAAGTCTATTTCTTTTGATAGACAACATAAAATATTTAAAGCAGGGATTCCCAAACTTTTGGCCCATGACCCCCAAAATAGTAGCCAGAAACCTGCAGCCCCCTGATCCTCTTTCTGCATGTAAACACAGACAAGACGAAGTGGAACTCTGATTTGTGTGAGGTCTCATGTATCCGTCGAAGTGTGATCAAGGTACAGCTTCTTATGGCAAATCCTTTTAACATTTAGAAGCCGAGTTCGACTGTCCAAAATGTGAATCACAGATATTTGCGAATGAATTTTGGATATACATAATTAAAATTCAAGATATCTGTAATTCAGTTTCACTGAGGCAGAATTCAAATTACAGATATCTTTAATTTGGCTCAATTTAATATGTATAAAAAGTATTTTCAGATGTCTTAAATTACATTTTCACAAGGCAAAATTAAATTGTAGAAACCACTTCTTGTTTGATTATGGCGGGGAGGGGAAGTGAAATATTTTTGGATATCCAAAACAGAGAGCAACGTCACCAATGAGGTTTGGTTTGAGATGTCTTAAATTCAAATTTTACATAGTCGGAATTTGAATTTCAGATGGTCAGACTCAGCTTTTAAATGTTAAAACAGCCTTAGCTTCTAATTATTAATCATCTTCTATCAAAAGAAAGAAAGAAAGAAAGAAAGAAAGAAAAAGAAAGAAGGAAAGAAAGAATAAAGAAAGAAAGAAAGAAAGAAAGAAAGAAAAAGAAAGAAAAAAGAAAGAAAGAAAAAGAAAGAAAAAAGAAAAAGAATAAAGAAAGAAACTTGAAAGAAAGAAAGAAAGAAAGAAAGAAAAAAGAAAAAGAATAAAGAAAGAAACTTGAAAGAAAGAAAGAAAGAAAGAAAGAAAGAAAGACCCCCCACCACCACCCTCACTTTGACTGTTCATATGACAACGCTTCACAGAATTTCACTCGAAAACACAAAACACGCAGAGAAAAAAAAAATCTGCATTCACACGGAAACGCTGAGGGACTGAAAACGCTGTAGTATGCATAACAGGCCTGTAGGAGGTGATATAACAATAGAGTCTTTTGGTAGGTAGGCTGATCATCTGGTGTTTATTATTAAATATGTCTTATCTGAGAGCAGAAGTGGAGCAACAGATTCACATTTTGTTGAAAGGCAGTCAGCAGATTCAGCAGCACAAACACAACCCGGTAAGTCCGCCTTTTAGCCGTTGTTGTGGTCCGGTTCGCAAAAGTTCCCAAAACAAAAGTGGAATGTTCCCGTGCAAAAACAGGGCGTGATGTCCCCATTTTCACTGAAAACTCTGGCTTGCCGTTTGTACTTATATTTAGGCTGCAGCGTTTCAGAAAAATTTCACTCTGGAGAGTGTTTAAAAAAGCAGCGTTTTAGGTCGGCTAAAACGGCGTTTCCGTTTCAACGAGAGGCTGAAACGCAACAAAACTTTTGTGTTTCATCCTGATATCGTCGTATAAATGGGGCTTAAAACCTTAGCCGGACTGCTGCGTACAAGTAAACTTACCTGATGCAATCAGTTGGAGAGAGCTGACTCAGGGTTTGAACCAAGCGGCAACCTCCAGTCTGAAAATATGAGACAATGTGGAGGTGCTAAAGTCTGCTGTTCCTCGAGTGTCCGCTTGAGGCTCCGGAAGTACCGGAAGTCACAAACACACCAAGCCAAAAAAAAAGCCGTTTTCACGGCCAAAATCAGCACATTTACAGCCTGGTACAAAGAATGTCTCCCGTCCGAATCACAAATTTCACTAACGGCACGCACTGTACGGGGAGTGATTTTTTCTCTATTTCGGCAGATTTGACAATATTAAGCTCGCCAGTCCGTCCAATCAGAGGCACAGCTCAGCTCATGTGACTGCCTGGTGCCCTATGGCTGTTACTGTGGAGACTCACAGCCCGCCTCATTTCCAATATGGCCGCCCCGGACATTTTGCTTCAAATATCAGTCTCAGAACATCAGTAATGGATGGATATCAGAGGAACAGTTTGATGAAAATGTAGGAAGGATTAACACTGGGACTTTTTCAAATTGTAGAACACGTTCAAACTCCAAGAAGTACCAAAAATACAATTTATCATATAAACACATCACACCTTGATGACTGTGTATGATGAGGATGTCATCTTAAATATTAATCATTAACCTCAGATATGAGCGCTGATCAGGAGTCAAAAGACAGAAACAGACGAACGTCCGTAAGAACAAAACGTTCGACACAAGAATCAGCGCACAGATGTTACAAGTTTTTACACCCCAGTTTCTCCACAAGGAGCACAGATACTTCATGTGGTGATGTAACAGTCTTGAGGATGGTGGGAAAAGAGCTCTGCTCACATCCCAGAATAAAACGGTAGCAGAAAGCCGAGCGGCTCACACTCAGCAGCCGTCTTCAGAGACAGAGATAACCCTGCAGAGAGGTGGGATGACCCCCCGCTGAAGCTTCGCAGCTTCACCCTCCTTTAGTCTGATGGGATTATCTATTCAGCTGCTTTGAATGAGAATCATTTTAGCTGACTGAAGCTGGAGAGATATTTTGACTAATGCAACAAAAATGAAGAGTATCAGGATCCTCTGACAGCGAGGACGTGACGTTAACAGAATGGTTTAACAACTTAACACAAGACGTCTGTGGTGTTGAGATTCTGTAACCGTTTGATTGGGTATCAATCATGCTGTCTGTGTTTTAGCTCTCCATGCCAGTTAGAATTACACCTCACAGTCGAACATCTGTACAAATCAACGAGTGAAGCTGCCTCAAAAAAAGTGCTCTTTCAAAATAAATTACAACTGGCACAAGAGTTTTTAATATTCACATGGAGTAAAAGCTTCAAAGTGCACACATGCTTCACGAATCTCTGGTTTGTGGAATTACACAGCTGTCATCTTGGAAATAACACCTTGGCTTCGGTGCATTTTAAACCAGCATAATGTCTTTTGAATTCAGAGTGTCAGCCGAGGAGCTTGACGGCTGTGTGTTAGCCAAGTATTTCTGAGGCGCTTTACTTAAAAAAATAAATAAAAAGTGATTTTCTTAATCTTTTTATGATTGATAATCTCATTTAAAACCACAAGCAGGCACTTCAAATATGAAACACGAGAAGAGACGGATTTACTGTTTCCGACGAGCAGTGAGTGTGGAATTTGAAAGTTAACTGCGATGGATTTTGACTTGTATTTCTTCCAGAAATTGTTTTTTGATCCTCTTCAGTTTTGGTGGTATTTCTGAGCTCCCAGCCCATTAAAGTGGAACTCTGAATTGTGTGAGGTCTCATGTATCTGACGAAGTGTGATCAAGGTACAGCTTCTTATGGCAAATCCTTTTAACATTTAGAAGCCGAGTTCGACTATCCGAAATGTGAATCACAGATATTTGCAAATTAATTTTGGATATACATAATTCAAATTAAATATATCTGTAATTCAGTTTCACTGAGGCAGAATTCAAATCACAGATATCTTTAATTTGGCTCAATTTAATATATATAAAAAAAGTATTTTCGGATGTCTTAAATCACATTTTCACAAGGCAAAATTAAATTGTAGAACCCATTTCTAGTTTGATTATGGCGGGGAGGGGAAGTGAAATATTTTTGGATATCCAAAACAGAGAGCAACGTCACCGATGAGGTTTGAGATGTCTTAAATTCAAATTTTACATTGTCGAAATTTGAATTTCAGATGGTCAGACTCAGCTTTTAAATGTTAAAACAGCCTTAGCTTCTAATTATTAATCATCTTCTATCAAAAGAAGGGAAGGAGGAAAGAAAGAAAAAAGAAAGAAAAAAAAGAAAGAAAGGAAAAAGAAAGAATAAAGAAAGAAAGAAAGAAAGAAAGGAAAAAGAAAGAAAAAAGAAAGAAAGAAAGAAAGAAAGAAAGAAAGAAAGAAAGGAAAAAGAAAGAAAGAAAGAAAAAAGAAACAAAAAAAAGAAAGAAAAAAGGAAAGAACGAAAGAAAAAACGAAAAAGAAAGAAAGAAAGAAAAAAGAAAGAAAAAGAAAGAAAAAAGGAAAGAAAGAAAGAAAAAAGAAAAGAAGAAAAAAGGAAAGAACGAAAAAAAGAAAGAAAAAGAAAGAAAGAAAGAAAAAAGAAAGAAAAAGAAAGAAAAAAGGAAAGAAAGAAAGAAAGAAAGAAAGAAAGAATAAAGAAAGAAAGAAAAAAGAAAGAAAAAGAAAAAAAGAAAGAAAAAGAAAGAAAAAAGGAAAGAAAGAAAGAAAGAAATAAGAAATAAGAAAGAAAGAAAAAGAAAGAAAAAAGAAAGAAAGAAAGAAAGAAAGAAAGAAAGAAAGAAAGAAAGACCATAGCTTCCATTTAGTATCTGTTCTTTCCACACGCTGCCCTTTGAGTGACTGTAAAGTCTGGACTCCTGTGATTATAACTGAATGAACTTTCCAGCAGTTGAAATTATTGTTCTGATTATTTTATTACAACTGTCAGATGATTAATTATGTGAAGAGTTTCTTCTTTATAAGACAAAACGTCACTTTATTTATTTATAAAGGACGTGCCTTAAGTGGCAGATAGAGTTAATGTTTGTAATTCATTAATGTTAATGAAGACATATTACTGTAGTGATGAACCCTGTGGTATATTCTGTCTTACTTTGATGTTTGTTTGATTAGCCTTATCACATGCTGTGTGTATGGAGTGGGCGGGGTTTATCAACAGCACAGTTAATCCTGAGTTTCATTTTCACTCTATGGTTGTCAGGACTGGTATGCCTTGTCGGTGAGTGACTTGTAAACTTCTGTAAGTTAATTCTGGATTTTATTTTGTGTTTATGTTGCAGGTTTATTACCTGACCGACAAACAAAGAGAGTCGAAGGAAAAGGAGACTTGAGTTGTATCCGCCTCACTTGTTATGAAAACACTTCCAGAGGGAGTTAATGAAGCTATAGAAGGAAGCTATAGAATGATGGCACCTTAAATCAACTTGAAAGTCCAGTCAGAAGAAGGAGCTGCCTGTTCACAGGCTGTAAAACGATCGAGGATGCATGATAACTGAATTATTTTGGCAGTGGATGATTTGGATCAGAACACGTTTGGAAAAGAGGTGACAGACAGAGGAAAAAAAGTCAGGAGAATAACCAAAAATCTGCTGCAGCTAGAAAGGCAAAACTGAAAATGAGGAGCTGAATCTCAAAGTGAGGCATGTTGACACTCACTGCTTCACAGAACATCTCGAGCACAGCGCTCAGATCAGCTGACTCTCCCCCATCAGTCAGGCGGATCACAGCCCGAGATGATCAACGGCGGGTCAAAGCAGTGGTCACAGCAGACCCAACAGCTCGCTTTTCAACACACGCACAGAACAACTTGTTCTGGAAAGCAGAACACCATGTCAATGAAGGCTTGGAGAGAAGCTCTGAGCATGAATAACACAAATTATGGTAAAATCTACTTAATATGCATCTCAAATGCTCATTTTTTTTTACACTTATAATGTTCGACTTGTAATCTTAAAGTAGTGAAGCCAAGGAATAAATAGCCAAGTTTAACTAATCAGGGTCATGACCTTAAGAGAATTACTACCACATTAAGAAACCAAACTGTACAGAAAACTTTACTATGCATGCACTTTGTCTTCAGATATCCTAAGGCTCGATCATATTTATCTGAATGCATTAAAATTATTTACAAAATGCCTAAAATTCCTCCTCAAACTGCAAACAAACGGTACGTTCCACAGCACTGCAATGTGAGTCCAAAAACGAACCATATTTCTGAAGGCCAAAGCGTGTGGAGCTCTTACATTATGATTCATAAACTGAATGTCCCTGCTGCCATTCATCACCCGTCCTTTAATGCAGAAGAAAGCCCTTTGTGTCGTCATGTCGGTCAGACACAAGTGAAGAAATCTTCATCACACAAAGTCAGTTCAGCTACGTTCAACAACAGTTATTCAAACTGCGTGTTCGACATCATTCCAAAAGCTTTCTTAGAAATAGCCTTTAACCCAGCATGTATGTGTGCATGTATGTAGAGCAGCACGGATTCAATCAGATCCTGCTTATTGCATCAGAAACTAATCAAGCAGCATCAGACGACAAAAACAATGAAGCAGAAATTGAATCAAAGAACCATCAGGATGGAAGTGTTGTAAGGAGAGCAACGAATAAACAGCAAGCAGCTTTGACAAACTCGTGTGTGTGTGTGTGTTTGTGTCGTAAAATCTTGCTTTCAACGTGAAATCCTGTGATATCCATCCTTCCTCTGAAGGACAAAGGCATAACACACACATACACACAGTCACATAATGACTTACGCACAGTTGGCTCAGGTTCAAGACTTCCCTCTTACCTGGAGAACAGAAAGAGGAGAACAAATCATTTAAAACAGGCAAAATACAACAAACTTTAAACATCTAAACAAAAGCAAATGCAACTTTTACGGGACGGAGGAAATAAGCCTCATCTCAGCCATCACGTCAAAGAGACCCGGTACTTTTTAAACTGAGCGTAGGGTTAGTTTAGACAGGCCACAAAGTCGAGCTCAAGCTTACGTTAGCCTGTATCAGCTTAAAGTCAACAAACTACTTTTAACTGCACCTTCTTCCTATGCTGTGTCTGATTTTACCCGTGTAGTATGTCCTGTCATCAGTGCCTGCTCTGTTTTGTACCCTGGTGGTCTTTGCTGCTGCTGTTCCTCCCTTCCTCCCTGGGGAGCTCTCATAAACAACCTTTCTGCCAAATCAAACCTGTTACATGCAAATAATACCGTATTGACCCGAATATAAGAGTTTTACTTTCTGTTAAAAATAATGATAAAAAGTGGGGTCGTCATTTACTCATGCTGATAGTTGACCAACAGCAGAGGGCGCCAGCTATTTGTAAAGCCAGCGACCTCACTGTGGCTGCGGCGATCTGTCAATCACAGCAGAGGAGCAGTGACAGAAGAGGAAAAATGGAGCAGCGCCGTGATCATCCAGAGAAAAGTGGATCAAAAGTTGGCCAAGTTAACAGACAAACTGAGGAGAAGTTTTGATGTTAATTTTAAGATAATGATGATCAATGCAGCAGAGATGTCAAACAACTGTCAGGCTGACAAAAAAAAAAGTTTATTTCAACAAAGTTTATTTTGGTTTTCAGAGTCTTTTTTCTGAGGATTAGTCTTCATTGTTAGATACATAAATTCACTGAAAACCACTGTAAAATTTTTAGAGAAAGAAAGAAAGAAAGAAAGAAAGAAAGAAAGAAAGAAAGAAAGAAAGAAGGAAAGAAAGAAAGAAAGAACGAAAGAAGGAAAGAAAGAAGTAAGTAAGTAAGTAAGTAAACTTTATTTAATATAGCACCTTTCATAGCACAGAGTCACAAGGTGCTTCACATGAAATATTAAAATGACATCATAAAGCAAGAAACAATAAAACAGAGTAAAAGACAATACAAGTAAAAACAATAGCATTATTAAAACATCAGTCAGTAAGAAGAGAGTTAAAAGCCTCTTTAAACAAATGAGTTTTTAGGAGCTTTTTGAAAGTGGAGGTGGAGACAGCAGAACGAATATTACCGGGCAGATTATTCCAGAGTTTTGCTGCCACCACCTCAAAGGCTCGATCACCTTTAGTCTTTAGGCGGGCTCGGGGAACAACCAGCAAGCCCTGTTCAGAAGACCTAAGTGGCCTGCTGGTAAGGTAGGGGTGGAGCAGGTCAGAAATGTAATCAGGAGCCTGCCCATGCAAAGCTTTGTATACATAAACAAGAACCTTAAAATCAATTCTGAATTTTACTGGGAGCCAGTGCAAGGAACATAAGATTGGGGTGATGTGAGCAGCCCGACTGGATTTGGTCAGTATCCTTGCTGCAGCGTTCTGAACTAACTGAAGACGATGGAGGGATGACTTACTAAGGCAGGTGAAAAGTGAATTACAATAGTCCAGGCGGGATGAAACAAAAGCATGAATGATCATTTCAAGTTCTGAGTGTGACACGATGGACCTGAGTTTGGCGATATTGCGTAGGTGGAAGAAGCAAGATCGTGACAACTGTTTAATGTGGTGATCAAAGGACATGGACTGGTCAAATATTACTCCCAGATTTCTGAGTTTGGACTGGACAGCGGAGGAGATGGAACCAATGCACTGAATAACCTTAGAAGCTGCAGTGTCAGAGCCAATGATGAGGACCTCTGTTTTGTTGGCGTTAAGCTGCAGGAAGTTATGAGCCATCCAGCCATTAATGGCTGTCAAGCAATTCAACAGTACAACCACGTTTTCTGTATCAACAGGCTTAAAGGATATATACAACTGTATGTCATCAGCATAGCAATGATACGAAACCCCCTTAAATTTGCTGATAATATGACCCAAGGGCAACAGATACAAGGCAAATAACAGAGGACCTAAAACAGAACCTTGGGGGACACCACATGAAAGAGCAGCAGGTTCAGATGAGTATGGACCCAGTGATACAGAAAAAAGAAAGAAAAAGAAAGAAAGAAAGAAAGAAAGAAAGAAAGAAAGAAAGAAAGAAAGAAAGAAAGAAAGAAGAATAATTTTTTTGTTCATTGTCCAAAAGAAGACTCTTAGTTGATCTACTGACCTGATTTTAAGTTACAATAACTTGGCTCTAAACTAGAGTGAACAGGACCAAACTGTCAGAGTTGTTTTTAATCAATGCGATGCTTCAAATGAAATGTATCATCCTGTAACTCTGTGCGCAGTGTTTGTCCTCTTTAATAAGTACGGTCCATGCTGCTGCTTGACGTCATTGATGTCCTTTACCGACAAAACTGTAAGAGTACATAAAAAAATACCTGAATTGTACCGCTCATTTTTAATGAATAGATCCTAAAACAGGAACATTTATGTTGAAAGCAACATTTTTTTCATTTATTGATTGGAACCAAACCACATTCAGATGAGGTCAAGAGATCAAGTCTTATTTCTCTCTGCAACAGAATCTCAGCTGAATAGAACAGACAGCTGCAGGTTCATTCAGTACATTCAGTCCATGGCAGAGCCCACACACACACACACACACACACACACACACACACGCACACACACGCACACACACACTCCATTCTAAAACCACTGATATAGTTGCAGTTGGAGCAGATGATTTATGAGTTTCTATAAATGTGTTTGTATTTATGGACAAAAAGGTGATTTGTAGTTAAATTTCCATCAGCAGTGAACCTTCTTTGATTGGTCTGGTGTGTTTTTTGGAAGTTTGGTTGATAATTACCTGGGCTCAGTTTTCAACAGAGGAATACGACTTCATTCATCCAACGCAGTGATCTGAATTATGTCAATTAATTATCCAGGTACAGCACCTTAGTCCAGTGGTTCCCAACCTTTTTTTCCCCTGGAGCCCCCCCTTTTGTAAGGCAAGGCAGCAACCCCCCCACCTGCCCCACCCACACACAAAAATGCACCACCAAAAAAATAAATTAACTGCAAATCTTGAATTTCAAAAATGTTTGTTTTCTCTTTTGTTTCTTTTTGGTTTACCACATATATGAATATATCTTTCTTCTGTCCTTTGTATGAAAAATGCACCAAAAATAAAAAACTGCAGGAACATTTAAATATTTCTTATACTGTAATAAGATCAATACATTTTAATGTTGATTTTATTGTCTATATAATTCCAGATAAAAGCAGAAGTAATTTAAGGTTTCCTCTCTCACGGATCAGGTCTATAAGCGTCCTGGTTACTAAATAAGGATAATATATTTTTAAATATGGAAAAGAAGATATATTCAACATGGCTTGACACCGACTTTTGATGACCACATTAATTGTGTCATGAGTCTTTTTGTTTTTTTATTTAACATGTGCAAATATAATTTTGACAACCTGATAGCCTCAGATTAGCCTGAGTCGACACTTACTGCTAACGATGTATATTTGAACACAACTGCTGCCGCATGACCCCAGGTTTGGTTCAGTGCGTTAGCTTCGCACATCCTCATAAATTAAAGTGTTGTGGACGTAAGGTGCAGGCGGTACGTTATGCTACTGCTGGTCATTGCCTCTGCAGAGCAAAATTAAAATATGCCATTCAAAGTAACAAAGACAGATTTCATTGGTCGATATTGAGAATCACAGAACTACCCTGGAAAAAGTCTGGTACTGTCATGTTTTGATCCAGAGGAAAATGGTAAAAAGTTAGCCAGGGTGATGCCAATGGTGTCATCTGTCCATTAATCACAACTCACCTGGCTCAATAATTCATATCTTACCAGGCCAGATTTGGCATAACATTAATCACCATGGCTTCTGACACCTGTTTAATTCACATCACACAAATTCAAAGCTGGTCCGACCTCTCTGGAGTGCAATCTAGAGATATCCTCCAGTAAGATGGGTCTGACATGATCAAGGATATTAACAATTACATCCACAGCAAGTTCGTCTCCAGAAACAAATGCTCCGTAATGGAACTAAACCCAGCTAACGAGATTCCCTTTACTGTTGAGATCACTCCTGACATGGTAACGTGTTTCTCATATGTAAGAGGGAGGCTGTTTTTAAGCACTGATGTTTCATTCATAAGGCAACAAAATAAAGTGGAAGAAGAGCTGTTGCCTTAACAATCCAAAGCACCAGTTGACAGCTGTAAGGAAACATTTCCTGAAGCATGAACAGGACTGAGAGAGTGTAATGGAAATTATTTTCACAGGGGGCATCCAGTAAAGAACATCAGCAGCCTCACTCATGAAAGTATTAGTGCTGTCTAGTGTGTACTGCTTTCAATGATTTACTGCTTAGAGAGTCGTCACTGTGGGAAAATGGACTGGGAGAAATCAATTCACAGTTTGACCCTAACAGGGCAAGAAATGGATTTCTGTGAGGGTGAGCCAGAATCCGTTTTTTTTTTTTTCCCTGCTTTTCTCCGACGCAACAACATCTGACATGTTTCTTTAACCCAATCACAACGAAGAGAGTAGATAGTGCTGTAAAACCCACTGGCTGTTGTGTTTTCAGAAAGACTAACACTCGAGCAGCTCTTGCTGGGAATGAGAAACAGGAAGTGGGAAACAGTCAATGTAAATGTGACTGTTTAATGACAGCTGCCACAACAGGACGCTTGTCTAGAAGTGTGTCAAAAACTGTATTGATTTCATACTCTGATGTTTTTTAACCCACAAGGAAAAGCATTCTGATATACTGAGGAGAATTCTAACCTGAGCGGGGCTATATGTCCTTTCATTATGAGACCATAACCCAGATATTCAAAACAATGCCAAGATTAATCATATTGTACTCAAACAGGTCAGTTGTGCTAATGCTGTTAGCAAGGGACACATTAAAGATAAAGAGTTGGTCAGAGCTTTGGAGCTGTGAGGCTGAACAGGCTACATAAAGCTGTGTTTGATATTAATTCATTATGCTAATTTAGCTGCTGTATTCCCATAACAGGAGCCCGAGTGAGAGTGTTTGATATCAAGACTGTGTGCGCACTGCATGCATATGAGTCTGCTCATGTGGGAAATCTCTATTAATATCAGATTTGCTATGCCATTCAAACTAGGATGGGAATTTCATGGATAAAAAATGTGCATATTTGTAAAGATTAAACAAATAATTTGCTTGAAGTTCAGTGTTTTTAAGTCAGATTAGTGTTTCATCTACTGTTTGATGAGTTTTACACACGCTGGTGGAAGGACAGATAAAAATATATGGAAGAGATAAATCTCAAGATATTCTAGTTCTGTTCTAAGAAGCTGTTTTCTCAACCTAAGAAGAAGAACATAACAAAGAGTAACACCATCACTAATGTCAGATATATTTTACCCTGTATAATATGATCGATACAAAATACTCATCAAAATATACTGAGGAGGGCTGGGTACCAAACTTTGGTTCCCTTATGGCACCGACCGAAATGTATCAAATTACACCCCATCTTTCAGTGCCAAGTTTTGGTACCCAAAGGGTTAATCACATGATCATGATCTGATAATGCCGCCAGTTACACATGGTTTCAGTATGCAGGACTCTGTTTCTATATTTAGTGACTTTCAGACCCCTCCGGCGACTTTTTTGTCCCTAAAAAACCAACAGATCTAGAGACTTTTCTGGACTTTGAGACGGAGTGAAAACAAGTTTTGATCTTCAACCTCTGCTTCTCAATAAGCAGCGGGCGCTGAGCCCCTCCCCTCTCCAAAACACAGACTCCTCCCCTCATAGCAGTTCTTCCAATCTGCAGCCAGAGCAGACGACTGCGTGCAAATAAATTGCGCTAACGTTCGTCTCTTTTGGGTCTTTTTTGGACAGAAGAAAGTTCATCTATAGCTATAAACACATTTACTGTGTACTCAGTCATTTGTTTGCACCTGTTCAATAACCTTTTTTGTTTTTTTTTTATTTTAAAAAGAAAATATATATATATAAAAAAAAAAACCTGCTCAGAGTAGAAAATTAGATGTAGACGAAAAATAAAACTCAAGATTTGTACCATAACATGTAATGAAAGTTTCTCTTTGTTTGAACTGATACAGAAATTGGTATCAGAAAAAGTATCGTTCAGGAACCGGTATCGAAGTGAAGGTATCAGTACTGGAGTCAAAAATTTTTGATTGACATCCAGCCCTAAAACTGAGGTACCTCAATAAATGGTGAAGTGAAGGACTATTCATTTACTTTTCCATATGCAACGTCTCATAAACGTGAAAAGGTACCATGGGCAGACCCAATGGTCAGGCTCTAAAATGTGTGACAATCAGTGAGTCATTAAGTACGACGGAGGATATGGGCCAAGTTTAAAAAAAGAAGAAGAAGAAGCAAGTAAATTTAAGAGAATAAACTGAATAAAATATTTTAGAAGAGCAGCAGCTGCCCGTTCAAAAATGAGGAACACGGAGCATCTTCTGGAATTTTATTTTAGTTTAGGTTTGAACTTGGCCCTAATTCTCCGTCATAATTAATAAAAAAAATCGTATAATAAATAAAATAATCAAACTGGGATTTTTTTCTTCAGTCCACCCATTCCTTGGTCAGATAATGATAAATCATGATTAAAATATTTAACCTCTTAATCACCTTAGAAAACCTTGGTTTCAGTGCAGTGACTTCTTCAACAGATCAACTCTAAGAACGCTGAATCTTTTTTTTTTTCTAATCTACCTGGATAAGTTTCGTCCACGCAACCTGGAAAAGGAAAAGCAGCAGTGATTGTGGGTAGACAGATGGATGAATGGAGGGATCAGTGATGTGCTGTGAATTCGGTGTGTGTGTGTGTGTGTGTGTGTGTGTGTGTGACCATGTGAGGAGCAGCAGGGGGTTGAATGAGCAGTGAGTGCTCCTAGTCATGTCTTTTCCAGGAAGAAACCTCGAGCTGACGTCCAGTGTAGTTACAGTGGTAACAATCAGTGACAATCAGTGACGACCCGTGTAGGCCTGAAATTCTGGACGTTCAATGAGTCTGAGCTATAGTGTACCCACTAGCCAGAGCTGCTGCTGCTGCAGCTGATGATGATAACCACTGATTGTACACCCTCACGTGTTATATATGCTGCCGGCTCTTCAAACATTAGCCACTGACACCGTTTACCTACAGACTCTGAGCCAGTGGCGTATCCAGGACATTTTTACCGGGGTGGCCAGAATGGGACACAAAGTTAAACTGGGGTGGCATATATATATATATATATATATATATATACATATATATATATATATATATATATATATATATATATATATATATATATAATAGGGCTGTCACTTTTTCAAAAAAATCACATTGAACGGATATAAAATGACCCGTTAAAGACGATAAGGTAAAATGTATAACTGATACTCATACTAATTTTGTTATTAATTGACAAAAAATACAAATCTATCAACTTGATCGGTGTCAAGTGTGACTCTCTTTTCGTTAACAGTATTACCTGCACGGTACACTTCACGCACGAGCACACGCACATGATGGCCGTGACCGCTCCTCTCGACAGTTATTTAAACAATAACGGGGTGTTAGAGGGCTGTGTGGGACCAAAACAACTTAACATGAGCCAAAAAGTCTCTAAAGTTATAATCCTGATCTCTGTCTCACTCTACTGACTCTGATGAGACCGCGCTGCATGTAAAACGTTTTTGATAGACGCTTCATGGTGACGTAGGCGAGCCGTGCGTGCGCCCGAAGTCTGCTTTAAGTTGGAGTAGTGTCCGCAGACAGACCAGCGGAGGAGCGGCGCTTGTTTGAACGTGAGGCAGCGGGTTGTTGTCTGCAGACAGAGGAGTTTCTTTCACATAGGCTTACATCTGAAGGATGCAGCAGATATTTGAATGGATAATTAGAGTTTGAATATGAACTTTTCCCCTCATATTCGAACGAATATTCGAAGCTTGAATAAAAAGTGACAGCCCTTATATATATATAAACTGACCCTAGATCCGTCAGTTAGCTATTACCATTGATTGACAGCGTTTCTCTTGTTTCTTGTGTTGACGAACTTGGCCAACTACCTATCACATCTGGGGTGGCAACAGGGGTGGCCAATGAGATTTCAGGGGTGGCACTGGCCACCCCTGGCCACTCCCTAAAATCGCCACTGCTCTGAGCTCCTCCGTTAGGACATGCCAAGAGAGCGGAAAATGAGTGGTCTGAAACATCCCTGCTACCGCAGCCTTCACACCTGCCCGCGTGCAAAAATTAACAACATTTTAAGAGAAGTGAGCAAAAGAAAAACACGACGCTGAGTGGTGCTTTAATTACAGAGTGCGCTGTACTGAGTGAGCTGTTTGCTTTTGGATGAATTGATTAGTTTTGGAAATCTGTGTTCTTCAGCCTTTCCGGAGAGATCTGCACGTGTTTGTTGGTGAATAACATTTCAGTACACTTTTAGAGGTAATGCAGGCTGAAGTCAGCGGTTAGTGGCCCCGAACAAGGCAAAGCTCTCAGCGTGAGCGTTTGTAAATACAGGGATTACTGCATCCAGAGCTGAACAGTCATGTCTGACAGTGAAAACACACAGCTTGAAATCAGTGAAGCGAAAATGTCTTGTTATTGACAGAATCATATTTCTCCAAAGCTTTCAGCAAAAATATGTGGAAAATAAATCAAAACACAGAACGATATTATATCACTAGTGTTGGAATCAGGGAAAATAACGAATGTGATGTTTTTTTTTTTGTTTTTAAATTTGTTTCATTAATAATGGATAAAATTCAGTCAGGAAAAGAAAGGAAATGAAAACAGTGTCAGAGCATCAAGTGATCCTTATTCTGAAACCAAAACGAGGATTTGGGAAGAAAATAAACCAGAAAAAGGTCTCGATCCAGCAATGTCTCGATTCTAAACATGGAAATAAAGTAACAACGGTGGATGTTCAGACTAAACGTGAGCAGAACTTGTAGAAATCCCTGAATCTGTTTGTCAACGTCCTGAAATGATCCGTTTTAAAAACATCATGAGCTCTCAACAGGGTCATGACAACTGCTGAAATTATGAGGCAGTTAGACGAGCCTCAAACACCAAGGTCTGCTCCTAGATCTGCCCTGGACAGGCCTTCAGATAGCTGGCCAATCAGAGGGGAAGGGGGTTCGCAGAATGAGGACCCTTAAAGAGACAGCAGATAGAGGCTGGTATAAGGGTTTTCTCAAACACCAAGATGAGAAAAATAAGGATTACTGAACTACTACAGAGGTACCAAAGGGAAAGTCTTGAACCTAAAAAAGCACAATACCCCCTCTTTAAATGTGTGGTTTCTTTCTAACTTGAAAAGAGAAATTTAATGACTAAATCCAGCTCGACTAGGCCAGGCAATTATTCCTTCATGTCAAAGTGTAACAAAGGGACTTAAGCACGGAGCAGTGCAGGCACAAGAGAGGTTTGCATTACGCAAATAAGCTTCTGAGGGGCTCATTTCATCAATGGAGACACGTTGATGGGTTCAGAGTATGTATTAGTATTCAGCCGACTGAAACAGACAGAGTGAGACACAAAGAGGGGGAAACCAAAGCAAGGTGAGACAGAAAAACGGCTTAACAACCAGCACCAGCAGCCCCGATCATCAGCCAGACTCTGCAAACCAGTCTGAGGATGGAGGTTTGCTGAAGCTGAAGCCATGCCATGGGAAGAAGCGTACCACGGTGGCTCAGAGAGGACAAAAGAGGGAACACCAAAGCACTGCCTGAGCTCAAGGATAGAAAACAGACCTTAAAACAGAGAGTGAGAGGGCACCCCGAAAAAGACCAGAGACGTGTGCACATTTTGAAACAGTCCATATGTGATCGGTTGGAATTACAAGAGTGTTGAAGCTCAACTTAATTCATATTAGAGCTGCAACTAACCATTAACTTCATGATCGATTAATCTATTGATTATTCTCCTGATTAATGGAGCAGTTATTGGGTCCATAAAATGACAGAAAATGGTGAAAAATGTCAACGATTCTCTGAGCCCAGGCTGACGTCATCAAACGTCTCATTTTATCCACAAACCAAAGAAATTCAGAAGCAAAGAAACACGAAAATATTCACATTTATGGAGCTGAAATCAGAGAATTTCTTTGTCTTAATTACTTGAACTGATTAATCAATCATCAAAACAGTTAACGATTAATTTAGTAATCGATTGATAACTGATTTTTCAATTAACTGTTGCAGCTCTGATTTATAAAAGACCTTTGACAGACAAAAGCATGCAGCCCAGAGTGCATCACAGCAGAAATGAAAACAATGGAAAAAAAAGGACCTAAAATAGTAAATCAATTAAAAAGACAATTAAATCAATACAATAAAATAAAAATACAAAAAATGAAAAGAATTCACTGAAATAAATTTAAACCAGTAAAATCTAAATAAGACAAATTGAAAACTGGAAATCAATAAAACCTTGGACTTAACCGTGTAAAAAAAAAACACAGAGCATGCTGTTTGACCTCAAAAGGCAGAGTGTTCAAGTGTTTCCAGGCATAAAACCAGAAACTTCTCTCTGCTGCTTTTGTGAGACACCAAAGAGACATTTACGCCTGAATCTATGTAAAAACGAGCCAAGAACTGTCAGACAACAGACATCACTTTACGAGACGCTCCCGACTCTGAAGAACCTCTCAGTCCTGTTAGCAAGAGTTCGAATGAATGATCTCTTCATGCATCTCTGGTTGGAGGAATCAAAACGGCAGCAAAAGATCTGAGTTGGAGAATCACGGATGCAGTTCAGAGAACTGGGTCTACTTGTATCGGACCCTGAACCACTAAGTGTGGCCAGTTTACCGAACAAGTTCCTGTAGAGCAGGGGTCACCAACCATCCTGAGACTGAGGGCTACGTAAAGGGAACTGAGTAGCAGGAAGGGCTACCAGTTTGATACAAACTTCCCGAATCACAAAATTGCACAGATCTGTTTTTATTGTAAATAATAATAATACTATGTGAAGAAACACCTCGTATGTTAATTAGTCCCCACAATTATTAAACTCTTTGCTCTGCTGATACGGACCAAAGAACGTGTGTCCGTCATACCCCTTTTCGACCAAGCTGGTTCCAGGGCTGGTTCGGAGCTACAGCCAGACGTAGCACCAGTTCTTTGGTTTTCCACAGACTAAGCACCGGCTGCTGGCTCTCAAAACCGGTGCTTGACAAGCACCAACTCTTTGCTGGGCCGGCAGAAAGAACCACGTTACGTCGGGGGCTACAGGCTTACGTCAGGGGGTGGGGGCGGGATTATTGACCAACCAAAGCAGAGGCAAAACACGGAAGAGAGCCATTTTTAAAAAGACGAGGTTGGGGTAAGAGAGAAACAGAAGAAGAAGATAAGTAAAACAATGGATTTTAAAGCAAAACAGCATGGCCGGCACCCGTTTGTGGAAAAGCAAACGGTTCTTAACCGGTTCGCACTTGAACCAACTGGGAACCGGCTCTAGCACCAGCACCAGCACCAGCCCTGGAACCAGCTTAGACGAAAAGGAGCGTGTCAAAGGGAAACATTTTAATGACATTTGAGTTCTTGTTGTTTTGTTAGTTTACGGTTACTGTCATAATCACACTGCACACACACAGGAAGTCTTTTTAAATCTACAGTGATGTAAGCGTTTTTGATCCAAAAAGTAAAGCAACGAAAAAAATTCTAGAAGGAGCTCCGTTGTGACCAGTGCTACTTTGAACATGCCTCACAGGCACCTTAAATGGTCCTTGTGGGCGCCCAGAGACAGCACACTGATCAATGAGAGGGGCCAAGAGGACGGCATCACAGGGGTCATCATAAGCGTAAAAAAATATATATATTACCACACAGAACAAATGATTTGGCAACGCCTTATTAAAAATGACAGGAGCAAATTTATACTGTACAACTATTTGTAATGGAAGGTCAAACAGACACTCGTTATTTCTTTCTCAGGTAAATGAAGCTAAATGAACAACAACAATTCCATCGGTGTTGTAGTTATCCCAGTGCTGCTCTTGATCCTTTCTCTAGTGATCGTGTTTCAGCTTTTTTTCAGCTTTTATTTGGAGATGACAGGACGGTGGGCAAAACAGGAAACAGGGTGAGAGCGGGGAGTGACGTGCGGGAAAACTGGACCACAAGGCCGTTCAGGCCCCCAGCTTTTAATGAAGCTTAGCGTAAGTTCAATCAGGAAGTAGACTTAATGCTCTCACTCTTATGGTTCCTTCTCTTTCTCTTTCCTGCTTCTCTTTTATCAGCTGATCAAGAGGCGTGTCACTTTTCCATCCGTCCATCCAATCACATCTTCTCAGCATCACTCGTAAACCAATCATCACATTAGCTGTCAAAATTTAAATACCGTCTCTTCTGCTTGTCAGCTGTCTTTCAGGCTCAGGTCACAACCCTCCTCCTCCCCACAGTCCTCTTCAAGTCATCCAGATCCAGCCTATTCAAGACCACCACCCGTGTCTAGACTCCATCGGGGGATATTCAGAATGTTTCATGTCACAGTACCCCCCTATTATTATTTTATGCTTGATGGGGTCAAACCGCCAAATCTGTAATAATAATTTGCTGCGTTAAATCTTTTCTGGAGACGGTTAAAATATGCAACAACACAACAAAGAAGAAGTGCTGCAGAAAGAAACATGGCGTAAAAACTGAATATACAGGCGCTGATGTAAGTGTGCATGATAAGTTATTATAGCATTTGACCTGCTGTTAGTAAAACAGGCTGGTTTCTGTCCCATCATTCCGAGTCCGTTTGTTTTTTTTTTGGTGGTCGAGCCAAGTTTACTGTTGTTCCTGATTGTGCTTGTGCTCGTGTCTGGGCATGTGTACTGTTTTTTTCTTACCTCAGTGGCAGTGCAATCACTCTGTTCACACACACACACACACAAACACACACACACACACCGTGGGGATCAGTTTCTCCCATTTAGAGAGTGGAGTCAGCCGAGCGTTTCAAACCTCAGCTCTGCCAGGCTGAACCCTCTGAGAGTGAACCCTCTCCGAAGAGTTTCAGCTGTTCTGTGCCTAAAACTCATCAGGATCTTGTGGTCCAGCCTGGGCTCATTTCGTTCATTTGGGATTTGAAAGTCTGCTTCAGACGGCCACTGACTGATGTGTCAACGGAGTAAATGGCACAGCATTGAAATCATCCATTCATGTCTATTTGAACTCATTACACCACACAGTTCATTCACAGTAAGTGAAACAAAGTGCACTCAGACTTCTTTAAACACATCACTTCATTAGTCGTGTATATCGTCTTTCCTGAGCGTCCCTCAGCTCTCAGCAGTGAGCTTTCATTTCTGTTCCATACGTTACCTCTGCAATCATCCAATCAAAAGCCTCCGATTTTAGGATTTGACACAAACGGTCGTAAACGACGGGGATTTAAGAGCTCGGTTTAAACACAGACGGACTCGTGTCGGTTCTTTGAGAAAGCATCATAAAAGAAGCTCTTTTCTTCCAGCGACAGAATCCAACAGAAAGCTGGTAAAACATGAGACTGAAAACATTAAGGCTCTGCTGTAACGGCCCAGCTGCAGGGCTGTGAGCACCTGGTAGTGCAGCACTCTTCATTCAACCTCCCCTCGCGAATCGATTTCACTGCCCGGTGGCTGTCTAGTTATTGCTTGCTAATGTTGACTGGATTCATGTAGCAGAGATGTTGGACAGTTATCCTTCTGGTGTGTCTCAGGGGACAGTCGTACAGTTTTAGCTCCGATCTGTAATCCAAACATGATCCGTCCTCCACGTACAGCCTCGACCGCTCACATAGATTGAGGTGAGAGAGAAGATCTAAAGACTGATTGTGCTGCTGGTAAGTTTCAAGGAAAGAGCAGGAGTGAGTGACCAGCCTCGCATTCAGTCCTTCCTCTAAAGACATGAAGCCCCAACAGTCCACGGAAATGTGTTTGGATTCACTCTCTGTTGGGCCTCCTGTTCCTCCTCCATTCAGCCGGCTCATGCTCCTACACTCGTGCCCTTCACATCCTTCACCTCACAGTCACATTTTGCATGCACAGCTGTGTCTCTGCTAAAATGCTGTGAAATGGAACAGAGACCTCGGTATTGGAAGGTGCTATATCAAAATGTAGTAGTGTATTTTTTTTTATGTATTTCTGTTTCAGTGGCTCTGCAAGTACACCATGTCACGGTGTTCTGTACCGCTGACTTTAGTATTCATAACCTGGACTCTCCCTGAGGAGAGAGGATAGACTTCTTTTTTTTTTTTTTTTTTCCTCCAGCAAATTTATCAGCGATATCAAAAGCATACGAAAACAGGAAAAGACCATCAGACAGTATCAGGAGGTTAATGCCAAGAGGCGAAAAGCTCATTTTATCTCCTACTGTCAGAACTGCACAACAGGACGACGGTTATCTTCCCCCAGCTGTTTGAACATCAGCACTCATGTAAATGTTTCGACCACATTCTGGAACCAGATGTTAAAAGTCAAAGGCTGATATTTGTATGGAGGACTAAAAGTGCCAAAACTGAAATATATAAATAAATGTATATAAATATATAATTTAATTAAATAAAAAGATAACTATTTAATAAATTAAATGTATGTGTTATTACTTGAATATGTTATTAATTGTTTAAAATAGGTAATTAATAAATACATACATTAATTAAAAAATACGTACATAAATAAATGTTTAAATTGTTATTTTCATTTGTTCTATGTAAAACACATTTATGTATTTCACTATTTATTTGTTTGTTTCATCGTTCCTGCTCAAGCAGTGCATCATGATATAATGTTATCTGTCGCTCTCACTCATCACGCTCAGTGGGCGGGATTAACACTGATCGAGTCACAAACCTTGAAGCATCGCTTTCATTGATGTTTCATCCTGAAAGATTTTTGCTCCTGTTAGAAACTGATGAGCAGAACAGGAAACACACGGGCTTTACTGAATCAACATGTGACCGGTTCTCTGTACCTGAGCTTACGTCAAACACAGTCCAGTCAAACAGGTAGTTTTAAGAATGACAGAAATTATAATCAGTAACAGAACTCGAGTTTAACTCGAGCAGATTTCACAGCATTAACTCAGGTAATAGACTTTTCATTCAGACTGTGAGCTCTCCTTTGATCGCACATCTGTTCCAAGTTTGACCAAACCAGCAGAGTCTCACTGCAGCATGATGCACCTTTGAGCAGGAATCAGAAACAACCAGGCTGACATCGCTTTAAGCTGGAGGAATCTGAGGGGCATTAATACACCCAAAATGAGCACATTAAAATGAACCCCTTAAAATGAACACCTTAAAGTGAACACATTAAAATGAACACATTAAAGTGAACACATTACAATGAATCCCTTAAAATGAACACATTAAAATGAACACATTAAAATGAACCCCTTAAAATGAACACCTTAAAGTGAACACATTAAAATGAACATATTAAAGTGAACACATTACAATGAATCCCTTAAAATGAACACATGAAAATGAACACATTAAAATGAACACATTAAAATGAACCCCTTAAAATGAACACCTTAAAGTGAACACATTAAAATGAACACATTAAAGTGAACACATTACAATGAATCCCTTAAAATGAACACATTAAAATGAACACATTAAAACGAACCCCTTAAAATGAACCCCTTAAAATGAACACATTAAAATGAACCCCTTAAAATGAACACATTAAAGTGAACCCCTTAAAATGAACCCCTTAAAATGAACCCCTTAAAATGAACACATTAAAATGAACACATTAAAATGAACACATTAAAACGAACCCCTTAAAATGAACCCCTTAAAATGAACACATTAAAATGAACCCCTTAAAATGAACACATTAAAATGAACCCCTTAAAATGAACACATTAAAATGAACCCATTAAAATGAACCCCTTAAAATGAACTCCTTAAAATGAACACATTAAAATGAACACATTAAAATGAACTCCTTAAAATGAACACATTAAAATGAACTCCTTAAAATGAACACATCAAAAGGAACCCATTAAAATGAACTCCTTAAAATGAACACATTAAAATGAACCCCTTAAAATGAACACATTAATATGAACACATTAAAGTGAACCCCTTAAAATGAACACATTAAGATGAACACATTAAAATGAACCCCTTAAAATGAACCCATTAAAATGAACACATTAAGATGAACACATTAAGATGAACACTTCTTCAGGTGCATGCCTACACAGAGAAGCAGCGTTGCTGGTTTGATCCGTTTGGTCCAGATTAACAGCAGTGAAGGACGTTTACTGCGTTGACTTCTGGAGTCTTTGTGTTACATTAATAACACTTGCTTGTCCCTGACTGCTTGTAGTGTTGATAACAAATTCATTGCTTGTGGGTTTTTATACAGCAGCGATGAAAAGAACTGCAGCCTCACTCTTTTTTTTCCACACAAACTAATGAAGCAAAGGAACATTCGGGGGCACAAAGGAGAACTACTTATCAAGCAATCGCAGCACTGAGATCAAGTAAGACTTGGAAATGACTTTAGGGTGAAACTGGCCAATATGGAGACATTTTAAAGTACTGCCTGGCAGAGAAATGTATCAGTTAATTGGTTTTCATTCAAAGTGAAATATACATGAATAAAAGAAAAGACAAAATGGGGTGAGTGGAGGTTAAAAAGAGCAGACTCGGACATTGACTGACTGAGTACAGAAACATTAAAGTTGTCCATGCTACTCCAAACAGATCTGCTCTATTAGCCTGCCACAGCGGACCTCTGACAGATCATGACGGAGGTCTCAGGAATAAAAAGAGGAACAAGGCAAAAACACCTGATCTGTCCACACCTGTGAGGTTATAAACCCGGTCCAGCTTGGACAGGAGGTCTGACACAGACACACATGGCGGCTAATCCTGGACTGTGTGTCAGCTGGCATTTCGTATTCCAGAGGGAAATGAAACATGACAGACATCTACGCAGAAACACACTCTGAATGGAAAAGGAGCTTCTGCTGGAACACTGAAGGAGGCACAGCGCTCACAGGAAGACAGACAGACAGACAGAGAGCTTCTGATTATTTTGATAATCGACTAGTCACCGATTATTTTTTGTGATTAGTCGACTATTTAGATCATACAAAAATTGCAGCTTATTGCAGCAGCATACAGCTAACATCATTAGCTTCCAGCTTCAAGTGTTTAAGGTATGTGCTAACTAAAAATGAAGACAGTTAATATCATAGTTCATTCAGCTTTTAATGAACTTTGCAGCTTGTAGCAGCATTTCTGACATTTTTTTAATGTACCAATTTTCTATTCAAACATGACATCGCTATTAAGTAGGTAGCTCCCTGTTGACGTTAATGTTAGCAGCTAACTAGCCAATTAGCTTACCGAGATTGTCATTCTTCGTCAGAAAATAAATCAGCCACGGCATGCTGTCTTTTCAGATGCTCGTGCATCGCCGTCGTACCGTCATGGAAGGACATTTCTGCTTTGCAGATTTTGCATTGCACACTTTTCTCCTTTATTTTGGAAAAATGCTCCCAAACTTTCGAGCTCTGTTGCCGGCTAGCCATGATACTGTTGGGCATAACTTTTCCGGTGACATCACGGGTTACCCCGGTTACCACTTCTGCGCGTATGCGTCAAGGACAGAACGGCAGACGAGACAGGTGAAAGTACAGCGGCAGTTTAAAAAAAATCTTAAAACGACGACGTTGATAATTAAATAAGTCGCCACCGAATTTGATCGTCGACGTCATCGTGACGAGTCGACTAATCTTGGCAGCCTTAAACCTTCAAACTAGATCATTAAATAATAAAACCAAACAAAAAAAATCTCTCCCTCGCCCACCCTGGGTGGTGCCGTCTCCTTCAAGCTCAGGTCCTCTACCAGAGTCCTGGGAGCCTGAGGGTTCCCTTGTATCTTGTTACTTCTTGTTTTAAAACTGAGGTCTGTGCAAACAAAATGTTGTCCCGTTTACGTCTGCTGCATGTAGAAAGACGATAAAGCCTGTCTCAGCCTCTAAAAGATGTTCATGGTTTGTGGATATGAAGGTAGAAGGTCTGCTGCATTCAGACGGTTTGAATTAAACAGTTAAATGAGATTAAAAAAAGGTCTGTCAAATAGAAAACAGATTCTGCTGTTGCTCTTTTTCTCTTTTTCCATTAGTTTAGGTAAGGAGCCCCATAAAGCACGGTGTGGCAGAGACAAATAAGAGCCTTCCATCAGAGGCTGATAAACGTCTCCTTTAATGAAATGTTGAATGAGCTGTTTGTGTTGTCTGAACGTGTTCGCCCTGAAGCTACGTCGTCTTGACTGTGATGTGTGCTTTTCATTGTTTTCTGTTCAAAGCCAGAAGAAAACCATGCAGCTGTCTTTACAGAGATAAAAAGGAGAGGTGGAGGCTGAAGAAGAGAGATTATTTTTCTAGTAACAGAAACGCTTAACAAACCTGGACACCGAGCAATGGAAAGACTTGAAACCTTTAACGTGCTAACACACTCTTCTCCTGCGGTTATTGTCCGTGACTTTGATTTGGCCAACATCTTGTTGCAGCTTGCACACCTTTAACTTGGTTCCACGTTGCTTTTTCAGGTAAATTATGTCATGCATCACGGGAAGCAGTCAATGCAAACAACAACTGAGAAGCTGAGGATGTAATCACAGCAGACGACAGTGAAACGTTTAATGTTGGACTACGACGCACAGCATTAAATATCAGGGAAGCATCTGCGGTGGTTCAAAGAGTGAGTCAGCTGAACGTATCACAAAAAAAGAAATCCTTGTGAATGAAGCTTCACTTGTTTTTTATTATTATTATTTATTTATTTTTGGTTGCAAGAATTTTCTTTTTATTTGCTGTTGTTGTTGTTCAAATTTGTCTCAGTCATGGGGAGCCAGTCAGGGACATCCCTGACAAACGTCCTTTTGTTCCGTCTTTATTTCTTTAAGTCTGCACACTCATAAAACCCACACAAAGGAAGCAAAAGTATAAAACTAATCCAACCTCCGTTTGCACATAATTCTAATATTAGTCATGAAAATATAACCAAAACCCCAAACAACTAATTCAAAAGTATTTTATTCACAAATCAGGAATCACTAACAAAACACAAGAATAATAGACACACTAATGATTTTTTGGGAAGGAACAAAAATTCAGTTTAATTTTTCTTCAGTTTAAAAACAAAGAGTTTCCTTTCAGTTTAAAAAAGGGGATTTTTGTTTCAATTCAGTTAAAAAAAAAAGTTCAAATTTAATCCTAAAAGGAAAACTTCTCACAGACGAGAGTCGTATACTTAAACAGTCGATCACTGTCAGTCAGTCTCGTCAGATCGTACCGTGGGAAGTGTCTGTTTTCTCTTTCTTTTTGTGATGTGGCGAGGGACTGAGCTACTCTGACTCACACGCAACTAGAGATCAGTGTGACCCGTCACGTCACACGTCTTCCAGGGATTCATTCATCTGCCGGCTCCGCCAACTGACGTCATAAAAAACAGCCACCTAGCTCCCTGTACGCCGTCTTCAGCCAATCAATAATAACAGGGGCGGGGCTGAATGAATCGTCCATCAACCGTGAATAAAATAAAATTAGAATTTAAAGTTTCATTTGCTGAAGAACACTGTTGCTACAAGACATCCAGGATGAGGACAAGTCGGGTCAAGCGTTGGATCCAAAATCCATTCATACTTCTGAAGTCGTCATATAAGTAACTTCAAGGTAGCATAACTCACTTGGTGATTCAACCAGGTTGAAATGTTACCTGTGGGTTCTGTAAATTGGATAATTTGTCTTTTCTAACTTCTGGACAACATTGTGATCCTGCTCTCTTTAGTTTGTAAAGCCGACTTTATGTCGATGATATCGTCCTTCAATATCAGGCTTGTAAACTACTGTCAGCGGATCAAAGAGCTTCAGAGACGAGCGATACCTAAAAAAAGTGAGTTTTCTCTGTTTTTGTTTTTTTTTTTTTGATCAAAAACAGGAAGTGAGAGATAAAAGAAGAGAGTCTACTCTTTATTTTGGTAATTTCAGTGGGTCTTCAAAGATTGGGTCAAAAAGTGCTGAAAATGGCTGTTAGCCAGCGACTTAAAAGAAGAAATTACATGTTATGCAAAGAAAAAAAAAAGTTGGAAATGTGGGAATCCAAATTTATTTGTTCCATCTTCAAAACTATGAAAATAAAAACAGACCAAGAGAGAAAAATTTAGAAAATTAATGCTGCGCTGAGCAAAACAAGACGCATAAACTGACAGACTGAGCTGTGTGGACACTGTCACTGAACTAACTGAGGTGACGTCATCAGACACCGACTTTACTGACCTCTTTTATGACATCACAAATCAAATTCAACTTTATTTATAAAGCACTTTTCGTACAAAGAGATGTAACGCAAAGTGCTTTACAGACCATTAAAAACCCAACACAACCATATAACCATACAACCCCACACACACACACACACAGGCTGAGTACAGATGAACCAGCTGAGAAAGCACCATCAGAGGAGCCGTCTGCACCAGGAGCAGAGAGTCAGACCCAGGGCCCAGAGGAGAGATGGAGCAGAAATACTTGAGGTCCTAGAAATTGATAAAAGGATAAAAACAGATAAAAACTAAAATATGAATAAGACAGCCTATAAAATAATGTAGAGATATGAATAAAAATAAAGATTAAGAAGCCTAATCTACTAGAATAAAGATAAAATGAATATTAACAAAAAAACAAGATATTAGAAAGGCTGATATAACTTTCTATCATTTGCTAAAAAAGAGGAAGAAGTGATCACAGCCAGACAACAGAAGAATTAGCAGCATTCATGCTAACCATCCACTGCAGCGAATGACGCCACGGTAGAAACACAACAGACGCTGCATTTCCATCACACGTCTTTTCAAAATAAAGGTGATAACTAATTTTTGAAAAAATA